>CP106727.1:195702282-196302282 GCA_025506655.1 Gossypium rotundifolium
CTTATTCTATTGCAACTTGAGGGAGATAAGACTTGCTCTTGTAGATTTAATCCATCCTACTGTAACTTCAAGAAAGTGAGACTAGTATCTTTGATCTTACTTCACTGCAATATTCAAGAAAACAATATCTGCTATTTTCAGTTTGCTCCGCTGCAAACTCAGGGAGACAAGCTAATATCTTTGATTTTTTTCCTGCAACTTCAGAAAGATAAGATCTGCTGTCTTTAGTCTGCTCCACTGTAAACTCAGAGAGGCAGGCTAATATCTTTGATCTGGTTTCTGTAAGTTCAGGAAGATAAGATCTGCTGTTTTCAGTTTGCTCCGCTGCAAACTCAGGAAGGCAGGCTAATGTCTTCGATCTGCTTTTTACAATTTTAGGAAGATAAGATCTGCTATCTTCAGTCTGCTCCGCTGCAAATTTAGGGAGGCAAGGCTGACATTTTTGATCTGCTTCTTGCAACCGGAAGATAAGATCATTGTCTTGATCGCTCATTGCAACCGAGGAGGCAAAGTGACATTTTGGATCTGCTTCTTGCAACTTCTAGAAGATAAGATCTGTTGTCTTCAGTCTGTTCCACTGCAACTTGAGGGAGGCAGGCTAATATCTTCGATCTGCTTCTTACAACTTCAAGAAGATAAGATCTGTTGTCTTCAGTCTGTTCCGCTGCAAACTCAGAGAGACAAGATTAGTGTCTTCGATCTGCTTCACTACAACTTCAAGAAGGCTAGATCCACTATTTTCAATCTGCTCCACCGCAAACTCAGGGATGCTAGACTAGTATCTTTGATCTGCCTCACTGTAATCTCAGAAAGACAAGATCTATTATCTTTAATCTGCTCCATTGCAAACTTAGGGATGCTAGACTAGTGTCTTCGATCCGCTTCACTGCAATCTCAAGAAGACAAGATCTGCTATCTTTATTCTGCTCCAATGCAAACTCAGGGATGCTAAGCTGATGTTTTCGATCCGCTTCACTGCAAACTTAAGAAGACAAGATCTGCTATCTTCAATCTGCTCCACTGCAAACTCAGGGAGACAAGATCTGATGTCTTTAATCTGCTTCCTGCAACTTTAGGAATGCCAGATCTGCTATCTTCAATCTGCTCCACTGCAAACTCAGGGAGACAAGATCTGATGTCTTCGATCTGCTTCCTACAACTTCAAGAATGCCAGATCTGCTATCTTCAATCTGCTCTCACTGTAAACTCGAGGAGACAAGATCTGATGTCTTCGATCTGCTTCCTGTAACTTTAGGAATGCCAAATCTGCTATCTTCAATCTGCTCCACTGCAAACTCAGGGAGACAAGATCTGATGTCTTCGATCTGCTTCCTGCAACTTCAGGAAGGCCAGATCTACTATTTTCAATCTACTCCACTGCAAACTCAGGGAGACAAGATCTGATGTCTTCGATCAACTTCCTACAACTTCAGGAATGCGGATTGTTATCTTCAGTCTACTCCGTTGCAACTTCAGGGAGACAAGGTTGAAAGTGTCAATTTACTCTACTACATTGTCCTATAGAGGACATAATCTATAGAATGGGTATATGCTTATGCCTAATAATTAGGATGCCTTGATCGAAATTAGTCATATGCTCCTATTTAGACATGCTATGATATATGAATGCAAAAATGTTATGAGAATGATTCCTATTTCAAGCGTCACCACTCATATATTTGTTAAGGTTTCATCTTCGATCCTCTTGAAGTGTCAATCATGTTCTGCTTAAATAATTTTCTCGATGGTAATTCTGAGTCCACTCCACTTGAACCTTAGGACATAAAGTTTGTACGTCCCACTGTAACTTCAGGGGAATAACATTTGATTTCTTCCAATGCGTATCATCTTTAATCAATTTGATCTGTTACACCATTCCCTGGGTGTAATGACCAAATGTATGTGCCTGAAATTTACATGAATGCAGAGTATCATTTTTCTTTTCCTGAGAATGATCCCCTTTTACACTTGGGTTAACATTCCTCGTCATTTGTCGAGGTGATATCACCGAAAAAAATGTCTTATCCAATAAAGAATTGAAGAGATAATCATCTTTCAATATTTCCAAACCTTAGGCTTGGTGAGTTCTAAACAATAGTCCTGTTTCAAATTCTGATATTATTTAGAAGCTTCCAAAGTAATATGCGAAACTCCTTTTATGAAAGTATTATTAGTCCATTAATTTTTATTTCAATATAAAAATTCTTGAAAAAGATCACAACAATGGACGTGAAAGAAATTAATCAGGAGGATAGCTCAAAACAAATAAGTTAATCAAAGATAACCAAAGCAATAAAAGAAAATTTATTGGGGTGTATCTTGAAAAGAATAAAGTAATCAAAGATAGCCAAGGCTAAAAAAGAAAATTGATTGGGGTGTATCTTTGAAAAGAATAAAGCAATCAAAGATAGCAAATTCAAAATGGGTAAGATAGAAGCTAGGTGCCGCAGATATCGCAGCCTGAGCCTCTGTGTACAAACTTCTTGAGGACCATTTTGAGCTCAAGATGTGTTTAGAGGATCTGGAGTACTTTGTTAATGCCCCAAGACGTAGCATACTTCCTCACTATTAATTCAGGCATAGCAAGACTACCACATGCTGTATCTTTGATCAAAATTTGAGCCTCCCTTTTCGGGTTTTCGGCTCAAAACCCCTTTGGTCTCAAAGCGCCCTTTACAGGTTTTTGCCTTGGTCTCTCCTCTATTTTTTTTATGAATTTGAACTGAAGACGCCCTTTGTGGGTTTTCACCTTGACCTTTCTCCTTTCAGGCAAAATACTTCTTGACTGAACCTAGATTCACCGGATTGGGCAAGTCTTTAGCATCCATCTCGGTCAATATCAATACTCCTCTAGAACAAGCCTTCTCCACAACATAAGGTCCTTCCCAGTTTGGCAACTCTTTTTCTCTGAAATCCTTTTGTAAAAGAAATATTAGGTTCCCCTCGTGGAATTCTTTAGGATAAACATCTTTGTCGTAAGCTTGCATCATCTAACCGTGATGGATAACTTTTAACCTTTTCTTCGATTAGGTTCAATTGGCCAAAAATGCTTCCATTCTATAAACTAATGGGTAAGATGTTGCCCCGGCAAAAGTCCCGGACAACGTTCGATAATCATAGAAGATAAATAGTAACTTCTTTATGCCAATATTTACAAGTCTCGGTCATCTTTTCTACAATCCTTATTTTGTTTTTTTTTTGTTTTTGGCTACTTTTGTTGCTCTATGATATGACGTCTGATCTTTGAATAGACTAGAAACTTTTGACTTTGCCCTTTTTGGCATTCTTTGTCGATGCCTGATCTTTTTTTTTTAAGAATTTAATGACTTGACCTTGTAACATTGGCATATGAGCTACTTCCACCCTCTTAGTGAAGTAAACGACGACCACGACGATGAATCGATATTGGTTAAAAGCTTTTGATGAGATTGGCCCCATCACATCCATGCCCCACATATGGAAAATTTGTAAAGAATTGGAGAAGGCACATGAATCTTGTCTCCTTCAATACGGCATCAGTTGATACCATCCCCTTCTATGTAGATTAACAGTACCCAAGCCTCATGATTAGCTTGACTATTGTGAAACCATTAGCATGTTCTTTAAATACCCTTATGGACCTCTTTTAAGATTTTCCCAAGCGTGTCATGATATGATTGTGCAAAAACATCTTTGAATTTTTTTAAAATAACTGTAACACCCCAAACCCGGCCCATGCGTTATGACTGGATCGACATGTCACATGAGAAAAACGTGTTAAATCCTTTTTATTTGTACTAAAATAGATATCATTTTGTTATAATCATGAATAAAATTTTGATTTGAAACATATGATAAAATACTACTAATCTCGAAGGTTGATTGATAAATCGATAATTTGAACTAGAGATCTTATAAACAATGACTTTTGACATTATCGTTGATAATTCGAGAGAAAATTTTTGAGTTAAAAAAAATATTTGTAAAATTTTATTTTGAAATCCATTTGTTAATCTATTTTGGAAAACCTTATTTAAGTTTTTAGAAAAATTCCCATTTAAAAAAAATTCAAGCAAGATAATAAGTACGTCAAACATAAAGCAAAAATAAAATATTCCAGAGGCTTTATTACAACATAAAAAAGACCCATAATGGTAAAAGTAATAAAGTAAACGTAAATAGAAATATAAAATTCAAAAACACCATTTATGAAGTATGGCCTCCACCAAGTCATCTATGGCCCAAGTCCACATCACTGAACATTACCTACAAGGGCTAAGGAAAAGGGGTGAGTTACTAGAACTCAGTGCGTAATCCTCTTACCATCATCCACTGGGCCTGAACTCGTTTAGCATCATCTTGGGCCTAAGCCCATTTACATAACAGAATATATATGTGTGTGTGTGTGTGTGTGTGTGTGTGTGCAATGTATGCAACCCAACCCATCCATCCAATCACACCCCCGTACCAGCCATTCACTCCTGTGGGGATCAAGTCAACCCACCCGCCAATCACACCAATTCGCAGGCAAGTTGCCATTTATAATATTTGTGGCTGAGCTACCAGAATCATATACGGTAATATAATCGGTACATAGCCTTAATCATGATGGCACAAAGCCATATTTAATTTGGCACATAGCCATTATCAGAATTTGAAACACCCCAAACCTGGCCCACAAGCCTTGATCGGATCTGGCATGCTTCTAAAGAAAATCCATTCAAATCATGTTTGGAAACTTTGCTAAAGACTTGCGTATTTTTGAAAAGACTTGATTTGGGTTGAGTTTGAAATTTAATTCCGTTTTGATTAGGTGTCAAAACATTTGATATTTATATTTAATAAAATTTACTTTTAATCTTTAATATGGCAATAATTATATCGTACTAAGTACTTTAATAGCATGCATAGGCAGTTTAATCTTGATGGCCTTATTACATCAAATAAACTGAAATAATTCAAAACTTGGAAATTTTAAACTATTAAAACAAAATATAATAATCCTCGAATTGAGCATGGCCACCATTGAGCTTCTCCAGGCCGGTCCATTCTTGATCATCACTTGAAAAATAGTCCCACAAGGGTGAGTCAAATAGACTCAATGTGTAACCACAACACTAAGTCACAATAGATATGGCATAACAAATCATACATATTCACATAACATTTAAAAATGATGCAATCCGAACCCAAACCTAAATGCCATCCGCTATACATCACCCGTACCAACCATCACACCGTGGGGACTACTAAGTCAACCCTCCATCCGCTACACACCATCGAAGGCAGTCGCTGCAGTCGACGTGCTCATTGCCCTTATGATTTCGTGGTATAGCCACCATATATAAATTCGTGACATAAGTCACCACATACTTATATTGTGACAAAAGTCACCACATTCTTATATTGTGACATAAGTCACCACATACTTATATTGGGGTATAAAACCACCAATTCACTTCCCCTTTACATATAACCCCTATGCCCATGTCATACAATTATGCATTAACCATATCATATTCCTTATTCACATTCTTATAATTTCATGTATATGCCATAGCAAAACTTATCATACTTATAGTAGGAGTAGGAAAACTTACCTGAGTACTTTGTACCATTACATGGTAACTTAGCCATATTCTTACACTTTTATATTAGCACATATAATAAATTAAAGCCATAAATCTATCAAGATTTAGTGTGGGGTACACACCTGATATACTTAGCAAATTTACTCTAAATCCTGAAAACTCGATCTACTGATTTAGATCTCAATTCCTACATTTGATCAATCACCTTGATGTTTAGCAAAAGTCTATTCGGCTATGTGATTAAATCCGAAGGATCATTCGACAAAATCTTACCTTGCTTGTCGATTTGAGTACTTCTCAAATCTCGAAATTTGTGATCTTGCCCCTAGCAATTGGCCAACACTAGGTTACCTAAATAATTAGTTTTCGACTTTTGAATGAACAAGAAATAGATTGGACTACCAAATTTAGCTTTGGCGATTAAAATATTCACTTACCTTTGTGAATCTAAAATCCCAAAACTTGTCACTTGGCTTAAGAAGATGCGAAATACCTTAGATCTGAAATCCGGATGATCTTCCTAGAAATCGGCTAATATGGAAGATCCGAAATTTACCTTCAAGTTTGACCATCAAGATTAGGAGAGATTAGATTTGATTTCAACAATTAGGAGAAGAAATAAAGAAAGTAGATTGATATAGGTGATATTCCTTACCAATTTAATCAAATGTCTTTCCTTGAAGTGGAGAAATTCGGTTCCTAGAGGATAGGGAGTATTAATTTATGGCCACTAATATGTGAGATTCGGCTTTAACAAGGAAAAGAAAAAAGAGAGTGTGGGGTTTTGAGAGGAGGGTATTGGTTAGACTTTGCTTGAGTTTTTGGCTTTTGAAAAGTTTACAAAAGGAAGAAGAAAGGTGAAGAAATCGGCAATGGTTACTTGTGTTTTCTAAGTTTTTTAAAAAAATAAAGAGAGAAGAGAAGAGTGGCTAGAGAATTGATAGAGACTTCAAGGAGAAAAGAATAATAGCCTTACTTTTCCTCCTCTTGCTGAAATTACACCAAGAGAGTCCTTGGCGACCACCTCTTCCTCTCACTTATCAAATTCCTTAATTCACTCTTCCTTACCCTTTTCCTACTTTAGCAGAAATTCTAGGAGAATTAGACCTTATCTCAAACTCCTCTCATAGACTTCTTTTTGCCGTCCACCTCTCTTCTCCTTGTAGCAAAATAAAAATTCTTTTATTTGCTTCCTAGCGACTTCGAACCTTGGCCCATTTACCCTGCTAGTGGCGTCATTCCCGGAGGTTTTAAGTGGTGTCTCAAGACCACTTTTCCAAGCCCAATTATATGTCATATTTCCTTATTTATTTTCTTAAGGCCTTATCAAGCTTAGCTCCCCTTTTAAATTTAAAATGCAATAATTTCTAAAGTATTTAATTACACACTAGGGTTCACAAAATCCATAATGCACATTCACAACACACATAACCATGCTATTTCATATAATTTAGCAATAGTGCATAAGCCCTAATCCGGGATATTACAGTTCTACCCCTTTAAAATAATTTTGTCCTCAAAATTACCTGGCTAGAATAGGTGGGGGTATTGCTGTCGTATTGCTTCTTCCAGCTCCCACGAGGCTTCCTCCTATCCATGATTTCGCCACAACACCTTGACCAAAGGGACTGATTTCCTTCGTAGCACTTTCACATCTCGTTCCAGAATCTGAATCGGCTCTTCCTCGTAGGACAAGTCTGGCCTTAGCTCCTCCTCTTCAACCGGAACTACATGAGATGGATCCGATCGGTATTGACGTAGCATGGAAACATGGAATACGTCGTGCATCTGCTTTAATTCTGGAGGTAACTCTAACTGATATGCCACTGGTTCAATTCGCTTCAAAACCTTATAAGGTCCTATAAACCTTGGACTTAACTTCCCTTTTCGACCAAATCTCATTACCTTTTTCCAAGGCGAAACCTTAAGAAACACTTGATCTCCAACATCAAAATCTATTTCCTTGAGTTTGAGATCTGCGTCGACTTCATCTATCGGATGCTTCCTTCAACCGAGCAGATTATACTAACCTTCTCTTGGACTCGCCATAATTTTGGACCCAAAATCGGCGTTCTCCCAATTTAAGTCCAACATGTAGGAGTCGACCCTTGAGCCATACGATGCTTCATCTGGTGCCATCCAGAATATTGGCACGATATTTGTTGTTGTAGGCAAATTCCGCTAGAGGCAAATATTCCTCCCAACTTCCTCTGAAATCCATCACTGACCCTCAACATATCCTCTAACACTTGGATTACCGTTCAGAATCGCCCGTCCATTGTGGATGAAAAGCCATAGTAAAATCCAACTTAGTGCCTAAAGCACGATGCAATGCTTTCGAGGCAGAAGTAAACCTTGGGTCCCCATCGAGATAATCGACACCGACACTCCATGCAACCTTACGACTTCCGCCACATACAACTTTGCCAACTTCGCAAAGAATAATCGACTCTCACCGGAATAAAGTCGCGGACTTGGTCAAGCGGTCCACTATTACCCATCCGAGTCCTTCTTGGTAGGCGTGAGGGAAGCCCACTAACGAAGTCCATGGTAATTCTCTCCCACTTCCATTGTGGAATCTTGATTGGCTGAAGCAACCCCAACGGAACTTGGTGTTCAGCCTTAACTTGCTGACACGTCAAACACTTGCCGACAAATTCTGTAACTTCCTTTTTCAGACCAGGCCACCAAAACTGTTCTCTTAAGTCTCTGTACAACTTAGTGCCTCTAGGATGCATAGCATAAGGGCTACTATCACGATTCTTTGAAGAATCCTTCGCCTAAATTCCTTATCCTTAGGCATATAGACCTTGCTCTTGAAACACAACACTCCTTCGTCATTAATGCCATAATCTTTCAACTCTCCATTCGTACTTGCTTGTAGCTTAGCATTTAGGTCCTCATCATAGCTGTCCCTCTTTCACCTTATTCAACCACATCGACGACTTGCAACTCTGCCAATAGGCTTCCATCATCATACAAACTCAAGTGTGCGAACATCGCCCTCAGATCTGACACAACCTTCCGATTTAGGGCATCTGCCACTATATTCACCTTGCCCGAGTGATATTCTATGGAACAATCGTAGTCCTTCAATAGTTCCACCCATCTTCGCTGTCTCAGATTCAACTCCTTCTGAGTCAGCAGATACTTAAGGCTTTTATGGTCTATGTATATCACCGACTTTTCTCCATATAAATAGTGCCTCCATACCTTAAGGGCAAAGACCACTGCCGCCAATTCCAAGTGGTGGGTCGGGTAGTTAACCTCATGCGGCCTTAGTTGTCGAGACTCATAAGCGACTAATTTTCCATCTTGCATAAGAACACCTCCCAATCCTGTGTGGGAAGCATCACAATACACCACAAAATCCTTCCACCTCCTAAATTTGAATCAAAGCTGGAGCTTGGTCAAGACCTTCTTAAGCTTCTCAAAGCTCTCCTGTTGCTTATCCGACCATCTGAAAGGTACTTCCTTTCTCGACAACTTTTTCAAAGCGCGACTATTGGCGAGAACCCTTCCATAAACCGTCTATAATAGCACGCTAGTCTAAGAAGCTCGGACTTCCGCCAGCGACTTGGGGTTTCCAATCTAACACCGCCTCAATCTTCCTAGGATCCACCCTTATTCATTCTGCGGATACCACATGCCCTAAGAAGGTAACTTCCTAAGCCAAAATTCACACTTGTTGAATTTGGCATAAAGCTTTTCTCCTCAACACTTGTAACACAACCAGAAGATGCTCATCATGCTCTTCTTGGACTTGGAGTACGAGGATGTCATCGATAAACACCACGACGAACCTATCCAAGTAAGGTTGAAAACCCGGTTCATCATATCCATGAATGCGGTGGGCGTTTGTCAACCGAGCGGCATTACTACAAACTCATAGTGGCGTATCTTGTCCTAAAGGCATCTTATGGATATTTGCCTCCTTCACCTTCAACTGATGATATCCCGACCTTAAGTCAATCTTTGAGAACACCGCTACCCTCTTAAGCAGATCGAACAAGTCATCTTTCCTTGGCAAGGGATACTTGTTCTTGATGGTCAGCTTATTCAACTGACAATAATCTATGCACATTCGCAAAGTTCCATCCTTCTTCTTCACAAATAGGACCGATGCTCCCTATGGAGACACACTGGGTCGAATAAACCTATGATCCAGCAATTCTTGGATTTGAGCCTTGAGCTCCACCAACTCCTTTGGTGCCATTCTGTATAGGGCAATTGCACAGGAGCTGTTCTCGATAGTAAGTCGATTCCAAACTCCACCTCCCTATCTGGGGGTATTCCCGGTAATTTTTTGGAAACATATCCTCAAAATCTATTACCGTTCTAACTCTACCAACTCCCCCTCTTTCGCATCCAAAGTACTAATAAAAGCCAAGAATGCCTTACACCCATTTCGAACCATCTTATCCGTCTTTAGCGCCGAAACTACATTAGACAAGTAGTTTCTTCTTTTTCCTATCATAATTACCACCTCGTCCTCAAGGTCCTTAACTCCATTCACTTAGTCTGACAGGTCCAACATGGCAGATGGTCCACTAGCAGGTCCATATCAAGTAGGAGATCGAACTCTCCGAAGGGAAGTTCCATCAAGTCAGCAGAAAATACTACGCCTTGAATTTCTAAAAGTACACTACGAAAGAGCTTATTCACCACTACAGTTTGACCTAGTGGGCTTACTACAGTCATCACCCTATCACAAAGTTTAGAGGTTATGCCTAGAGTTTCAACTACTCTACATGCAACATAAGAATGGGTCGAGCCCACATCGATCAAAGCAAAATAAGGCTTGTCATAAATAAGGAACGTACCGGTTATGACATCCGGTGCGTCACCATCCTCCCTACGGTGAACTGCATACACCAAGCCTAGACTTCTTGCCTCTGTAGTACCACCACCTCGGCCCGGTGTTTCACGTCCTCTTTCGACACCATTTCCTTTGTTATTCAAACCACGACCCGCGAGGTGTTGTCCCCCTACCGGCTGATTAATATTACGAACAGCGGTCGATTCCGTCTGGTCTCATCGGACAGTCCTTAATCATATGGTCCTTTGACCCACACTTGAAACATCCCCTTGTCTTCTTCCAGCATTCGCCTAAGTGCTTTTTCCCACATTGATCATAAGTGGAGTCGCCCTCGATGGCGACTTGCGACCTCGCGGCCCTTCAACTCTAAGCCTCTTTTGCTCATTCCTGGATGGCCTTGATGATCCAAATCCTCTCTTCTGCCTATTTCGATCGGAGTTCTACCTTACGGACTCCTTGATACCCTCAGCCACTTTAGCCTTTTCCACCAACACAGTAAATTTCCGCTCCTGTTGCGGGGCTATTAATAATCTTAGGTCATCTCTTAGTCCGTCTTCAAACCGGACACACCGCTCATGCTTAGTCGACACTATGCCTTGAGCATAATGGCTCAGCCTTAGGAATTCAGCCTCGTACTCAGCTACGGACTTGTTTCCTTAAACCAGTCCTAGGAAAGCCTTTCTCTGGGCATCAATATAATGAGTGCCAACATACTTCTTACGGTATCTTTGCTTTAGCATACTCCCGTGAGTTCCTCAGCTGTAGCACCATCCCGCACCGTGAGCCACCATTGATATGACTTATCGCGGAGAAGCGACACCAATCCTTTTAGCTTTTCTCGTCAGTTAAGTCGAGCTCATCCATAATCCGCTCAGTCGCCTCCAACCAATACTCAGCGGTATTGGGTGCTACACCTGATACACCACGAAACACTTTAGCTCCGTTGGCTCGGAGTCACTCAAGTACCGACTTTCGAGCTCCCATGCCTCCACCTGCTCCTGCTACCCTTTTCAGGACACGCAGCATCACTTGTGACACTGCGTCATCCCCCGTCTGGTCCTGATATTCCACATCAGCGGCTGATGGTGGTGGTGGTGGCATTTCATTTTTAGATCCTTGACCCGATCTAACGGGTTCGAACACGATCATTCGACCTCTACCACGGCCACGCGCTACTGACCACGTCCCTTGAATTCATACTTGTGTTTTATCGGTTAAAGAGTTTTATGAATTAGTATTGTTCCTTCGATTTATCACGAGCAGTTTATGTTCAATAGTTTTAAGAAGTTGTTCTTTCAATTCATACACATCTGATCTCACATCATTCATTTAGTCACACGCATGAACTTGCATTCATTCTGAGAAATGTTGTAATTATCGTTGTTTGTTGTTTTCCACTACCTAGGGGTATTTTCGTAATTTTATCTTATAGGGGTATTTTGGTAATTTTCAAATTAGAGTATTTGAAAATATCGTAAAATAGAGGTTGTTGATATTTTACAAAATTAAAATACTTGTTGAAAAAATTTCAAGGGTAAAATGGTAATTTAAACACTAGGGGTATTTTTGTAATTTTACAAGTCAAGGTCATTTCGGTAATTTTTGCAAAGATATGGTTCTGGTGACCTTCAAAACAAGGGCATTTTGAAGATTTCTAATTTGAGGGCATTTAGTTGATTTTTCCTTCTTGAGGTATTTTGGTTATTTTGTAAGTCGGGGTAATTTAAGTAAATTTTTTTCAAATCGAGGTGTCTTTGATATTTTGTGAAGTTTTGGATATTTTTGCAAAACCAAAATTGTTATTGAAATCGGGGTAGTATGGTAATTTTGGAAAATCAAGGGCATTTTAGTAATTTTACCACTAAGGGTATTTAGGTAATTTATAAATTAAAATTCTTAGAAAGTTTTTCCAAAATAATAATTTTCATAATTTCAAAAGGGTACTTTGTTGACTTTTTAAAACTAGGGTTTCCATAAAATGTGGCTAGTCCTTTCGGGTTTTAATTATTGGGTTTAGCAGTGGCTAAGTCCTCTTGGTTAGGGTGAACCGAAGCTACGCACTGGTAGGATTCGAGTGGAGAGGAGGTGAGTCACGTGATTGCTTAAATACCAAGCTTCCACTGAAACCAATCCTAGACATCGCACAATGGTTGCCACACCCTAACTTCGTGACTTAGACACATGTTTGTTTAATTGTTCCTTAGAGTTTTATGTAATTTTTGGGGTAAACTAGTCCTAGGATTTAATTCCTAATCCACTAGTCTACGTCCTATATATCCCTACATACAAATCACAAAGAGGTTAGGAGTACTTACTTGGTGGACTTCAGGTCGGAGTCTCAGGTGCCATGCCAGAAAAACCTGCTCATTTCTTAATAAAATCTAATTTTCCAAAGAAACGTTTTGGGCCCAAAAAGCCCTCAAGGCTGAGTTTTGAATCGGGCTCTGATACCAAACTGAAACACCCCAAACCCGGCCCACAAGCCCTGACCGGATCTGGCATGCTTCTAAAGAAAATCCATTCAAATCATGTTTGGAAACTTTGCTAAAGACTTGCGTATTTTTGAAAAGACTTGATTTGGGTTGAGTTTGAAATTTAATTAGTTTTGATTAGGTGTCAAAACATTTGATATTTATACTTAAGAAAATTTACTTTTAATCTTTAATATGGCAATAATTATATCGTACTAAGTACTTTAATAGCATGCATAGACAGTTTAATCTTGATGGCCTTATTACATCAAATAAACCGAAATAATTCAAAACTTGGAAATTTTAAACTATTAAAACAAAATATAATAATCCTCGAATTAAGCATGGCCACCACTGAGCTTCTCCCGACCTGGTCCATTACTGATCATCACCTGAAAAATAGTCCCACAAGGGGTGAGTCAAACAGACTCAATATGTAACCACAACACTAAGTCACAATAGATATGGCATAACAAATCATACATATTCACATAACATTTAAAAATGATGCAATCCCGAACCCAAACCTAAATGCCATCCGCTACACATCACCTGTACCAACCATCACACCGTGGGGACTACTAAGTCAACCCTCCATCCGCTATACACCATCGAAGGCAGTCGCTGCAGTTGACGTGCTCATTGCCCTTATGATTTCGTGGCATAGCCACCATATATAAATTCGTGACATAAGTCACCATATACTTATATTATAACAAAAGTCACCACATTCTTATATTGTGACATAAGTCACCACATACTTATATTGGGGTATAAAACCACCAATTCACTTCCCCTTTACATATCACCCATATGCCCATGTCATACAATTATGCATTAACCATATCATATTCCTTATTCACATTCTTATAATTTCATGTATATGCCATAGCAAAACTTATCATACTCATAGTAGGAGTAGGAAACGTACCTAAGTACTTTGTACCAATACATGGTAACTTAGCCATAATTTTACACTTTTATATTAGCACATATAATAAATTAAAGCCGTAAATCTATCAAGATTTAGTGTGGGGTACACACCTGATATACTTAGCAAATTTACTCCAAATCCCGAAAACTCGATCTACTGATTTAGATCTCAATTCCTACATTTGATCAATCACCTTGATGTTTAGCAAAAGTCTATTCGGCTATGTGATTAAATCTCGAAGGATCATTGCGACAAAAATCTTACCTTGCTTGCCGATTTGAGTACTTCTCAAATCCCGAAATTTGTGATCTTGCCCCCTAGCAATCGGCCAACACTAGGTTACCTAAATAATTAGTTTCCAGCTTTTGAATGAACAAGAAATAGATTGGACTACCAAATTTAGCTTTGGCCGATTAAAATATTCACTTACCTTTGTGAATCTAAAATCCCGAAAACTTGTCACTTGGCTTAAGAAGATGCCGAAATACCTTAGATCTGAAATCCCGGATGATCTTCCTAGAAATCGGCTAATATGGAAGATCCCAAATTTACCTTCAAGTTTGACCATTAAGATTAGGAGAGATTAGATTTCGATTTCAACAATTAGGAGAAGAAATAAAGAAAGTAGATTGATATAGGTGATATTCCTTACTAATTTAATCAAATGTCTTTCCTTGAAGTGGAGAAATTCGATTCCTAGAGGATAAGGGAGTATTCGACTATGGCCACTAATATGTGAGATTCGGCTTTAACAAGGAAAAGAAAAGAGAGAGTGTGGGGTTTTGAGAGGAGGGTATTCGGCTAGACTTTGCTTGAGTTTTTTGGCTTTTGAAAAGTTTGCAAAAAGGAAGAAGAGAAAGGTGAAGAAATCGGCAATGGTTACTTGTGTTTTCGGCTTTTTTAAAAAAATAAAGAGAGAAGGAGAAGAGTGGCTAGAGAATTGAGAGACTTCAAAGGAGAAAAGAATAATGGCCTTACTTTTCCTCCTCTTGTCGAAATTACACCAAGAGAGTCCCTTGGCGCCACCTCTTCCTCTCACTTATCAAATTCCTTAATTCACTCTTCCTTACCCTTTTCCTACCTTAGCAGAAATTCCTAGGAGAATTATACCTCATCTCAAACTCCTCTCATAGACTCTTTTTTGCCATCCACCTCTCTTCTCCTTGTAGCAAAATAAAAATTCTTTTATTTGCTTTCCTAGCGACTCAAACCTTGGCCCATTTACCACCTAGTGGTGTCATTCCCAGAGGTTTTAAGTGGTGTCTCCGGGCCACTTTTCCAAGCCCAATTATATGTCATATTTCCCTTATTTATTTTCTTAAGGCCTTATCAAGCTTAGCTCCCCTTTTAAATTTAAAATGCAATAATTTCTAAAGTATTTAATTACACACTAGGGTTCACAAAATCCATAATGCACATTCACAACACACATAAGCATGCTATTTCATATAATTTAGCAATAGCGCATAAGCCCTAATCCGGGATATTACAGAATTTGTGGCAGTGCCACTAGACTACATTTCTCTTCATTCAATTTTCTCATCCCATGCAATATGTAAAGATGCAACATACATAAAATATCCTCATGTATAAAAACCATTAGTCTAGTAATTTATTACGGTGAATCGGCCCATTATTGAGCTTTGTAATTCGGTCCACTAAGGCATTCTAACAATTTGGCCCATAGGGGCATTTTGGTAAATCGGCCTATAGGGACATTTCGATTAATTGACCCATAGGGGCATTTCGATAATTCGGTCTGTAGGGATATTTCGGTAAATCTAATAATTTTTAAATACCAATTTTGACAAATCTATAGAAATAATGTAATTTTAACCAAATTTCCCAGTTTATGCCATATTATGATTTTAATCATATAAAAAATGACGATCTTATCTTTCAACGTGATCTCGAATCATAAATCTACAAAATTTCGGTGTGAGATTACACACCTGATTACGGTAAGTATTAAACCCTCTTGATCGTCGGCACCTATGACAACATAATACTCGATTAACTAACATAAGAGGTTTTTCTTAATACAAATCTAAATCAATGATCTAAAGTTCTTACTCTCAATATCGTGAAAGAACACGATTTGTTTATTCTCACCGGATGATGGTCCACAACCCGGTGGGAAATCTCGAACCGCCGATACGGCCTTTCATTTGAACTTAGGAGTAGGAATCGCAAATCCACTCCTTTTGGGTTCTCCAATCGTTTTTCCTTTTGAATCGGTACCACTTGCCTCTATAGGAAAAATCTCGGTTAGAACACTACTATGAGAGAAAGTAGTTGTTTAAGTGATAGGAGTAGGATTACCACTATTTTTAAAGAATTAGCTAAAAGAGAATATCGAGTGATTTCGTCCCTAAAAACATAATCGATTAGTCAAACTTTGATCCGATTGTAACATAGTCGAGTATAGATATAATGAGAAATCCAAGAAGTAACCCCCTTACCTTAATGATTATAAAATCGATTCCCACAAATTGTACTTTATGGCTACGAATGAGTCAAAGGTAATAGATTCGACTTTCCTACTATTACACTACAAAAATAACGATTAAGATATGAGGGAGTATGGAAAACTCCATTTTGATTTAGAAACAATATGAAACAACCAAATAATGAAGGACACTCATTCGGCTAAGGAGAAAACAAAGAAAAAATGAAATGATTTGAATAAAAACACTTACCCGGATTTAATCAAGAACGAAAAATCCAACTTGTAAGATGGAGAAGAGAAGATGATCAATATTTAGCTTTTGAAGAGAAAAGAATAAAGAAGGTTCAGCCAAACTAAGTTGTGTCGATTAGAGAGAAAAGGAGTAAGTCGAAGAAATGGTAAAAAGAAAAGAGGAGATGGAGGATAGTAGTAGATGGTTTCGCTACCAAAGAGAAATGACCAAAAATGCATTGAAGATTTCGGCCAAAACAAAGGAGAAGAAATGAACAAATGGACTAGGAGGTTTTGGCCAAGGCTGTAACAGCCCGATTTAGGGCCTACTCGGGATGGTGGTGTGAGGCCACGAACCCGAGGTGAAATTATGAGAATTTTCAAGTATATGTCATGTTTGCATGCTAGTATGAAAGTTTTGTAAAGTAATTTTAGTAAATTGTAGTATATTGGTCCAAAAGGACTAAATGGCAAAAGTTGTAATTTAAGAGTTTCTAGAAGCTTTTAGTATGAAATGGCTTTAGAATAAAATGTATGAGTCCTTAAATAGAAATTTTGCTAAAAATATAATTTTGGACAAAATTGGCCTTAAGATGGATAAATAGAGATTTTTAGGGGGAAGGGCATTTTGGTCATTTGGCCTAATTAGTGATTAAATAGGAAAAAATGAGAAAAACCCACTCATCTTCTTCCTCAAGCTGCCAAAATTCTCTATAGCCATTGTTAGGGCTCTTTCAATTTTTCAAGCTTCCTAGTAAGTGCTCCTAAGCTCGATTTTTAATATTCTTCGTATTTTTGAAGTTCCTGTATTATGAATTAGCTAATTTTAGCTATTAAATGAGCTAAGATGCATGTTCAAAAATATACCCATGATTGACATGCATGCTAATTGATGTTTTATGGAAGTTTATGAGAGTTTGATGTTAGACAAACATCTTTTCCTTAAAGAATTTCATGAAAAATGATAGCTAGGACCATTTTGTAATAGTTATAAAATTTGTCATACATACTAGAAATAGTTAGAATTAATGATTGTTATAGAAGAGAAAATGATTCAGCTGAGTATGAAGTTTAAGAAAGTTGCATGAAAATCATTTTATGATAATTGGGGCAAAAGTGCAAATATTAGAAAGTATAGGGGCAAAATAGTAATTTTGCCAAAGTTTGCATAATGAGTCAGATTAGTCAATATAGTTATTAAATGATCTATTTATGATTATAGATTAAGAGAAACAAAGCCCGGATCGAAACCGAGGCAAGAACAAAGTCGAGGACTAAATTGTATATCTTTATACATTTTGTATATTGAGGTAAGTTTGTATGATTTCTAAGCTTTATGATTTTTAACATTAAATTGCTTAATGATATGTACATTAATTTGTATGAATTGATTATGTCATGTTCAAAAAAGAAATGACTATAACAAGTATAAACAAGTCCCGATTGAAGAAGAATTCCCCAAGATACTCGATCTTCCACACAAGTTATCAAGCAGTTTATCATGTAAGTCCAAGGCAAGCTTGGCATTGATCAGTTTATCATGTAAGTCCAAAGCAAGCTTGGCATTGATTAGTTTATCATGTAAGTCCAAGGCAAGCTTGGCATTGATCAGTTTATCATGTAAGTCCAAGGCAAGCTTGGCATTGATCAAGTGACAAAGCAAGTTATCATGTAAGCCCAAGGCAAGCTTGGCATTGATCAAGTTACAAAGCAAGCTATCATGTAAGCCCAAGGACTCAAGCTTGGCATTGAGTATGTTACCAAGAGCAAGACTTCACATAAGTCCATGTCAAGACATGGCCTTGAAACCAATATGAGATATTCCATGTAAGACCATACCTAAGATATGGCTTTGGTATCCAGTTATGTGGGTCGAGATTTAGTATCCTAGGTTATTCGCAGAAATTCATCGGGCAAATAAGTAAAGTAAAAATGAGATAACAAAAAGTTTAGAAAGTAAAGATAGCATCAAGAATGAAGTTAAGTATTGTTTAGATCATGAATGATGAATTAGAGAATTTGATGATTATTATTAAAGTATATTGATCATTGTGATCAAGTGATACAGATATCATATTTACTGTGCAAGTATGAGAATAGTAATTATTATGAGACAAGTAAGAGCCATGTATGAGTAAGTGAGCTTGATAGCTGAAATTATGTCACCATTGCTATGATAAATGGTTTTATTATGCAAGTCTAATGATATGTGTTTTACATGCAAACTTATTAAGCTAAATGCTTACGTATTTGATTGTTTCTTTTTGTGTAGTTCCGCTAAGCTAATCCCGTGGATCATTGAAGTCGGAGTTCGTAGCACAGTATCAACTCTTATTTGGTATAATCAAGTTATTTTACTAAGTATGGCATGTATAGGAAACATTCATTTTGAAAACATGTTTTAAGAATGGCCAATGTAGAGGCTAGCAAGTTAGCATTCTTTTGTATATGGCTAAATGATTTAGCTAAATTGGATAAAGCATGTATGTGTATTAAGATCAATGTTATGTATGGTATTATTCATGAAAAAGGTGTTGTAATTGTATTATTGTTTTGAGATTAAGTATGATCTTCATTTCAGGGTGGCAATTGGCTTGGTAAATAGCCTTTATGTGTTGACACGGTTGGACACACGGGCATGTGTCAAGGCCGTGTTAACCCTGCATCTTAGTATCATTAACCAAAATAGGCCACGGGAAAATACCACAGCCGTTTGTGAGAGCCGTGTAGGGCACACGGTTTGGGCATTGGCGTGTGCCTAGACCGTGTTGATTTTGTCAGTATATTAAGGATCAGTACACGGTTTATGTACACAGGTGTGTCATGGCTGTGTCAACTTAGTCAGTAGCCTTCCACAGTTGATGGACACGGGTGTGTCTAGGCCGTGCTAAAGTAGTCAGTAGCCCCACACGGTTTGAGTGTATGGGCGTGCTTAGGAGAACACGGGCGTGTTCTAGGTCACATGGCGTGTGTACCCTAATTCAGAATTAAGTTATTTGACTCTAGTTCGAAAGTTTACAGACATGAGTTAAGGCCTCATAGGCCCTTGCACGGATATGTTGACTAAAGAAATGAAGTTTCAATTCGAAAAAATTTTTTTAACCCGTAAACATATGATTAAGTGAGTTCAAGCATGGTAATGTCTCGTATCCAGTTTTGGTATCGAGATTGGGTATAGGATGTTATATTTAATGGTATCAGAGCTACGATTTAGTCGGTTCTAGGACTAACATAGCACGAGCATGAGTCTGGCTATACATGCCATACGTAAGAATGTTTCTATATTAATAGTGTGACGACTCCTAACGATTTTGAATTATGTTTATACATATAGAAATGGATTCTGAAGAGAATGTGGCGGACGAAGTAAAAAGTAATGCACCAGCTCCCGCAGAAGGGACGGTGCCGCATAAGAATGAGAACAGACCCCCTACGGTGAGTCAATGAGGAGGAGATGAGGCTAGAGAAGCCTTCCTCCATATGATGAATGCCTGGTATACGGAGTTCGTCCGAGAGAACCCAAATGTACAGCGCCCTCCACCCCCACCTATTCCGCAGTCTATTCTAGTAACCCCTCAAGCAGTAGAGGTGGTAAGAGGAGGTAAACCTCCGATTGATAGGATCAGGAAACATGGGGCAGAAGAATTTAGAGCTAGAAAAGATGACGATCCAGAAAGAGCCGAGTTTGGTTAGAAAATACCATCAGGGTATTTAATAAGCTATTATACACACCTGAAGAATGCATACAATGTGTAATCTCTCTTTTAAGAGATTCTGCTTATCAATGGTGGAACACCTTTATGTCGGTGGTACCAAGGGAAAGGATTTCATGGGAATTATTTCAAGAAGAGTTCAAGAAAAAGTATATCAGCCAGAGGTTTATAGATTAGAAGAGGAAAGGATTTTTAGATCTGAAGCAATGCAAGATGTCGATGGCGATTATGAGTGAAAGTTAAGTATGACTCGGCAAATGCGCTTCATGAATGTGTGTCCACTGAGGCCATTATGAGTAAAAGGTTTGAAGATGGTTTAAATGAAGGCATTAAGCTATGTGTTGCTGTCCTCGAAATAAAAGAATTTGTTGTGCTAGTGGAAGGGGCTTGTAAAGTCGAAGAACTAGTAAAAGAGAAGAAGAAATTCGAAATGGAGTTTCGTGATTCTAGAAAGAGACAATGGAATAAGTCATTCCAATCATCATCTAAGAAGTCAAGAGATTTTCTAGCTCGATCAGCTATTTCCACGGGCTCTCAAAGAAAGACAAGAGTAAGCAGTATTCTGGAAATAAAGCACAGATGACCTCAATTGCAAGTGTTGGGAATTTTAGACCAGACAGACCTGAATGTCCACAATGTAGCAGACGCCACTTGGGAGAATGCCGAGCACATGAAAATGCATGTTTTAGATGTGACTCCCAAGACCATTTTATAAAAGATTGTCCAGAGATGACTAAAGAAGAAAGAACTCAGAACCCAAAATCTGGGAGTTTGGTCAGAGGGAGACCGCAAAGGAACATGAGAATGGGAACAAGTGAGAAAGGTAACCCAATAGAGCAGGCTGTGAGACCCGAGGGTAGAGTGCCTGCAAGATCTTATGCAATTCGTACTCGCGAAGTGGCATCTTCCCCAGATGTTATTACGGGTACCTTTTCTATTTTTAATACTAAAGTTATTGCTTTAATAGATCTCGGATCCACACACTCTTATATTTGTATGAAATTAGTATCTGGATTGGGTGTGCCCATAGATACCACAGAATTTGTGATTAAGGTGTCTAATCCTTTAGGTAGGAGTGTGTTAGTTGATAAAGTTTGTAAAGATTGTCTATTAATGGTTAGAGGTCATTGCTTTGAAGCAAATCTTATGTTGTTACCATTTGATGAGTTCGACCTCATTCTTGGAATGGACTGGCTAACTACTCATAATGTGATTGTCAATTGTGGGAGAAAATGTATTGAGATGAAATGTGAGAACGGGGATACTCTGCATGTGGAAGCAGATGAACAGGATAGATTGCCAGTGATAATTTCTCAAATGACAGCACAGAAATGTTTAAGAAAAGGGTATGAATCGTATCTAGCTTTTGTGATCAATGATAAAGAAACATAGTTGAAGATTGAGGTAGTGCCAATAGTATGCGAGTATGTGGATGTTTTTCTGAGCAATTATCGGGACTACCGCCAGTTAGAGAGGTAGAGTTCAGTATTGAGCTAGTTCCCGGTACAGTGCCAATATCCATTACTCCTTATAGAATGGCTCCAATAGAGTTGAAAGAGTTGAAATTATAGTTGCAAGAGTTGACAGATAAAGGCTTTGCAAGATCAAGTTATTCACCATGGGCGCTCCGGTTTTATTTGTGAAAAAGAAAGATGGCACAATGAGATTATGCATTGATTACTTTCAGCTTAATAAAGTGACAATAAAGAACAAGTACCCACTGCCTAGGATAGATGATTTGTTCGATCAATTGAAAGGAGCAACCGTGTTCTCCAAAATAGACTTGAGATCAGGGTACTATCAGCTAAGAGTGAAAGATTCAGATGTATCCAAGACTGCCTTTTGAACAAGGTATGGGCATTATGAATTTTTAGTCATGCCCTTTGGGTTAACAAATGCTCCTACGGTGTTCATGGACTTAATGAACCATATTTTCAGACCATACCTTGATCGATTTGTAGTTGATTTTATTGACGACATATTGATTTACTCCCGAGATGAGAATGAGCATGTTGGACATCTACGGACAGTTCTACAGATTCTTCGAGAAAATCAATTGTATGCCAAGTTCAGTAAGAGTGAGTTTCGGCTCAAGGAAGTAGGATTCCTAGGACATGTTGTCTCGAGGGATGGAGTCCGAGTAGATCCTAGTAAGATCTCAGTTATAATAGACTAGAAACCACCAAAGAATATTACAGAGATTAGAAGTTTTCTGGGCCTAGCCGACTACTATAGACGATTTGTTAAGGGGTTTTCCATGATTGCAACCCTGATGACTAAATTGTTACAGAAGAACGTGAAGTTTGAGTGGCCGAAAAGATGTCAACAAAGTTTTGAAAAGTTGAAAGCAATACTGACAGAAGCTCCAGTTTTAGTACAGCTTGAGTCAGGGAAAAAATTTGTTGTCTACAGCGATGCATCCTTCAATTGATTGGGTTGTGTACTCATGCAAGAAGGCAAAGTGATTGCCTATGCCTCAAGACAGTTGAAACCTCATGAGAAGAACTATCCGATGCATGATTTAGAGTTGGCTGCCATAGTCTTCACTTTGAAGATTTGGAGACACCATTTATATGGTGAAAAATGTCATATTTTTACCGATCATAAGAGTTTGAAGTACTTGTTGACGCAGAAAGACTTGAACTTAAGACAAATAAGATGGTTAGAGTTGATAAAAGACTATGAGTTGATCATTGATTACCATCCAGGAAAGGCAAATATGGTCGCCTATGCTTTAAGCAGAAAGTCCTTATTTGCTTTAAGAGCAATGAATTTGCGGATGACCTTATCCAACGATAATTCTATCCTAGCTGAGTTAAGAGCTAGACCAATGTTTCTTCAAGAGGTCTTTGAAGCTCAGAAAGAAGATAGTGAGTTGCAAGTCAAGAAAGCTCAATGCGAGTCAAATGTCAAATCCGATTTTCAAATTAATTCTGATGGATACTTGATGTTCAAAGACCGAGTTTGTGTTCTGAGAAAAAAAGAACTTATACAGAAAATTTTGCATGAAGCACATAACAGGTGTTTGTCTGTACATCCGGGAGGTACAAAGATGTATAATGACTTGAAACAACAGTATTGGTGGCCGAAAATGAAGAAAGATATTTCGAGTTTGTTTCCAAGTGCATGATTTGTCAGCAAGTAAAGGCTGAACACAAAGTACCTTCAGGCTTGCTGTAGCCTATTTTGATTCCCGAGTGGAAGTGGGACCGTGTTACTATAGATTTTGTGACGGGTTTACCAATATCACCAAGCAAGAAAGATGCTATTTGGGTGGTAGTTGATAGACTCACAAAGTCAGCCCATTTCATACCCGTGCGAGTTGATTACTCATTGGGCAAGTTGGAAAACCTGTATATTTCAGAAATAGTAAGGCTTCATGGAGTTCCCTTATCGATTATATCAGATAGAGATCCGAGATTTACATCCAGATTCTGGAGGAAGCTACAAGAAGCCTTGGGTACAAAATTGAGTTTTAGCATAGCTTTTCACCCTCAAATTGACCGTCAGTCAGAGAGGTTAATTCAAGTACTCAAGGACATGCTCAGATGTTGTATTTTAGAATTCCGAGGCAGTTGGGAAAAGTTTCTCCCATTGGTAGAATTCGCTTATAATAATAGCTTTCAGTCGAGTTTAAAGATGGCGCCTTATGAAGCCCTTTATAGGCATAAGTGCAGAACTCCCTTGTTTTGGACTAAACTCAAGGAGAACCAAATTCACGGAGTTGATTTGGTTAAAGAGGTTGAAGAAAAAGTGAAAGTGATACGGGAATGTTTAAAAGCTGCTTCAGAAAGATAGAAATCCTATTCGGATTTAAAGAGAAAAGAGATAGAGTATCAAGTTGGGGATAAAGTCTTTCTGAAAGTGTCACCATGGAGAAAAGTTCTCAGATTTGGCCGGAAGGGCAAGTTAAGTCCACATTTCATTGGACCTTACGAGATTACTGAGAGAATTGGGCCGGTAGCTTACCGTCTGGCTTTGCCATTAGAATTAGAAAAGATACATGATGTGTTTCACATGTCAATGTTGCGACGTTACAGATCAGACCCTTCACACGTAAGTACTCCTTCAGAAGTAGAGATTCTTCTCGACATGACATATAGTGAAGAACCGGTTAAAATTTTAGCTCGGGAGATTAGACAACTGAGGAATAAGAGTATTGCCTTAGTAAAGGTACTGTGGCAAAAGTATAGAATAGAAGAAGCTACATGGGAATTAGAAGAGAGTATGAGAAATCAGTATCCTAACCTTTTCTTGGTAAGATTTTCGAGGACGAAAATCCTAAGGGGAGAATTATGAATTGGATTTAGGGCCTAGTCGGGATGGTGGTGTGAGGCCACGAACCCGAGGTGAAATTATGAGAATTTTCAAGTATATGCCATGTTTGCATGCTATTATGAAAGTTTCGTAAAGTAATTTTAGTAAATTGTAGTGTATTGGTCCAAAAGGACTAAATTGCAAAAGTTCCAATTTAAGAGTTTCTAGAAGCTTTTAGTATGAAATGGCTTTAGAATAAAATGTATGAGTCCTTAAATAGCAATTTTGCCAAAAATATAATTTTGGACAAAATTGGCCTTAAGATGGCTAAATAGAGATTTTTAGGGGGAAGGGCATTTTGGTCATTTGGCCTAATTAGTGATTAAATAGGAAAAAAATGAGAAAAACCCACTCATCTTCTTCCCCAAGCTGCCAAAATTCTCTATAGCCATTGTTAGGGCTCTTTCAATATTTCAAGCTTTCTAGTAAGTGCTCCTAAGCCCGGTTTTTAATATTCTTCGTATTTTTGAAGTTCCTGTATTATGAATTTGCTAATTTTAGCTATTAAATGAGCTAAGATGCATGTTCAAAAATATACCCATGATTGACATGCATGCTAATTGATGTTTTATGGAAGTTTATGAGAGTTTGATGTTAGACAAACATCTTTTCCTTAAAGAATTTCATGAAAAATGATAGCTAGGACCATTTTGTAATAGTTACAAAATTGGTCATACCTACTAGAAATAGTTAGAATTAATGATTTTTATAGAAGAGAAAATGATTCAGCTGAGCATGAAGTTTAAGAAAGTTGCATGAAAATCATTTTATGAGAATTGGGGCAAAAGTGCAAATATTAGAAAGTATAGGGGCAAAATAGTAATTTTTCCAAAGTTTGAGTAATGAGTCAGATTAGTCAAGATAGTTATTAAATGATCTATTTATGATTATAGATCAAGAGAAACAAAGCCCGGATCGAAACCGAGGCAAGAACAAAGTCGAGGACTAAATTGCATATCTTCATACATTTTGTATATTGAGGTAAGTTTGTATGATTTCTAAGCTTTATGATTTTTATCATTAAATTGCTTAGTGATACATACATTAATTTGTATGAATCGATTATGTCATGTTCAAACAAGAAATGACTATAACAAGTATAAACAAGTCCCGATTGAAGAAGAATTCCCTAGGATACTCGATCTTCCACACAAGTTATCAAGCAGTTTATCATGTAAGTCCAAGGCAAGCTTGGCATTGGTCAAGTTACAAAGCAAGTTATCATGTAAGCCCAAGGCAAGCTTGGCATTGATCAAGTTACAAAGCAAGCTATCATGTAAGCCCAAGGACTCAAGCTTGGCATTGAGTATGTTACCAAGAGCAAGACTTCACATAAGTCCATGTCAAGACATGGCCTTGAAACCAAGATGAGATACTCCATGTAAGACCATACCTAAGATATGGCTTTGGTACCCAATTTGTGGGTTGAGATTTAGTATCCTAGGTTATTCGCAGAAATTCATCGGGCAAATAAGTAAAGTAAAAATGAGATAACAAAAAGTTTAGAAAGTAAAGATAGCATCAAGAATGAAGTTAAGTATTGTTTAGATCATGAATTATGAATTAGAGAATTTGATGATTATCATTAAAGTATATTGATCATTGTGATCAAGTGATACATGTATCATATTTCTTGTGCAAGTATGAGAATAGTAATTATCATGAGACAAGTAAGAGCCATGTGTGAGTAAGTAAGCTTGATATTTGAAATTATGTTACCATTGCTATGATAAATGGTTTTATTATGCAAGTCTAATGATATGTGTTTTACATGCAAACTTTCTAAGCTAAATGCTTACGTATTTGATTGTTTCTTTCTATGTAGTTCGCTAAGCTAATCCGTGGATCATTGAAGTCGGAGTTAAGTAGCCACTATCAACTCTTATTTGGTATAACCAAGTTATTTTACTAAGTATGGCATGTATAGGAAACATTCATTTTGAAAACATGTTTTAAGAATGGCCAATGTAGAGGCTAGCAAGTTAGCATTCTTTTGTATATGGCTAAATGATTTAGCTAAATTGGATAAAGTATGCATGTGTGTTAAGAATAATGTTATGTATGGTATTATTCATGAAAAAGGTGTTGTAATTGTATTATTGTTTTGAGATTAAGTATGATCTTCATTTCAGGGTCGCAATTGGCTTGGTAAATAGCCTTTATGTGTTGACAGGGTTGGACACACGGGCGTTTGTCAAGGTCATGTTAACCCTACATCTTAGTATCATTAATCAAAGTAGGCCACGGGCAAATACCACGGCCGTTTGTGAGAGCCGTGTAGGACATACAGTTTGGGCACGGGCGTGTGCCTAGACTGTGTTGATTTAGTCAGTATATTAAGGATTAGTACACGGTTTATGTACACGGGCGTGTCATGGCCGTGTCAACTTAGTCAGTAGCCTTCCACGATTGATGAACACGGGTGTGTCTAGGCTATGCTAAAGTAGTCAGTAGCCCCCCACGGTTTGAGTGCATGGGCGTGCTTAGGAGAACACAGTCGTGTTCCAGGTCACACGGGCATGTGTACCCTAATTCAGAATTAAGTTATTTGACTCTAGTTTCGAAAGTTTACAGACATGAGTTAAGGCCTCGTAGGCCCTTACACGGATATGTTGACTAAGGAAATGAAGTTTCAATTCGGAACGAAAATTTATAACCCATAAACATATGATTAAGTGAGTTCAAGCATGATAATGTCTTGTATCCAGTTCTGGTACCGAACTCGGGTATGGGGTGTTACAAAGGCAAAAGGGAAAAAGAATTTGGAAAAGAGACACAAAATGGTCAAAGAGAAAAATACCTTACAAGCACCAAAACTAGCAAAATGATCCTAGCAAAATTTGGCTCCCAACTCCCCTCCAAAAACCGTGTGTTAGTTTTGTCTAAAAGGTGTATGTTGACCAAAATAATCTTTCCAAAACATCACCCATATAATAGGCCTACATGTTCCCTTCTCTTGCCTTTTTCTTTTGATTCTTTCATTCTTTTTCCCTTATGTTCCTCCTTACCATATTCCTTAGCCTCCTTTCCAAAATTAAAAAGTCTTCCTTACCTTAATTACCACCATGGCCGACACTTGGAAGAGAAGCGCAAAAAATAAATCCTAAAATTTGCACTAGGTGGGATTTGAGATCCACCCCTCAAGCCCAAACATGCAACGCCACACCACTCCTCTACTAGCTTCACTTGTGCTAGCAAAATGCACACTTATTTCCTTAAGTCTTGATGTCACTTACCTATCTCTCCTTAAAGTGCTTAAACATAATAATTTTGCTAAGGCCCAGTTCAACCCCGAGCCTTCTTAGGACCCGTAACCATACACCATTAACATTTTAAACTAGCCTATCGCATGATATAACACAAAACATAAATTTCCAAATTCCAGGATATTACAATTCTACCCCCTTAAAGAAATTTCGGCCTCGAAATTTACTTGATTAGAAGAGATGAGGATATTTTTTCCGAATTGCGTCCTCTAGCTCCCATGTAGCTTCTTCTGTCCCGTGATTGCACCATAATACTTTGTCTAACGGTACCGACTTCCTTCTTAGCACCTTAACGTCCCGATCTAAAATCTATACTGGTTCCTCTTCATAAGACAAGTCAGGTCTTAACTCAACTTCCTCTACTAGCACAATATGAGACGGGTCTGAACGATAACGTCTTAACATCGATACACGGAATACACTATGTATCTAACTTAACTCCGGAGGTAACTAAAGCTGATAAGCTACTGGCCCAACACACTTCAGTACACGATAAGGTCCGATGAACCTAGGGATCAACTTGCCCTTTCGTCCAAATCTAAAGATCTTCTTCCAAGGTGAGACCTTCAAAAAGACCTGATCATCCACCTCAAATTCTATATCCTTATGCTTCAGATCCACATACGATTTTTTTCTGTCCGAAGCTTCTTTTTACCGACCCTGAATTACCTTAACTTTCTCCTCCGTCACTGAAATCAACTCAGGACTCAATAGCTGACACTCACCTAGCTCTATCCAGCAAGTAGGAGTACGAACCTACGACCGCACAATGCCTCGTAGGGTGCCATCTGGATGCTGGATTGATAGCTATTGTTGTATGCAAACTCGCCAAAGGTATAAAATCTTCCCAACTGCCCTTGAAGTCGATCACATAGCCCATTAACATGTCTTCTAAAATCTGAATTACTCTCTCCGATTGACCATCTGTCTACAGGTGAAATGCCGTGTTGAAATTTAACTTTGTACCCAAGGCTTCATGTAGAGCCTTCCAAAACCGTGATGTAAACCTAGGATCCCTGTCTGATATGATAGACACTGGTACCCCATGTAACCTCACGATCTCTGCTACATACAACTTGGCCAACTTCTGCAATGAATAATTCGTACGAACAGGTAGGAAATGAGCAGTCTTCGTCAATCGGTCCACTATTACCCGTACGAAATCTTTCTTAGTAGGTGTTAAGGGTAACCCACTAACAAAGTTCATCGTTATCCTTTCCCATTCCATAATGGAATTTTCACCGGTTGTAGCAACCCTGATGGCAATTGATGTTCCGCCTTCACCTGCTGACATGAAAAGCACTTACTCACGAAATCAGTAACCTCCCGTTTCAACCCTGGCCACCAATACTGCTCACGGAGGTCTCGGTACATTTTGTTTCCCCAGGGTGCATAGCATATGGACTACTATGCGCCTCACGCAGAATCATTTGTCTCAATTCCAAATCCATGGGCATACAAACTCTTCCACGGAAAAACAATACTCCATCACTATTAAATCCAAAATCCCTATCTCACCACCTTCCACTTGCTGAAGTCAAGAACCCAACGCTTCATCCATCAACTGCTTTTCCTTAATCTGGCTTACCCATGTAGGCTTCACCTGAAGTTCGGGTAACAGGCTACCATTTCCATAAAGGCTGAGATGAGTGAACATTGCTCTCAAATTTGATATCACCTTACGACTCAACGCATCAGCCACTACGTTAGCTTTTCCTGGATGATATTCGATTGAGAAGTCATAATCTTTCAACAGTTCTATCCATCTCCGCCGCTTCAAGTTCAACTCTTTTGGGTAAGGAGATACTTTAGACTCTTATGATCTGTATATATGATCGACTTCTCTCCGTACAGATAGTGTCTTTAAATCTTCAGAGTAAACACTATTGCAGCTAACTCCAAATCATGAGTAGGATAGTTCACCTTATGCGACCTTAATTGACGAGATGCATAAGCCATCACTTTTCCCCCTTGGATCAACACACATCCCAAGCCCGTGTGTGACGTATCACAATAAACAATAAACACCTTACCAGCCTCAGGTTGAATCAATACTGGCGCTTCTGTCAGAATCTTCTTTAATTTCTCAAAGCTCTCTTACTACTTATCTGACCACACAAATGGTACTCCCTTATGCAACAGCTTAGTTAGGGGTGCAGCAATCAACGAAAACCCCTCAATAAATCTCCTGTAATACCCATCCAAGCCTAAAAAACTCCAAATTTCTACCACTGACTTCAGTGGTTTCCAATCTAATACAGCCTCTACCTTCCGGGGGTCACCTCTAATTCCTTCGGCAGGCACAACATGCCCCAAAAAGGTCACTTCCTTAAGCCAAAATTCACACTTACTGAACTTGGCATAAAGTTGCTTCTCCCTTAATATCTGCCATACAACCCGTAAGTGTGAATCGTGCTCGTCTTCAGTCTTTGAGTACACCAAGATTTTATCTATGAACACTACCACAAACCGGTCTAGATAGGGTTGGAAAACCCAGTTCATCATGTCCATAAATGCAGCCAAGGCATTAGTAAACTCGAACGGAATCACCAAGAACTCGTAATGCCCATAACGAGTTCGAAACTCAGTTTTATGAATATCCACCTCCTTGACTTTAAGCTGGTGATATCCTGATCTCAAGTTTATCTTCGAGAAAACTGAGGCTCCTCGCAGCTTGATCAAATAGATCATCGATCCTCGGTAAAGGATACTTGTTCTTGATCGTCAACTTATTCAATTGCCTATAATCAATGCACATACGCATCGATCCATCCTTCTTCTTAACAAATAAAACCGGCGCTCCCCACGGTGACACACTTGGTCAAATGAATTCGCGATCCAACAACTTCTGAATTTGAGCCTTAAGCTCTGCTAACTCCTTCGGTGCCATTCTATAAGGAGCAATGGACACCAGAGCCGTTCCTGGCAATAGCTCAATGCCAAACTCTACCTCCCAATCCGGAGGCAATCCTGAAAGCTCCTCGAAAAAGATGTTTGAAAACTCTTTCACCGTTCTAACACTTTCTACCGATAACTCTTTGGCATCCAATGCACTGATGAAGGCTAAGAACGCTCTACAACCCATTCGCACCAACTTTTCCACCTTTAAAGCAGATACCACACTGGAAAAATAGTTCCTTCTTTCACCTATTATCATCACTTCCTTACCCTCTGAAGTTCTTAGCACCATCTGCTTTGCAGCACAATCCAAGTTCGCACGGTGTTTCACCAACCAGTCTATCCCCAAAATAAGATCGAACTCACCAAATGACAGTTCCATCAAATCCGCCAGAAATATTTCCTCCTAAACTTCTAGGGGCACATCCCTAAATAACTTATTTACTACCACCGACTGTCCTAAAGGGCTAATCACAGTCGTTTCACTAGCAGTAATCTCAGATCTAGTGTTCAAGGTTCCAAACACATCACAAGCAACATACGTGGGTGGATCCAATATCTATCAAAGCAGTAATAGGTACATCAGCTATGAAAAATGTACCGGTTGTGACATCAGGTGCATCGCCATCCTCTCGACGTCTGACCGCATAGACCAACCCTGACTGTCTTGCCTCCGTGTTACCTCTATTACCGGTACCTCTACTTGGTGCACCCTGACCTCGTCCTACGCCATTACCACCTTGACCTGGCCCACGGCCTCTTGGCGGCTGTTGAGCGCCTCTAGTTGGCTGCGCAAAATCGTTACGAACTCCCTGAGTATGAGCAGGCTATCGAGGACAATCCTTTAACCGATGATCTTTGGAACCACATCTGAAACAACCATCGATTCTCTTCCAACATTCACCCGAGTGAAATTTTCCACAATCCACACATGGCTGTAACTGATTAGTAGTAGTTTGTACTCTCGCTCAAGCTGGCTCCTCATTCTTGGGCCTCTTCTGAAACCTCTAGCAGGACCTGAGTATCTAGAGTCTCTCTTATTGCTGCCCCTATCCTTGTCTCGGTTTTGCTTCTCGAGTGTTTAATCTCCTCAGCTATCTTGGCTTTTTCTACTAGTGTCACAAAATTCCTCTCCTTCTGTGGGGCTATCAGTACCCGCAACTCATCACGCAACCTGTCCTCAAAACGCACACAGCATTCATAATCAGTTGGCACTATTCCCCAGGCATACCGACTAAGACGCAGAAATTCCACCTCGTATGCTGCCACAAATTTACCTCCTTGCACCAAATTCAGGAATTCCTTCCTTCGGGCATCCACATAGCTAGCCCCGACGTATTTCCCTTGAAATGCAGTCTTAAAGAATTCCCAGGTAATACTATCAGCCTGAGTGCCTTCCCGAACAGTGAGCTACCACTGATACGCCTCGTCTCTCAACAAAGACACCATTCCTTTTAGTTTCTGTTCGACGGTGCCATCCAGATCGTCCATGATCCGCTCCACAGCTTCAAGCCAGTACTCTGCTACATTAGGGGCTACACCCAAAATACCTCTAAAAACTTCAGCTCCATTCGATCTAATTCACTCCAATATCGATCCACGAGCTACCGACCCAGTTCTTGCACCAGTAACCCTTTCCAGAACTCACAACATTGCTTGGGACAGAGCGTCATCCTCTCTCATATGATCATGTGACCCAGCTTCAGTCACTGGTGACGTAGGGGCGTCCATTTCTGGCATATGCCTTGATGCCTCGGATATAACTCTAGCACCTCAGCCTCTACCACGACCGCATCTACCACGTCCACGTCCTCTAGCACTCATATTAGATAATTTGATTTAATCTGATTAAGAGTCTTATGAATCAGTATGCTATTTCAGTGTTTATTAAACAATATTTTATGAAATATAGGAAGTAAAGTCGTTTTCGCATCCTAAAGTCTCAATCTCTATAGTTTCAGCTCCTAAAACTAGAAGTTCTAGAGTATTTCTATTTTGTGGAATTTTCTTACCACAGTAATAACATAATAATTATAAAATGAAAATAAATACTTACTTGACTTGGTGTCGGATACTCGTGGTGCCATACTTCCTTTAAAATGTGCATTTATAATTTAAAATTCAAACAGCTTTGGAAAACACTTTTGAACCCAAACCACAGTCGAGTTTTGTAATCGGGCTCTGATACCATAAAATGTAACACCCTAAACTTGACCCATACGTTATGACCGGATCTGACATGTCACATGAGAAATACTTGTTAAATCCTTTTTATTTGTACTAAAATAGATATCATTTTGTTATAATCATGAAAACAATTTTGATTTGAAACATATGATAAAATACTACTAATCTCGAAGGTTGATTGATAAATCGATAATTTGAACTAGAGATCTTATAAACCATGACTTTTGAAAATATCATTGATAATTCGAGAGAAAATTTCTGAGTTAAAAAAAATTTGTAGAAGTTTATTTTGAAATCCATTTGTTAATCTATTTTGGAAAATCTTTATTTAAGTTTTTAAAAAAATTCCCATTTAAAACAATTCAAGTAACATAATAAGTACGTCAAACATAAAGCAAAAATAAAATATTCTAGAGGCCTTATTACAACATAAAAAAAAACCCATAATGGTAAAAGTAATAGAGTAAACGTAAATAGAAATCTAAAGCTCCAAAACACCATTTCTGAAGTATGGCCTCCACCGAGTCATCCATGGCCCAAGTCCACATCACTTAGCATTACCTGCTAGGGTTAAGGAAAAGGGGTGAGTTACTAGAACTCAGTGCATAATCCCCTTACTGTCATCCACTGGGTCTGAACCCGTTTAGCATCATCTTGGGCCTAAGCCCATTTACATAACAGAATATATATATGTGTGTGCAATGTATGCAACCCAACCCATCCATCCAATCACACCCCCGTACCAGCCATTCACACCTGTAGGGATCAAGTCAACCCACCCCGCCAATCACACCAATTCGCAAGCAAGTTGCCATTTATAATATTTGTGGCTGAGCCACCAAAATCATATACGGTAATATAATCGGCACATAGCCTTAATCACGATGGCACAAAGCCATTATCAGAATTTGTGGCAGTGCCACCAGACTACACTTCTCTTCATTCAATTTTCCCATCCCATGCAATATGTAAAGATGCAACATACATAAAATATCCTCATGTATAACAACCATTAGTCTAGTAATTTATTACGGTGAATCGGCCCATTATTGAGCTTTGTAATTCGGTCCACTAAGGCATTCTAACAATTCGGCCCATAGGGGCATTTCGGTAAGTCGATCCATAAGGACATTTCGGTAAATTGACCCATAGGGGCATTTCGGTAATTCAATCTATAGGGACATTTCGGTAAATCTAATAATTTTTAAATACTAATTTTGACAAATCCATATAAATAATGTAATTTTAAGCAAATTTCCCGATTTATACCATATTACGATTTTAATCATATAAAAAATGACGATCTTATCTTCCAACGTGATATCGAATCATAAATCTACAAAATTTCAGTGTGAGATTACACACCTGATTACGGTAAGTATTAAACCATATTTGATCGTCGGCACCTATGACAACATAATACTCGATTAACTAACATAAGAGGTTTTTCTTAATCCAAATCTAAATCAATGATCTAAAATACTTACTCTCAATATCGTGAACGACCACGATTTGTTTATTCTCACTAGATGATGGTCCACAACCCGGTGGGAAATCTCGAACCACCGATACAGCCCTTCGTTTGAACTTAGGAGTAAGAATCGTAAATCCACTCCTTTTGAGTTCTCTAATCATTTTTCCTTTTGAATTGGTACCACTTGCCTCCATAGGAAAAATCTCGGTTAGAACACTACTATGAGAGAAAGTAGTTGTTTAAGTGATAGAAGTAGACTTACCACTATTTCCAAAGAATTAGCTAAAAGAGAATATCGAGTGATTTTGTCCTTAAAAGCATAATCGATTAGTCAAACTTTGATCCAATTGTAACATAATCGAGTAGAGATATAATGAGAAATCCAAGAAGTAACCCCCTTACCTTAATGATTATAAAACCGATTCCCACCAATTACACTATAAAAATAACGATTAAGATATGAGGGAGTATGGAAAACTCCATTTCAATTTAGAAATATTATGAAATAACCAAATAATAAGGAACACTCATTCGGCTAAGGAGAAAAGAAAGAAAAAAAATGAAAAGATTTGAATAAAAAAACTTACCCAATTTAATCAAGAACGAAAAATCCAACTTGTAAGATGGAGAAGAGAAGATGATCAATATTCGGCTATTGAAGAGAAAAGAATAAAGAAGGTTCGGCCAAAGTAAGTTGTGTCGATTAGAGAGAAAAGGAGTAAGTTAAAGAAATGGTAAAAAGAAAAGAGGAGATGGAGGATAGTAGTAGATGGTTTCGGCTATCAAAGAGAAATGACCAAAAATGCATTGAAGATTTCGGCCAAAACAAAGGAGAAGAAATGAACAAATGGACTAGGAGGTTTCGACCAAGGCAAAAGGGAAAAGAATTTGGAAAAGAGATACAAAATGGTCAAAGAGAAAAATACCTTACAAGCACCATAACTAGCAAAATGATCCTAGCAAAATTTCACTCCCAAGTCCCATCCAAAAATAGTGTGTTACTTTTGCCTAAAGGGTGTATGTTGACCAAAATAATCTTTCCAAAACATCACCCACATAATAGGCCAACATGTTCCCTTCTCTTGCCTTTTTCTTTTGATTCTTTCCTTCTTTTTCCCTTATCTTCCTCCTTACCATATTCCTTAGCCTCTTTTCCAAAATTAAAAAGTCTTCCTTACCTTAATTACCACCATGGCCGACACTTGGAAGAGAAGCACAAAAAATAAATCCCAAAATTTGTACTAGATGGGATTCGAACTCCACCCCTCAAGCCCAAAAATGCAACGCCACACCATTCCTCTACTAGTTTCACTTGTGCTAGCAAAATGCACACTTATTTCCTTAAGTCTTGATGTCACTTACCTATCTCTCCTTAAAGTGCTTAAACATAAAAATTTTACTAAGGCCCAGTTCAATCCCCGAGCCTTCTTAGGATCCCTAACCGTACAGTATTAACATTTTAAACTAGCCTATCGCATGATATAACATAAAACATAAATTCTTGAAGTCCAGGATGTTACAATAACTCAATAATGTCTCGCCTTATTTCTGTGGTGAGCTAGGCTACAATCTTCACCTCTTCTTTAGGCTCATAATATCCACTGACCCTTTGTAGAGTAGGGTCTATTTTTCATCTTGTTCTACCATTCTTAACAAATCAGAAGATAGGTTACAATCTCTGTCATCTTCAAAGTCCTGAGATCCCTCTAGATACATATCTTACTCATAAGGAGACTCTGAGTTAGTAGTAGCGTTGCTCACACCTTTGATATCTGGAGACCTGTTGTAGGTTCGAAGAAAGATTCCAAAGAATAAATGATTCAAAGAATGATTATTTGTGTGAAGAATGAAAGAATACTTGAAAGAAAGTCCAAAGAAAAAAGAAAAGAAAAAACTAAGAACAATCGTTTGTACAGTGTGAAATGGAAAAAATAAAAGAATATTTGCTCAAAAAGATGCATTTTATTGAAATAAAAATTTCAGACATCAGCCTATTTCACAAAAGGATTCTTATTGCCTCTAGGCTTAAGGCAACAAGCGTGTTTTGAATATTACTCTAGATCAGCTCTAAAAATACAGGGATCTCTTCCATAGTCCTATTATCCAAAACACTTCCAAGTACGCAAGGGCTTGGAAACTTCATTCCCTGGTTCCCTCTTCGCTTTTGATTTCTTCAAGGAGTCGCAACTTTCTTGTCTCCTCCTTCAATTATCGCATTTACTGCCTCGTCAAAGAGATCAGGTTTTGATAAATCGTCGAACTTCACAATTCCCATTTTAATGAACCTTTTGACCAATTTTTTAAACGTAGTACAGTTTTCAATTGAGTGACCCATTATTCCCGCGTGGTACTCACATTGGGTATTCTCATTATACCACTTTAGGAATAGAGGTTGCACGGGTTCCGAGTAGGACGGAGACACCACATGCACATCAAAAAGATTCTGATACAGCTCTTTATATGTAATCGGGATGGGTGTGAACTAGAGTTTTTCTGTATTTGGCCTCGAACTGGATTCTTGCTTTGAAGAGCTTTGATAGCTAGTGGTTACAGCCCTCGGCTAGCCTACGATGACTGATTTGGGATACATAATCAAGATACTTACTTCATTTTCCTTGTTTCTCGTGGCTGATCTTTTGACGCTTTCTCCCGTGTCTATCTTCCCACTCCTTACCACATTTTTAATCATCTCACCAGACATTACTACATCTGAAAAGCTTACGGTGGCACTTCCCAACATATGGTTAATGAATGGGGCTTTTAGAGTATTGATAAAAAGCATTGTGGTCTTATTTTCTAAAAGTATCGGCTGAACTTGTAGGGCAACTTCCCTCCATCTTTGTGTATACTGCCTGAAACTTTCATTTGATTTTTTCTCTATATTTTGTAAGGTGATTCTATTAGGGGTCATGTCTGTCACATGACTATATTGCTTCATAAATGCTTGCACTAGGTCTCTCTATGAATTAACCCTAGCACAGCTCAGTTGATTATACCACTTGGATGCTGCCCCCACCAAACTATCTTTGAAGTAGTGCATTAGCAATTGATCATTATTAACATACCCAGTCATCTGTCTGCAGAACATGGTAATATGGGCTTCAGGATAGCTAGTCCCATTGTACTTCTCAAATTCTGGCATTTTGAACTTGTGAGGAAGCATCAAATCTGGAACCAAGCTCAAGTCTTTAGCATCAATCCCATGGTGATTATCAACGTTTTCCAAGGCCTTGAATTTTTCTTCCAACCAACTACGACGGTCCTTTAACTGCCTTGGTAATTCAATTCTTGCCCCTTCTCTCTCTGCTATATCCAAATCAAGGATAACAGGATTACCTGGGTTATCTCCTAGGTTAGATCCTGAGCCAACTTGGATGTTCATGGGCACTCCCGTATCAACTTGACCTTGTTGAGGCCTAATCATGACATATGACCTTTGAGGAGGCACCTTAGGTTGTATCTATACATGTGGTGGGGTGAAACCCGGAGGATAGTCTTCATATCCTCTCCAACATTAGTCATGAGACCTTTTCCCTTGTCCATTGCCCCATTCAAAAACTAAGTCATTTGAGCAACCATATTTCTTTGGGCTTCTATCATTTGTTCCCTCATATATTGTTGGATCTTTGCCAACTGCTCTTGTAGTTGGTCTTGCATGTCTCTCTGGAACTGTTCGAGGCTTTGGTCCATATCTTTCATCTTAGCGCGAGTACCGTAACGATGTTTAGTTTCCAGATTAACTTTCTCTCTTTCTCTCTTTTTCTGAAATAACTTCAAATTATTAGGGTTCTTCTATGGATTTTAGTGCATATGATGCGATGTAAATGCATGAAATGAATGCAAAAAGAAAGAGAGGCATTGATTCTGAATTCAATTCCATTAGAACAACTTTTCTAGAAAATAAATTCCTTTACATAAAACAGATATTTATATGACCTTTCCCTCATATTCCAAGCAAAGACATTAATTCATTTCTTCTTATCCGGATATTAAGGTCCAATCTCGTGAACTTTCTAATAGATGCCTCCACTAGCTCCTTTTTACTTGGGCCACAACTCATTCCTCACTTGTCCTCGCAATGCTTGTTAGCCTCTTCAAGAAAGCCGAGACGTGGTGGTTCTCGAATAGTTTTTGTTAGCTTGAATCCTTAGGTAATAAAGTCTTGTATTCCTTCACGGACTATCAGTCTCATCTCGTTGTGTTTACTTGGACCATATTTGGACGATCGTATTATAATCCACTTTATCAAGAAATCCATTTTCTCATGACAAACTCTTTTATTTAGTAATCGAATTTGAATCACCACCTCTTTTCTATAATGTGAATACAATGCAATCAAAACAAAAGAGAACACGTTAGCACAAGAGAAATAAATAACAAAACAGGGCACCTATCTGGGTGACCACTAGGGTTTGGCATAGTTATACCTAAAGTGGGCTCCTAGGGTTCACTATATGTGGTTTAGTTCTAAAGGGAGGATACCTGAACCAACAAATTCCTCAATCCTCACCGATTATAGGCTCATATTGATCGAGTTCAGTTTAAGGGAATACATTTCCCTATGGCCATGCGGAGGTGAAAACCTCACGAAGACATAGGTACGGATATATCCCGAAAATAGTCCACTAGCCCATGCGGAGGTGAAAACCTCACGAAATCATAGTTTCTCACTCCCACTTAAATGGTGTGACCATAGTGGTCGTGCAATATGATGCGGGAATATCCCACAAGACTCAAACCACAACAACATATGACACGGTACAAACTCATGAGGTGAAAGAATCAAAATCAAACTTTGATTTTCAATAAAAAGGACAAAAAATAATCAATTCAAAAAAACACAACAAATCAGTATCATATCAAAAATAAAATTCAAGGCAAATAACAAATAATCAAGCACCTACCTGGGTGATTGCTAGGGTTTAGCGTAGTTCTACCTAGGGTAAGCCTTTAGGTTTTCTACATGTGGTTTAGCTTTAAAGTTGAGGTACCTGAACCAGCAGATTTTTCGATCCTCACCCATTATAGGCTCATACAGACCGAGTTCAATTCAGGGGAATACATTTCCATATGGCTGCACGGAGATGAAAATCTTACGAAGACATAGGTACGGATGTATCCCGAAAGCGATTCACTATTCTGCACGGAGGTGAAAACCTCACGAAGGAGTAGCTTCTCACTTCCACTTAAAAGGGTGTGACCACAACGGTCATACGATGCAATGCAAAAATACTTTACAAGATTATAACAACATGCAATGAAAAGGATCATAATTTTTCAAATCGGATTTTCAAATTTTTAAATCAAATTTTTAAATTTCTGACAAAGGAAAGAAAATAATCAATTTTACGACTTAACTCTCTTATTATGTCCCCAGCGGAGTCGCCAAGCTGTCGAAACCATTTTTAATTATTTTCAAAAAATAGGGGCCGACATTAAAAACAAAAATAGAGTCGCCACCAATCTTTTTTTTGAGGTGTGATCGGGTCACCTTGAGATTAATCATTTTTATAAAACATTTTGATTTATTAAAATAATGATTTTGGTCTATATAATTCGAGAAAACGGGCTCGGGAGTTGGTTACGCACGAGAAAGGATTAGTACCCTCGTAATGCCCAAAAATTGGTACCTAATTGATTAATTAATGTCCTAATGTCAAAAATTTGAAAATATTTTAGAACACGATCCTTTTGATTTTTAAAACTTATGTTTTTTAATTTTAAATGGACATTCAATTATTTGGATTCTAAAAGAAAAATCGAAACTCAGTAAGTTAGAGCACGATCTTTCGAATTTTCCTAACACCGAATATCCTTTGCTTTTTAGAAATTCTTGCCTCAAGATGACAAAACATCGCGTCCAGTGAGTTAGGACACAACATCTTAAATTCCCGAGAATAGGTTTTTATTTAAAAATTCATATGTTTTAATTTCAAAAAGGGTACTCAATCATTTAGACTTAATGAGAAAAATCGAAACCCAGTAAGTTAGGGCACGATTTTCTCAAAACTCCCAAATATCGAATATTGCCTTATTTTTAAATTTAAAAAAAATCATGGATTTTTAAATATGAAGCTATATTTGGCCACATTAATAAATAAAGATTAATGAATTTTTTAAAGATAACAAATCTAAAAAAAAAAATAAAACCAAAATGTACCAAGCTTTCAAATAATAATGGACAATGTTAAAACAAATAATGTGAAAGAAAAGGATTTTGAAATCGACAATAAAAAGTAATTTAAAATAAATTCATGTATAAAAAATTTAAAGTAGGTAATATATGTATAAGTTTGAAATAAATCCAAAAAAAAAGATAAAAATAAATAATATATGAAATAGTAATATGTAAATGAATTTTAAAATAAATATTATATAAGAAGTAAGTTTAAATAAGTAATATATAAAACAATATATATCTATCAATCTAAAAAAAGAATATACAAAATGACTTAAAAGAAATTGATATGTGACAAATCCTAAAAGATACGTATAAGTTTAAAATAAACAATATACTGAAAACTTAAAAGCAGATAATATAAAGCAGTTTAAAATTATATAAAATAAAACCACTTTAAAATAATCGTTATATAAAATAATAAGAAAAACGAATGATATACAAGATATTTTAAAGTAATAATATAAAACTTAATCAAAATAAAACTATTTAAAATAAGTAATATAAAAATAATAAATAAAACGACTTGAAATAAATACCACATAAAAATTTGAAATAAATAAATAAAATACAAGTTTGCAAAAGTGTGAAAATAAAATAAATCTCTATACAAAAATAATAAATAAACGAATAAAATAAAAAGAATAATTAATAATTAAACAATTAAATGGATAAATAAAAAAGATTGAAAAAACGAAGATAAATGAAGAATAAAATAAGAACAAACCATAGAAAGTAAGAACACAAGAGGGAGAGAAATTTGAGTGAATGCTTTCAAGAATTCTTATTGCTTCCCCAAAAAAACTCCAGTCCCTTTACAATGAAGGGAGAGGCCTCGATTTATAGTTGAGCCTCCCCAAATCTAACGGTACAGATTAATTACATCAATGGCTAAGATTAAAAGGTATCTACAAATTAAATCTCTAAGATTACAAAATCATATCTTCTAAGACTGCATACCATATCTTCTAAGATTGCATATCATATCTAAGATTGCATATCATATCTTCTAAGATTGCATACCATATCATATAGGATTGCATATCATATCTAAGATTGCATATCATATCTAAGATTGCATATCCTTGAAGATTGTGCTCCCATATACGTCAAGCTTGTAGATGGACCTTCAATCTTTTCAAGTAATGGGCCATTTCGATCGGGCCAAATGATATATTTTCGACTGGACTTGGACTTTATTTTATTATTTTGGGTTTTTTTGGGGCCCGGGCTAAATTGGCCTATTACAATATTCATAATGTTTTTCACGTTTCTATGTTACGTCGATATAAATCCGATTCGTCACATGTGATTTCTCCGTTAGATGTTGAGATTCAGTCTGATTTGACGTATAGCGAAGAACCGCTCAGGATTCTAGCTTGTGAAATCAAAAAATTGAGAAATAAAAGTATAGCCCTAGTGAAGGTTCTTTGGCATAAATATGAAATCGAGGAAGCTACGTGGGAACCCGAGGAAGTTATGTGAAAATAGGGACGAAAATCCCTAAGGGAGAGAGTTGTAACAGCCCGTTTTCGGTTAAATTGAAACAGTGATTTCGGAACCATAAATCTAAAATCAAAATATTTATTTTATTATTATATTAAGGTTTACAGCATGATAGAAGCATGATAGAATTATTGTGTGAAAGTTTCATAAAGAAATTTTACCATTTGAATGCTTAATTCGGTAAAAATGACTAAATCGTGTAAAGTGTAAAAGTTGATTCTACAAGTTAAAGGTGCTTAATGGTTATGAAATTGATAAGTGGAGGCCTTATTGTTATAATTAGACCATAGTCATTAATAGTGGACAATAATGGACAAGTAGTATATGATTTTAATGTTTATAAACAAAGATTAATTTGGTAAATTCCAAATTAAAGTTAAATTAAAATAAACCAACAATTGCATCATCTTTCTACTTTATCTTGCCCACTGAAACTAGGGCTTAGAAAACACCATTGTTGTGTTCTTCACTTGTCCATGCTTGTGTAGCTAATTAAGGTACGATTTTTGTTCAGTTTTTAATGATTTTTATGTTTTGAGTTTGTTGCAGCTTAATCTAGCTAGCTTGTACCTTAGATTTCGAAACTGTTAAAGATTTAATATGTTGCCATTGTTGAATGCTTGAGTAATTAAATGTTTGATGAAAGATTTGTAAGGTTAAATGATAGATTAATAGCTTTGGTAAAGTAATTTTTGACAAAAATGTCAAAAAGGGATTTATTTGTGAAAATGTGAAATTATGTGGTTAAAAGTATGAATAAATTAAAAATATGGCCATGTGTGACACACAGTCATAGTACACGGCCGTGTGCCCCATGGTGTTCCATTTCGAATCAAGTTAGTATGCTTCACACGACCTCACACACGGGCGTGTGACTGGCCGTGTGGCATAAGTCAGTATACCCTACAAGAAGAACACGGCCTGGTACACGGGCGTGTGAGGCCAATTCAAATAGGCACAAGGGTTAAACACATGGTCGTGTGGTTGGCCGTATGGCCAAGTCAGTATGTGCCCCCTGTTTTCACACGGCCCGTGACATAGGCGTGTCTAGTGGCCGTGTGAGACGCACGGCCTGTTCACACGGGCGTGTGTCCCCTGAGTAGAAATTTTTCTAGGTTGACCCTAAACTTTTAAATGTTATCAGTTTAGTCTCAAATGCATTATTAAAGACTTGTATTCTCGTTTTAAGTATGTTATGAGTGTAAATGTATGATATTGATTACAATGTGATAATTATTTGATAAATGAATGTATCGAACTGTTTTATATATCCGGTAATGCCTCTTAACCTATTCCAGCAACGGATATGGGTTAGGGATGTTACACTTTATCTCTTATGAGTGTCTCGATTAAAGGCTCTTCATGAGCTTCTCGTTAATTGGCTCTTTGGAGCTTCCCGAATGGCTCGCTTGTACTTTTCGATATATGGCTATCCAGAGCTTCCCGATTATTTGCTCTTCAGAGCTACCCGTTATTGGCTCGCATGAGCTTCCTGAATATGGCTCTTATGGGCTTCCCATTATAGCTCAGATAAGCTTCCCATTTATGTGCTTTTATGAGCACCCCCGAATATGAGTTGACAGATTTATAGTAATGTACACTTTGGGTGTACTACCCTGTAACACCCCTAACCCGTATCCATCGTCGGACTAGGGTTAAAGGCGTTACCTGACACATCGGAAACATATACAAAATTTCATACAACATTCATCAACAACAATCATAGTGTCCCCTCAATAGGTCATCAAGACCTAAAATGAAACACCCCAAACCCGGCCCACAAGCCCTGACCGGATCTAGCATGCTTCTAGGAAAAACATTCGAATCTTATTTGAATCTTTGCTAAAATTTTTCATGTTTTTGAAAACATTTGATTAGGGTTCAAGTTGAAAACATAGATATTTTTCAAAGATTTCGTTTTAAGAAAAGTTCGTGGTTATATTTCAAAACCATGAGTTACCGGTAAAAGTCGAGTCTTTAAAGTTTATTAATTAAATTGGAAATCATTTGTATTTTAGATGTCAAAACATTTTTCATTTATTATTAAGAAAATTTGCTTACTTTAATTTGATAAGTATCGTGCCATAATAAAATATTTTAAGTGCATGCATGAACAGTTCATACTATAGCCTTATTACATCAAAAATAAACCCAAAATAAAATTTAAAGTACTTAAATAAAATAAAATGTCCAACTAATAAAATTAAATCTTGAGCATGGTCACCACTAAGCTCCCGCCGACCAGATCCATTCTTGGCGTCACCGAAAAATAATCCCACAACGGGTGAGTCGAACAGACTCAATGTGTACAACCAACACTAGTCTCAATTAAATTCAAGCATGTAAAATCATACATTATAACTTATATAATTAATGATGCAAACCCGAACCCAAACCTAGATAACCATCCGCTACACATCCCCCGTACCAACCATCACACCGTGGGGACTACTAAGTCAACTCTCCATCCACTACACACCATCGAAGGCAATCGCTGTAGTCGACGTGCTCATCGCCCTTATAAAATTCGTGGCATAGCCACCAGATAAATATTCGTGACATAAGTCACCACATTCAGATATTGTGACATAAGTCACCACATTCGGATATTGTGACATAAGTCACCACATTCAGATATTGGGGTATAAAACCACCAATTCACTTCCCCTTTTCATATCACCCATATGCCCCAAGTCCAACATATCATGCAATATCATGCTTTATTTCACATTCTTATCACTATTGACATATGTGCCATAACGAATCTTATCATACTCATAGTAGGGTGGGTAAGCGTGCACTGAGTACTTTGTACCATTGCATGGTACTCTTAGCCACATCATAACATATTCTTGTAACATATTAATTAAAACATAACCGTCAATTAATTAAAGCTTAGTGTGGGGTACACACCTGATTTACTTAGCGCTTAATTGAAATCTCGAAAATCCCGATCTAACGCTTTAGATCTTAGTTCCTAAATTCGGCCATTGTTAGACATATTAGCAAAACTTATTTGGGCATATAACCAAATCCCAAAGGAAACGTAACTGAAATCTTACCTTGCTTGCCGATTTGAGTACTTCTCAAATCCCGAAATTTTGTGATATCCCCTCCTAGCAATCGGCCACACACTAGATCACCTAAATGATTAGTTTTCGGCTTTTGAATAAGTAAGAAATAGATCCTAGTTACTGAATATGGCCTTGGCCGATTGGTATCTTTACTTACCTTTGCGAATCTAAAATCCCAAAACTGCACTTGCTTCCTGAAATTGTCGAGATCCCTACTAAACCTTTGTTAGAATCGGCTTCAACTTTAAACTCATGAGAAGTGGCTTATGGCCGAATACTACACAGGCTTACCTTGAGATATTAAATCCAAGACCTCCCTTGATGCTCCTTAACGCTGGCTATACACAAAACACAAGAGAACACATTACTATGGTCTTAAAGATCATTCGGCCAACCTTAGTCCAAAGCCTAATCACTTGATTTTGGCTCACAATTGGAAGAGAACCGATTGCTAGGATAGAAAATACTTACCAATACTCAAGCACCCTCAGAGAAACGGCTTCTAGATCCCAAAGAGAAGGATTTCGGCACTTTAATGGTGAAGAGAGAAAATGCAAGAGTGGGGAGATTCGGCTATGTGGACTTAGATAGGAATCGACAAGTTTCGGCTTTTGAAACCATGGAGAAATCGACTATCAAAAAGTAGAACCAACTCCAAGTTTCGACTTTTGTCAATAATGAGAGAAAGATTGGTCCTGGGGAGGATGATGATTCGAATGAACAGAAAAAGAAAGAGAGAAAAGATTGAGGCTATAAGGTTAAGCCAAGAAGCAAAATAGAGAAAGAAAGAGAAGATAGATGTTCATTAAAAGAAAATTCGGCACTCACACCCTTGGTACACCTCAAAGCCGAAATAATGCAAGCCCCTAGAGTCCTCTATTCGGCCACTACATCCTCTCTTATCAAATCCTTATTTCACTCCCCCTTAGCCAAATCTTGAAGTGTCCCTGTGCCGTCCACTTCCTCTTCTCCAGAGTCCATGTGCCGTCCACTTCCTCTCCTCCTTGTAACAAAATAAAATCTTTTATTTGCTTTCCTTGTGACTCGAACCTAGGTCCATTTACACATGTTGGTGGCGTCACTAACAGAGGCCCTAAGTGGCGCCTTGCAACCACTTTAACAAGCCCAATTTCATGTCAAATTTCCCTTACAAATTTTCTTAAGGCCTTATCAGACTTAGCTTCCTCTTTTAAACTTTAAAATCAAATAATTTTTAAGCTATTCCCCTTCATACTAAGGTTCACAAAATTCATAATACACACTCACAACATACACGGGCATGTAATTTCATACAATTTAGTAATAATGCATAAGCCATAGTCCGGGATATTACATAAAACATGCTCAGAAATAGGGTCAGGACTAAACCAAAACACATACTGAATTTTTCAAAAAATTTAACACTTTCTAAGGTTTCAGGGGTTACACGCCCGTGTGGGCAGACCGTGTGCTTACCATGGCATCTAGACACGCCCATGTGTCTCCCACGTGGTCGAAACTGACTTAACTCCACGGCCACCAAGCACGCTCGTGTACCTTGGCCGTAGATGAATCTGACTTGACCACATGGTTACTAGGCACGTCCCTGTGCCAAGGCCGTGTACTCTTAATCAGTTACTGACTTAATCCCACGGTCGGCAGGCACGCCTGTGTTCCACAACTGTGTGACAAAATATGCCATTTCCCAGGCCAAATTTCCACCCACTTTGGGTCAAACCTACAAGCAAATACCAATACAATCCATGCACATTTAATAACCATGAACATGCCATAATATTCACTCCATCTATACATTCAAAACCAATATCAACCATGCCAAATTTACAAGACTAACTCTCATGAAACACAAACATAGTTTAACCATTTACTTACCTTAAACTTGGCCACTTCATATACTATCAAACTAAACCAAAACATATATCACATCTCATATTCATTAAGGTAAAATATCAACTCTTAATTAGCCACATCTCATGGCTAAATTCATACAACAAACTTGTACCAAAATACTAGCCTATACATGCCATATCTAGCTATATACATACCAAGACAATTTGAGTAGTGTGATGACGATCCTTGACGGTCCTCGAGCCTTCAGTAGATTTGACGGTCTATAAAACAGAGAAAACACACACAGAGTAAGCTTTTCAAAAGCTTAGTAAGTCATATACAAATAAACTTAACAATGAAAGACATATATGCACATGGGAACATTGACTCATTTCATTTACATAGCAAGTTTACCACAGTTACACTTCGGTTCATATACTTGGCTATATTTGTCACTTTCATCAATTCAACAATCTCATATTTACATATCTCTTTCATACATAATTACATATATCATATTGTTATTCTAATATAATCATCATTATAGTAAGATCATATAGATACTTACCTTGTATGCACACTTAGTGTATAAATCAACGTACCTAAAACGAATTTATAATTCACATAGCCATTCGTATCACAGACTTGCCTGTTGAACCGTTAGGAATCTAATAGAATACTCAGAAAGCTCAGAATAACAGTACAATGCCAACGTCCCAGACGAGGTCTTATGTATACTCAAATATCGATGCCACTGTCCTAGACAGGGTCTTACACGAATCAATACGATGCCGATGTCCTAGACATGGTCTTACACGTAAAGTTCATATCGATCCCAACGTCCCAGACATGGCCTTACACAAAATCTCAAATCAACGCCAACGTCCCAGACGTGGTCTTACATGATAAAACAAAACAGATACCTATGTCATGACATAGCTAATCCTATCTATTCCTAGGTTCGAATGGGACTTCTCGGACATCGACACTAAGTCAACCTTATCTCAGAATTCATGTACGGACTATCTCATGATCATTCATAGTTAACATTAACCATATGAATATACACAGTTCAATACAATTACATTTAATTGCATAATGACTTACCTCGAATTCAATTTATCGGAAATGGATACGACACTCGGTTACTTTCGCTTTCCGCGATCCAAATCTATTTTCCTCGGTTCTTGATCTATACATATTTAGAATTTACCATTTTATTCACTAATTCATTCAATTCAATCCAAGGACACACATTTAGGGCTATTTGCAAATTAACCCTTACATTTGTACAATTTATCAATTTAGTCCATTTTTCTCAAAACATCAAATTCACAAAATTATCATTCAACCATGCTTATTCGAATACTTATAAACATCATACAAGCCCATATTTTCCATCAAACTTGCAATTTAGTCCCTCAAATTGCTATTTTCTCAATTTAGCCCTAATTAGCTAAATTCATCAAAATTTCAAGAACAAAACATGTCCATCAAATGCATATCTTTTATTTAACACCATAAAACATCATAAAGCTTGCCATTTCATCAATGGCACAATTCACAAATATCATCAATACACAAAATTGAGACATGGGCTTGATAGTAGACTAAGCAACAATCTCAAAAACATAAAATCATCAAAATCCAAATCAAAATGATACCTTAATTCAAGCTTAGAATGGCCGAATAACCTAACTTTTTTCTCTTTTCTATACTTTGATATTTTCAGCACTCATAAAAGATGATAACATTCATCTTTTCATTAGTTATTTTGTTACAAACATAATAATATACATTTTACCAAATTAGCCTTTTAATGAATATTTAAAACAATTATACAATAAGGGCATATTCGACCATCTACCATCCACTATCTTATAAGTGGTCTAATTGCCTATTAAGGCCTTTTCTTTTAAAAGCCACAACACATTAGTACTTCAACAAATATCATGCAACTTCCACATTTAATGCAATTAAATCCGTTTGTCAAATTAAACACATAGACAGATAAATTATCATATAAAAATTTAACATATGCTTAATCACTTATCAAAGGCACAGAAAATAATATTAAAATATTTCACCGACGCAGATTTGTGGTCCCGAAACCACTGTTCCGACTAGGGTATAAACCGGACTATTACAATTCTCCCCCTTAGGATTTTCGTCCCGAAAATCTTACCGTTAAATAGATTCGGATATTGCTGTCTCATTGAATCTTCAGGCTCCCAAGTTGCCTCTTCCATTCCATGTCGATTCCACAATACTTTCACTAATGGAATTTTCTTGTTTCTTAACTCTTTCACTTCACGAGCTAAGGTACGGATTGGTTCCTCTTCATATGCAATATCAGATCTGTAACATCCTGAAATGGGGGCTGTTGTGTTTAAATTGTTTTTGCATGGGTATGGCTTGATTGTGGTAGTAATTAAGGTGTTTTAAGATCTAGGTATAAGCCAAGGGTAGGCCCGAGCTGTAGGAAAATTTTTGTTTTTAAGTTTTAGTTAAAAGGAGCTGAAGGAGCTAGGGGTTAAGTGTAATTCGTGGGGAATTTAAGCATAAGAATGGGCTTGGTAAAGTGGCAAGGAGGCACCACTTAGAGCCTTGAGGGTGACGCCACATGCAGGGAAGGGAGAGCTCAGGTTCGAGCAGCAGGAATCCCATTCTCTGCTTTGCATTTTGACGCCAAGGGGGAGGAGTTGTGCTCAGCACAAACTCTGTCAGATAAGCTTGGAATAAGTCAAATTAATTTGAATTGGTAGCAAGGAGAGAATTTAGGAGTTTGAATAATTCAAACTTATTCGAATTTGTGGTCAGGAGAAATTTGAGATGTCTGCCCAATTTTGAACTCTTGTTGGCAGAGGAGTAATCGGTTGGGAAGCTGAGTATGGGGTGTCGAAATTCCTTAGTTGGCTAGGTGGTCATTTTCGGCTAGTGTTGGCTATAGTGCATTCGGTTAAGAGGCAAACCAAAACTTTTTTTTTCTCTTCTCTTAGTATATACCGATTTCTCCCTTGGTGCCTTGTGGTAGCAAAAGCCAAAAGTCCATAGGTGGTTGTCGATTTCTCCCTTAGGCATTTGGCCGAATCTCCATTTGAACCCTCTCTCATCTTTCATTTTTTTTGTAGCCGAAAAGCAACCCTTTTCCCTTCATCTTTTTCTTCTTCTCAAGTTCTTGGCTGAATCTTCTTCTTTACCATCTCTCATTTTTCTTTTTCATAATTACTCAAAACCATATCTTTTCTCTTCATTCTCTTTTGTACCGAATCTTCTTCTTCTTCTTCCTTCCACTTGCCGAATCCTCTCTCTCCCCTTTCACTTTCTTTTCCTTTCTCTTCTTCCACTCTAGCCGAATCCTATTGGGTTGTCTTCAATTAACCATAGCCGAATCTCCTTCTTCTTGTTGTTTTCTTTGGCCAAATACCAATCAAGTCTAGATCTTCTTTTGGTTTTTCTCCAATCGATTTTGGAAGAGGGTAAGTGTTCTTGATCAAATTTCTTTATTACTTTTCTCTTCTCTCTGTTGACTCTCATGAGAGCATAAGCCGAATTTTGACATTTGTTGATAAGTAATGCTAATCATCTATAGGGACCGATTTCTTTTAGGATCTCGGGGTTTTGAAGCAGTAGAATCTGAGCCCTCCATTCTCTAACAATCGAATTTGGTAAGTCAGTGGTAAGGATCCATGTTAGTTCAGTCTTTCCATTAGATATTTGAAAAGCCGAAGGCTATTGAAATGAGTGTTAATGATTGTCGATTGTAGGGGAAGGCTCAATCTCACATACTTTGGGTGGTGGCTAGTATTCAAAGAGCATCAAGGTAAGGTTTAGGGTTCAATGCATTAACCCTTCGAGATTTGTTGGCGTGGTCGAATGGCCTTGTTACTAATTTTGGGTTTGACCGAATGTAGGATCAAGGAGATTTTGTGCAGTAGATCGAGTCTTCGAGATTTAGTGATTGCGTTAGTAATAGGTGTGTAACGCTTACACACTTTATTAGTATAATATGCCTATTATGTTACTGTTATAGCCAATGAAATTGGTGATTGTGCCTCGTGGGTATGAGCTTGGATTCCGGGTAAGTCCCCCTATTATGTGATTTTTGATATACATCATCATGTCACTGTTAAATGTATGCCATGTATTATTTGCATCACTATATGTTATTATGCCATGATTGATATGGACATGATGGTGGGATTGTTGAGAGGAGGGGAAGAGATATTTGATTTGTCACGGTGGTTTTGACCACGACAGGTTGGCCCGTCTTGATATTATATTTGTGACTAAGTCGGTGGTTTTGACCACCGGTGGTTTTGACCACATATGAATATTGTGACTCGTCGGTGGTTTGGTACCACGATGGGTTGGCCCACATGTTGATTACGGGATTGTCATTAGTGGTTTTGACCACACGATGGGTTGGCCCCATCACTTGATTTGTGACTTCGGTCATCAGTGGTTTTGACCACACCGTTATATATTTGTGACTACGGTCACCAGTGGTTTTGACCACCAGTGGTTTTGACCACACGGGGTAGATAAAGGAGATTGGATGGTTAGGTTATGGGTTACATGATTTGCATGTTTATTGATAATCTGTGTAAGTGCTTGCACTATTAGGTTGGGGATTTATACGCTGAGTCTTGGTGACTCACCCATTCCCTTATATTTTGCAGATGAGGCGTAGATTGCGGATACGAAGCCGGGAAGGACTCGAGGTGACCATGCATGCTCGCTTGGGTTTTGATTTCTTTTAGTTACTATTTCAATTTTATCTATTTACCTAAGGTTGGTTTTGGTTTGTAATAAGGCCGCTAAGTATCATTTTGGGTTTTTATTATTTGCTTTTATCTTGATTATATTATACATATGTTGGATATATGGACTTGTTAAATTAACCGGTAAAAAGCAATGTTTCAAAACTATAACTCCTTCGGTTTTGAAACACCCACACCCGGCCCATGAGCCTTGATCGGATCTTGAATGTTCCCTGAGTAAAATAGTTCAAAACTTGTTTGTTACTTTGGAAAATTTGGGTGGTTTGGAGGAAAATCTGATTTGTGTTGAGTTCAAATTGAAAACGGTGTTGTTCTTGAAGACTCGATTTTATTAAAATGATATTTTTATTTGTACTTGAAAGTTAGAAGTATTGTCGAGTTTTTAGAGTTTAACATTAAATTGAAAATCGATTGTGTTTAGGTGTCAAAACATTTAAAATTCATTTTAAATAAAAATTCGTTTAACCTTTGATAATAATAATCGTATCATGATAAACCAAATTAAATGCATGCTTAAAAGCAGTTAATAGTAATGTCCATATTACATCAAGTAAAACCCAAATAAATCCAAAATACTTAAATATAAAAATTCAAATTAAAATAAATCTCGAAATGAGCATGGCCACCCCTAAGTTCCGCCGACTTGGTCCATCTATTGAGTCTCACGAAAAGATATCCCACAAGGGGTGAGTCAATAGACTCAATGTGCAACAACCAACACAAATTCCCAATCGATTTAGGCATGTCAAATCATACATAGCAAGTATAGGCAATGATGCAATCCCAAACCCAAACCTAAATAACCATCCTCTACACATCACCGACACGCCAATCACACCGTGGGGATTACTAAATCGACCCTCCATCCGCTACCCACCATCGAAGGCAGTCGCTGCAGACGACTCGCACATCGCCCTTATAAATTGTGGCATAGCCACCAGATAATTGTGACAAAGTCACCAGATAGTATTTCGTGACATTAGTCACCACATTCAGATTTTGTGACATGAGTCACCAGATATTGTGGTAAAAACCACCAGATCACTTCCCCTTTTCATAATCACCCATATGCCCATGCACAATACAATACATGCAAAATCATGCCATATATCTTATCCCATGTTCATAATGAATTCACGTATATGTCATATTCAATATTGATAACACTATTAACATAGTATTAAAGGTGAACATACACAGAGTACTGTACCATCGTATGGTACCTTTAATGCATCTTTCATATTTTCATTAACACATATATAAAATCAATACCATAAATCTATCAAGAATTAGTGTGGGGCTACACACCTGGTCACTATCGTGTTCACTGAATCCCGAAAATCTATCGAAATAGGTTGTACTCCTCCCTAATACACCAATGTCAGAATTGGCTAGTCACTAACACTTAATATGGCCTTGGCCGAATGTTAACACTCTCTTACCTTGCGATCTAAATCCCGGAATTAATCCTTGCTCTTGGTGTTGTCGAAATTCCTATAGGCACATGTTAGATCTAATTCTAACATTTAAACACAATAAATGGCCTTCCGCCTAAAACCACACTCACTTACCTTAGATTTTGAAATCCCGAAGATCTCCTTCTTATAGTCGACAACAACCAAATCCTGAAACCTCCTTCATAGTTTCGGCCAAAGAACAGTAAAAGAGGTTAGATTCCAACTTTCGGGTAAAAGAAAAAGGAAGGAAATCGAATAACATTTGATCTTACCCCTACTACAGAAATCGACTGCACCCTTGCCTTCCACCACAGAGAGATTCGGCTATGTAGGCTAGATAGTGATTGATTTGCTTCAGTTTTTGGAGTTTAATCAACAATCAGCTATGGCTAGGAAAAGCTTACTTTCGGCTTTTGGAAAATTGTGAAAAGAAGAAGAGAAAGGTTGAGCAATTCGATCAATGGTGGTAAATGAAGATTCGGCTAGCACAAGGGATATTTTAGCTTTTGAAAGTGAACAAGAACAAGGAAGAAAAGAAAAAGAATAGGTACTCATAGTTTTGGCTTTTGTCGATTGAAAAGAAAAGAACACAAGTTGGATTCTTTGGGACTTTCGGCACAAATGAGGGAAGTGAGGAGAGAACATATTTCGGCAAAAGAAAATAGCCAAAAATGTCACTTGGTAGCCTTAAACTTTGGCACATAGCCCCCTTGTATGACCAAATGCCTCATCCCACTCCCCTCTCTTGAATTCGGCTAACACTCAAACACTAGTCTCTCCTTGCTTTTCTCCTATTTTTCCTCTTTCCTACTTATTCAGAATAATTTGAATGAGTCAAGCATTATCCTTGCCCTTAGCCGAATTTTTAAAAGGAATTTGACCACAACTAATGCTCATCTCCTTAGTGTTTCAAAGGTCACCAACTCTCTTGTTGCTTGACGAAAAACACTCCCAAAAGTGCTCCCTTGTCGTCGAACCTAGGCCCTCAGACACCGCTTGGCGTCGGTTATTAAGGCTCTAAGTGGTGCCTCCTTGCCATTTTAACAAGCCCATTTGTTTGTCCAATTTTCCTACAATTTTTCTTAAGGCCTCAATCGCCTAGCTCCCCTTTAAGACTTAAAATCCGATAATTTTTAAGGCATTCACCTACACTCTAGAGTTCTCAAAAATTCACACAACACATTCAAACACACAGGCATGCTACCTCATACAATTAAGCAAAAAATGCACAACCCCTAAATCCCGGATATTATAGTTTTACCCCCTTAAAATAATTTTGACCTCGAAATTACCTGGTTGAAATAGGTGGGGGTATTGATGTCGCATTGCTTCTTCCGGCTCCCAAGAAGCTTCCTCCGATCCATGATTACGCCATAACACTTTGACCAAAGAAACGGATTTCCTCCGTAGTACCTTTACATCCCGTTCTAGAATCTGAATCGGCTCCTCCTCGTACGACAAATCTTGTCTCAGCTCCACCTCCTCAACTGGCACTATATGAGATGGATCCGATCGATAACGACGTAGCATAGAAACATGAAATACATCGCATCCGCTTCAACCCCGAGGCAACTCCAACCGGTATGCCATCGGGTCCAACTCGCTTCAATAACCGATAAGGTCCTATAAACACAGGACTTAACTTCCTTTGTGACCAAATCTCATTACCTTTTTCCAAGGCGAAACTTTAAGAAACACATAATCTCCCACAGCAAACTCAATCTCCTTCCGCTTAAGATCTGCGTATGACTTTTGCCTGTCCGATGCCTCCTTCAACTGTGTCCGAATCACCTTAACCTTTTCTTCCGATTCTGCCATAATTTTCGGACCCATAATCTGACGTTCCCCCAATTCCGTCCAACATGTAGGAGTGCGACACTTCCGTCCATATAGCGCTTCGTACGGTGCCATTCTAATACTTGCCTGATAGCTATTATTATACGCAAATTTCGCTAAAGGCAAGAACTCTTCCTAACTCCCTCTGAAGTCTATCACACAACCCTCAACATATCCTCTAACACTTGGATCACTCGCTCAAATTGTCCGTCCGACTGCAGATGGAATGCCGTACTGAAATCCAACCTGGTACCCAAAGCTTGATGTAGCGCCTTCCAAAACTGAGACGTAAACCTCAGATCCCTATCCGAGATAATCGACACCGGCACTCTGTGTAGCCTCGCGATCTCAGCTACATATAACTTTGCCAATTTCTGTAGAGAATAGTCAACCCGAACCGGTATAAAATGTGCAGACTTCGTCAACTAATCTACTATCACCCATACCGAGTCTTTCTTAGTAGGCGTAAGGGGAAGCCCACTAACGAAGTCCATGGTAATTTTCTCCCACTTCCATTGCGAAATCTTTATCTATTTGAAGCAATCTCGACGAACTTGGTGTTCAAATTTTAACTTGTTGACACGTTAAGCACTTCCCTACAAATTCGGTAACTTCCCGCTTAAGATCAGGCCACCAGAACTGTTCCCGTAAATCCTTGTACAACTTACTACCTCTAGGATGCATAGCATAAGGGCTACTATGCGATTCCCGAAGAATTCTCTGCCTTAACTCCTCATCCTTTGGCATACAGACCTTGCCATGAAAACACAGCACTCCGTCACCATTTACACCAAAATTTTCCAATTCCCCACACTGCACTTGCCGCAACTTAGCACTTAGATCCTCATCTGCCAACTATCCTTCTTTCTCCTCATTCAGCCATGACGGCTTGATCTGCAATTCTGCCAGCAAACTTCCATCATCATAGAGGCTCAAACGTGCAAACATTGCTCTTAACTCCACCACTACTTTCGACTTAGGGCATCTGCCACCACATTCGCCTTGCCCGGGTGATACCCTATAGAATAATCGTAGTCCTTCAATAATTCCACCTACCTTCGCTGTCTCAAGTTCAACTCTTTCTGAGTCAGCAGATACTTAAGGCTCTTGTGGTCTGTGTAAATCACTGACTTTTCTCCATATAGATAGTGCCTTCATACCTTAAGAGCAAAGACCACTACCACCAATTCCAAATCATGCGTCAGGTAGTTAACCTCATGTGGTCTTAATTGTCGAGACGCATAAGCAACTACCTTCCCGTCCTGCATCAAAACACATCCCAAACCTGTGTGAGAAGCATTACAGTACACCACAAAATCCTTCCCTGACTTAGGCTGAATCAAAACCGAGCTTCAGTCAAAACCTTTTAAGCTTCTCAAATCTCTCCTGTTGCTTATCGGTCTATACGAAAGGTACCTCCTTTCTCAACAACTTCGTCAAAGGTGCGGCTATTGAGGAGAACCCTTCCACAAACCTTCTGTAGTAGCCTGCCAATCCCAAGAAACTACAAACCTCATCCACAGACTTAGGTGGTTTCCAATCTAGCACTGCCTCAATCTTCCGAGGATCCACCCTTATCCCTTCAGCAGATACTACATGCCCTAAGAAAGCAACTTCCTTAAGCCAAAATTCACACTTGTTGAATTTGGCATATAGCTTCTTTTCCCTTAACACTTGCAGCACTATCCGGAGATGCTCATCATGCTCTTCTTTAGACTTAGAATACACCAAGATATCGTCTATGAACACAACAACGAACCGGTCCAGATAGGGTTGAAAAACCGGTTCATCATGTCCATGAACGCGGCTGGGGCATTCGTTAATCGAACGGCATTACTAAGAACTCATAATGCCTGTATCTTGTCCGGAAAGCTGTCTTATGGATATCTGTCTCCTTCACCTTAAGCTGATGATATCCAGACCTTAGATCTATCTTTGAGAATACCGCGGCCCCCTTAAGCTGATCAAACAAGTCGTCTATCCTTGGCAATGGGTACTTGTTCTTGATGGTCAGCTTATTCAACTGATGATAATCTATGCACACACGCATAGTTCCGTCCTTCTTCTTTACAAACAAGACCGGTGCTCCCCATGGAGACACACTGGGTCGAATAAACCCACGATCAAGCAACTCTTGGATCTGAGCCTTGAGCCCACCCAACTCTTTTAGTGCCATTACAGACGGGCAATTGACACAGAGTCGCATGCAGTAGCAAGTCAATTCCAAACTCCACTTCCCTATCCGGGGGTATTCTAGGTAACTCCTACAAAAAAACATCCACGAATTCTCTTACTGTTGTAACTCCACTAACTCCCCCTTCTTTAGCATCCAAAGCACTAACGAAAGCCAAAAATGCCTTGCACCCTTTTCGAACCATCTTATCAGCCTTTAAAGCAGAGACTACGTTAAACAAGTAGTTTTTTTTTCTCCTATCATAATTACCACCTTATCCTCTGGTGTCTTTAACTCTATTCGCTTAGCTGTGCAATCCAATACAGCCCGATGTTCCACTAGCCAATCCATGCCAATGATGAGATCAAATTCTCCGAAGGGTAGTTCCATCAAGTCGACAGGAAATACCACTCCCTGAATCTCTAGAGGTACACTCAAATATCTTATTCACCACTATAGTTTGACCTAATGGGCTCACTATACCATCTCCCTATTAGATGCACTTCGGAGGCTATGCCTAGTGTTTCAACTACTCTACATACAACATAAGAGTGGGTAGAGCCAACATCAATTAAAGCAAAGTAAGGCTTGCCAGCTATAAGAAACGTACTGGTTATGACATTGGTGCGTCTCCATCCTCCCTCCGGTGAACTGCATACACCAGACCCGATTGTCTTGCCTTTGTATTACCAACACCTCTATCCGATGTTCTTCGTCCTCTTCTAGCACCGCTACCTCTGCCAATTAGACCACGGCCCCTCGGTGGCTGCTGTCCACCTCTTCCAGCCTGATTAAAACCCTGACCTGCTGGTCGGCTCCCATCTATTTTCATAGGACAGTCCTTAATTATGTGGTCCTTGGACCCACACTTGAAACATCCCCTTGTCTTCTTCCAACACTCTCCTAGATGCATCTTTCCACACTAAGCATAAGTACGATACTGCCCTCTAGTCACAACCTGCTGACCTCGCGGCCCATCAACTCTAGGCCTCTTTTACACATTCCCGGATGACCCTGATGATCCAAACCTCTCTTTTGCCTATTTCGGTCCATATTCTGTCTCACAGACTCTTTAATCCCTTCGGCAACCTCAGCCTTCTCTACCAACATGGTAAATTCTCGCTCTTGCTGTGGAGCTATCAACAACCTCAGGTCATCCCTCAGTCCGTCCTCAAATTGGACACATCGCTCATGCTCCGTAGCCACTATACCTCGAGCATAACGGATCAACCTTAGAAATTCGCCTCATACTACGCTACTGACTTATTTCCCTAAACCACCTCGTAAATGCCTTCCTCTATGCATCCACATAGCGGTCCCAATGTACTTCTTCCGATATGTCGCTTTAAAGTACTCCCTAAGTGAGATCATCTGCAAAGACCATCCCAAATCGTGAGCCACCATTGATATGACTCATCGCGAGGAGCGATACTATCCTTTCGTTTCTCCTCAAGATCAGTCTAAATCATCCATAATTCACTCCGTCGCTTCCAACCAATACTTAGCCAGATTACGCCACACCAGATATACCACGAAAAACTCGGCTCCATTAGCTCGGAATCGCTCAGTCTGCACTTTCGAGCTCCCATGCCTCCACCGCCCACCACCCTTTCCAAAACTTCGCAAGATCGCTCAGTGATATCGCATCATCCCCGTCTCGATTCTAATATTCCACATCAGCGGCTGGTGGTGGTAGCATTTCATTTTCGGACCCTTGACCAGACCTAATGAGTTCGACACGATCATTCGACCTCTACCACGGCCACGCACATTACGACCACGTCCCCTAGAATTCATGCTTCTGAATCTCATTTATCTGGTTAAAGAATTTTATGAACTAGTTTTTGTTCCACTGATTTATCGTGAACAGTCTTATGTTCAATAGTTCTAAAGAGTAGTTCTTTCAAATTCATACGCACACATAGTCTCAAATTCATTCATTGAATCATCACATTCATGAACTTGCGTTTATTACAGAGAAGTGTTGTAGTTGTCATTGTTGTTGTTTTTCACTACCCAGGAGTATTTCCGTAATTTTATCCTATAGGGATATTTTGGTAATTTTTTAAATTAAGGTATTTGAAAATTTTGTAAAATAGAGATTTTTGGTCTTTTTGCAAAATAGGAATACTTGATAGAGAGATTCAAGGGTAATATGGTAATTTCGCAAGCTAAGGGTATTTCGATAATTTTTCAAATCGGGGTATTTCGGCAACTTTCCATACTGAGGGTATTTTAGTAATTTGTACAGGTTAGAGGTAATTTGGGCAACTTGCAAACTAGGGGTATTTTGGTCATTTTTAAATCAAGGGTACTTTGAAATTTTATAATCATGGTTTGACTTTAGAATTTCACAAAACAAGGTGACTGGTCCCTTTCGGGTTTTAATTATTGAATTTAGCCTGTGATTGAGTCCTCTTGGTTAATGTGAACCATCACTACGCACTAGGTAGGATTCGAGCGAAGAGGAGGTGAGTCACTAGGACTGCTTAAATACTAGGCTTTTCCTGAATCCAATCCTAGACATTCGCACAATGGTTGCCATACCCTAACTCGACGACTCAGTCACAGGTTGGTTTAATTAGGCTTTAAAGTTTTATGTAATTCTGTGTTGGAGTAACTAATCCTAGGGTTCAATAACTTAATATACTAATCTACGTTCCTGTTATACCCACATACAAGTCATACAATAAATCATACAACAGTTAGGGATACTTACCTGGTGGACTTCGGGTCAGAGACTTAGGTGCCATGCCAAAAAAACCTACTTATTTCACAAAAATTTTCATAAAACTTATTTGGGCTCAATTTTCAAAACGTTGTGGGCTTTAAACCCAGGGCTGAGAGTTTAAAACTGGGCTCTGACACCAAAATTGAAACACCCCAAACCCGACCCACGAGCCTTGACTGGATTTGGAATGTTCCTTGAGTAAAACAGTTCAAAACTTGTTTGTTACTTTGGAAAATCTGGGTGGTTTGGAGGAAAATCTGATTTGTGTTGAGTTCAAATTGAAAACGGTGTTGTTCTTGAAGACTTGATTTTATTAAAACGATATTTTTATTTGTACTTGAAATCAATAAGTTAAAAGTATTGTCGAGTTTTTAGAGTTTAACATTAAATTGAAAATTGATTGTGTTTAGGTGTCAAAACATTTAAAATTCATTTTAAATAAAACTTCGTTTAACCTTTGATAATAATAATCGTATCATGATAAACCAAATTAAATACATGCTTAAAACAGTTAATAGTAATGGCCATATTACATCAAGTAAAACCCGAAATAAATTCAAAATACTTAAATATAAAAAATTCAAATTAAAATAAATGCTGAGTTGAGCATGGCCACCCCTAAGTTCCTGCCGACCCAGTCCATCTACTGAGTGTCACCTGAAAAGATATCCCACAAAGGGGTGAGTCACAGACTCAATGTGCAACAACCAACACAAATTCCCAATCGATTTAGGCATGTCAAATCATACATCCAAGTATAGGCAATGATGCAATCCAGAACCCAAACCTAAATAACCATCCTCTACACATCACCGTACCGCCAATCACATCGTGGGATTACTAAATCGACCTCCATCCGCTACACACCATCAAGGCGCCTCTGCAGACGACTCAGACATCGCCCTTATAAATTGTGGCATAGCCACCAGATAATTGTGACAAAGTCACCAGATAGAATTTCGTGACATTAGTCACCAGATATTGTGGTAAAAACCACCAGATCACTTCCCCTTTTCATAATCACCCATATGCCCATGCACAATACAATACATGCAAAATCATGCCATATATCTTATCCCATGTTCATAATGAATTCATGTATATGTCATATTCAATATTCATAACACTATTAACATAGTATTAAAGGTGAACATACCTGAGTACTCTGTACCATCGTATGATACCTTTAGCCACATCTTTCATATTTTCATTAACATATATATTAAATCAATACCATAATCTATCAAGAATTAGTGTGGGGCTACACACCTGGTCACTATCGTGTTCATTGAATCCCAAAAATCTATCGAAACAGGTTGTACTCCTCCCTAATACACCAATGTCAGAATCGGCTAGTCACTAACACTTAATATGGCGTTGGCCGAATGTTAACACTCTCTTACCTTGCGGATCTAAATCCCGAAATTAATCTTTGCTCTTGGTGTTGTCGAAATTCCTATAGGCACATGTTAGATCTAATTCTAATATTTAAACACAATAAATGGCCTTCGGCCTAAAACCACACTCGCTTACCTTAGATTTTGAAATCTCGAAGATCTCCTTCTTATAGTCGACAACAACCAAATCCCGAAACCTCCTTCATAGTTTCGGCTAAAGAACAGTAAAAGAGGTTAGATTCCAACTTTCGGTTAAAAGAAAAAGGAAGGAAATTGAATAACATTTGATCTTACCCCTACTACAGAAATTGACTGCACCCTTGCTTGCCACCACAGAGAGATTCGGTTATGTAGGCTAGATAGTGATTGATTTGCTTCAGCTTTTGGAGTTTAATCAACAATCGGCTATGGCTAGGAAAAGCTTACTTTGGCTTTTGGAAAATTGTGAAAAGAAGAAGAGAAAGGTTGAGCAATTCGGTCAATGGTGGTAAATGAAGATTCGACTAGCACAATGGATATTTCGGCTTTTGAAAGTGAACAGGAATAAGGAAGAAAAGAAAAAGAATAGGTACTCACAGTTTTGGCTTTCGTCGATTGAAAAGAAAAGAACACAAGTTAGATTCTTTGGAACTTTCGGCACAAATGAGAGAAGTGAGGAGAGAACAGACTTCGGCAAAAGAAAATAGCCAAAAATGTCACTTGGTAGCCTTAAACTTTTGGCACATAGCCGCCCCTTGTATGACCGAATGCCTCATCCCATTTCCCTCTCTTGAATTTGGCTAACACTTAAACACTAGCCTCTCCTTGATTTTCTCCTATTTTTCCTCTTTCCTACTTATTCAGAATAATTTGAATGAGTCAAGCATTATCCTTGCCCTTAGCTGAATTTTTAAAAGGAATTTGACCACAACTAATGCTCATCTCCTTAGTGTTTAGTGCCGACCAACTCTCTTGCTGCTTGACGCAAAAACACTCCCAAAAGTGCTCCCCTTGCTGCTCGAACCTAGGCCCTGCACACTACTTGTGGCGTCACTTATTAAGGCTCTAAGTGGCGCCTCCTTGGCACTTTAACAAGCCCATTTGTTTGTCCAATTTTCCCTACAATTTTTCTTAAGGCCTCATTCGCCTAGCTCCCCCCTTTAAGACTTAAAATCTGATAATTTCTAACACACTCACTTACACTCTAGAGTTCTCAAAAATTCACACAACACATTCAAACACACATAGGCCTGCTACCTTATACAATTAAGCAAAAAATGCACAACCCCTAAATCCGGATATTACAAGTTTTTCTAAACGTTGCCATCAGGTAACACCACTTATAAGATGATAACAAAGGTAACTTGTATGTTTTCTAAAACTTGCAATGATAAGCGGATTTTCAAGCATGAGTTTTCAAGCAGCCATCACACGATTTCAAAATTATCTTAAACGAGGATTTCTAAAATTTTCATACTACAAAAAGGTTTTTCCAAGAAAATTATCCTACAAACTTTTGGTTTAAAAAGGACTTTCACTCCGTAGCATGCCAGATTCGGTCGTGGTGTATTGACCGGGTTTGGGGTGTTAAATTTTGGTATCAGAGCCAAGTTCAAAGGCTCCGCTATGGACCCGAGGCCCAAAATATTTTAAAGTAGGGTTTTGAAAAGTTTTGTGGAAAAGGTACATGGTTTGAACAGCATGGCACCGAGTTCCGGCACCAATCCGCCCAGAAGTATCTCTAACCATTGTGTGAATTATATGTGGGGGGAAATGGGTATTTCGAGATCATAGATTAGTAGATTAGGAGATATTAACCCTAGGAATAGCTTACTCAAATACAAATTACATAAGACTTAAAGATCCACTAAACAAACCTATGAGTACGTCGCTAAGTTAAGGGTGTGGCAACCGTTGTGCACATGTCTAGGATTGCATTCAGGGGGAGCTTTGTATTTAAGCAGTCCTAGTGACTCACCTCCTCCTCACTCGAATCCTACCTGGTGCATAGTGACAGTTCACCCTAACTAAGAGGACTTAATCACAGGCTAAGTTTAATAATTAAAACCCGAAAGGGGACCAGCCACTTTGTTTTGTACAACCCTAAAATTAAACCATGGTTTCAAAATTACCAAAGTACCCTTGATTTGGAAAATGACCAAAATACCCCTAATTTATAAATTGACCAAATTACCCCTGATTTGTAAAAAAAATACCGAAATACCCTTGGTATGAAAAATTGCCTAAGTACCTCCGAAATGAAAATTTCTAAAATACCCTTATTTCATAAAATCACCTGGAACCATATTTTAGAAAATTACTAAAATACCCCTAGTTTATGAAATTACCAAAATACCCCCGATTTTTGGAAATTCTGAAATACCTATGATTTGTAAAGATTTCCAAATTAACCCTGATTTATTACTAAAATACCCTGATAGGTTAATTACAAAAATACCCCGGGTAGTGAAATGACGAGAATACCCTTACACGTGAAATGAGGGTAGAGGACTGGAAATAAAAACTTTGTGATGATCGAAAGAACCACTACCAAATCTCTTTTCAATAAAACTTATTTGTGGGTAATCAGTGGAACAGAAGGTAATTCGTAAAATTTTTTTAAGTAGATAAATCGCGATTATAGACAGAGTACTAGGGGACGTGGTCGTAATGTGCGAGGGCGCGATAGAGGTAAAATAATCGTATCAAAACCCGTTAGGTCTGGACAGGGGTCCGAGAATAAGATACCACCACCAGCTGCTGGTGTAGAGCATCAAGGTCAAATGGGGGAAGATGCGATGTCGCTGGTGATGCTGCGAGTGCTAAAAAGAGTGGCTCGGAGCAGTGAAGGTACGGAGCTCGTAAATCCAGATGTCGAGTGACTCAGAACCAATGGAGCCGAGGTATTCCGAGGTGTATCTCGTGTGGCACCTAATACGACTGAGTATTGGTTGGAGGCGACGGAACGAATCATGGACGATTTGGATCTGATGACTGAAGAGAAACTAAAGAGAGTAGTGTCGCTTCTTCGAGATGAGTCATACCAGTGGTGGCTCACGGTTCGGGATGGTGTTACAGCGGATGATCTCACTTGGGATTATTTCAAGGCAGCTTATTAGAAGAAGTATGTTGGGACCGATTATATTGATGCATAAAGGAAGGCGTTTCGAGGTCGGGTTCGGGAGTAAGTCCGATCGAGTACGAGGCGTAATTCTTAAGGTTGAGCCGATATGCTCGGGGCATTATAGCTACGAGCATGAGCGATGTGTCGATTCGAGGATGATTAAGGGATGATTTGAGGTTGCTGATTACTCCACAGTAGGAGAGAGAGTTTGCGGTCTAAGTGGAAAAGGCCAAAGTTGCAGAGAAAGTGAAACAGTCGTTTTGACGGAATTAGGACAAGGGTTGGAATAAGTAGAATTCTAGATCATTTGGGTCTACCGGGAATCAGCAGAAAAGGGATAGATATAGTGGGCCGAATCAAGCTGCTAGGCCTACTGCTGTTGATACTCATTGGCCGCCACGATGTGCTTCGATGTGGAAAGTCTCACACGGAGAATGTTGGATTAGAAATAGGGGATGCTTTGAGTGTGGATCGATGGGGCATCGAGTGAGGGATTGTCCACAGAGGTCAGTTAGGTTGAAGTCTGGGGATCAAAATCATACTCAGAACAGGAGGGATGTCAGTAGTCACAGAGGGGCCGTAGTGCTGCTAGGGGAGGTAATGGCTCTGGTAGAGGCCGTGGAGCACAGGGCAGAGGTGCAGGTGGTACAGAGATGAGACAGCCTGGATTGGTCTATGCAGCAAGGCGTCGAGAGGAGGGCGACGCACCGGACGTCATAACCAGTACGTTCTTAATCCTTGGACTACCTTATAATGTTTTGATAGATGTGGGTTCGACGCACTCATATGTAGCCAGCAGCATAGTGAAAACTATGGACTTGAACTCTGAGATTACTTCTAGGAAGATGACGGTGATAAGCCCTTTAGGTCACTCTGTAGAAGTAAGTATATAGGGATGTACCCCTAGAACTTCAAGAGGTCGTGTTCTTGGCTGATTTGATGGAACTATCATTTGGGGAGTTCGATCTGATTCTCGGGATGGATTGGTGGTGAAGTACCAGGCCAGTTTGGATTGCGCGGCTAAGTACATGGTGTTGAAGACGGTGGAAGGTAGGGAGGTGGTGATGATAGGTAATAGAAGGGATTACTTATCCAATGTAGTCTCCGTACTGAAGGCGAAGAAAATGGTAAGGAAAGGTTGTGAGGCATTCATGGTGCATGTTTGTGCTTTGGGAGCCAAGGATGCAGCTGTAGAGAGTGCCCGAACCGTAGGGGAATTTATGGATGTATTCCCAGAAGAACTTTCAGGTCTGCCTCCGGATCGGGAAGTAGAATTTGGTATAGACCTGTTACCCGGAACTGCACTAGTGTCTATAGCCCCGTATCAAATGGCGACAAAAGAATTGGTGGAGTTGAAGGCCCAAATCCAGGAGTTGTTGGACTGAGGTTTCATTCAACCAAGTATATCCCCTTGGGGAGCACCTATGCTCTTTGTTAAGAAAAAAGACAGCACAATGCGGATGTGTATAGACTACCGCCAGCTGAATAAGTTGACGATCAAAAACAAGTATCTGTTGCCCAGGATTGACGACTTGTTTGATCAAGTTAAGGGTGCATCGATTTTCTCGAAGATAGATCTCAGGTCGGGGTACCATCAACTCAAACTGAAGGAGGCTGATGTTTATAAGACGGCATTCCATACTCGGTATGGGCATTATGAGTTTTTGGTGATGCCGTTCGGGTTAACCAATGCACCGATAACATTTATGGACTTTGTCAGTGGGCTACCCCTTACGCCTAGTAAGAAGGACTCAGTTTGGGTGATTGTGGACCGTTTGACTAAATCAGCTCATTTCATACCAGTGAGGGTTGATTATCCGCTTTAAAAGTTAGCTAAGTTGTATGTGGCCGAGATAGTAAGGTTGCATGGTGTGCCAGTGTTAATTATCTTGGATAGGGATCCGAGGTTCACGTCGAGGTTCTGGAGGGCTTTGCATCAAGCTTTGAGAACGAGGTTGGATTTCAGTACAGCTTTTCACCTGCAATCTGATGGACAGTCTGAAAGAATAATTTAGATTTTAGAGGATATGCTAAGGGGTTGTATTCTGGATTTCAGTGGTAGTTGGGAGGAGTATCTACCATTGGCAGAGTTCGCTTATAACAATAGTTATCAAGCGAGTATCCGGATGGCGCCATATGAGGCACTGTATGGACGGAAATGTCGCACTCCTACGTGTTGGACAGAATTGGATGAACGGCAGATATTAGGTCTGGAGTTGGTGGCCGAAATTGAGGATAAGGTTAAGGTGATCCGAGCTCGTCTTAAGGAAGCGTTGGACAGGCAGAAGTCTTACGCCGATCTTAAACGCAGGGATATAGAGTATGCAGTGGGTGATAAGGTCTTTCTGAAGGTATCGCCCTGGAAGAAAGTGTTGAGATTTGGGCGGAAGGGCAAGCTAAGCCCTAGATTTATTATCAGTATATGGTGTTGAAGCGAGTGGGACGGTAGCTTATCGACTTGAGTTACGTGAGAATTGAGTCGATTCACAACATCTTTCATGTGTCCATGCTTAGGCGCTATCGATTAGATCCGTCACATGTTGTACCGGTTGAGGAGATAGAGGTGAGCCAGATTTGACTATGGAGGAGGAACCAGTGCAGATTCTAGATCAAAATGTGAAAGTGTTGCTCAAGAAGTTAGTTTCGTTAGTGAAGGTATTATGGCGAAATCATGGCATGAAAGAAGCTACATGGGAACCAGACGATGTGATGTGACAGCAATACCCTCAACTCTTTTGACCAGGTAATTTTGAGGCCAAAATTATTTTTAAGGGGGGTAGAACTGTAACATCCTGAAATAGGGGCTGTTGTGTTTAAATAGTTTTTGCATGGGTATGGCTTGATTGTGGTAGTAATTAAGGTGTTTTAAGATCTAGGTATAAGCCAAGGGTAGGCTCGAGTTGTAGGAAAATTTTTGTTTTTAAGTTTTAGTTAAAGGGAGCTGAAGGAGCTAGGGCTTAAGTGTAATTCGTGGGGAATTTAAGCATAAGAATGGGCTTGGTAAAGTGGCAAAGAGGCACCACTTAGAGCCTTGAGGGTGACGCCACATGCAGGGAAGGAGAGCTGTGTTCGAGCAAATAGGAATCCCATTTTCTGCTTTGCATTTTAACGCCAAGGGGGAGGAGTTGTGCTCAGACAAACTCTGTCCGATAAGCTTGGAATAAGTCAAATTAATTTGAATTGGTGGCAAGGAGAGGATTTAGAGTTTGAATAATTCAAAGTTATTTGAATTTGTGGTCAAGAGAAATTTGAGGTGTCTGCCGAATTTTGAACTCTTGTTGACAGAGGATAATTGGTTGGGAAGCTGAAGAAGGGGGGTGTCGAAATTCCTTAGTTGGCTAGGTGGTCATTTTGAGCTAGTGTTGGCTATAGTGCATTCAGTTAAGAGGCAAACCAAAACTTTTTTTTCTCTTCTCTTAGTATGCACCGATTTCTCCCTTGGTGCCTTGTGGTAGCAAAAGCCGAAAGTCCATAGGTGGTTGTCAATTTCTCCCTTAGGCATTTGGCTGAATTTCCATTTGAGCCCTCTCTCATCTTTCATTTTCTTTGTAGTCGAAAAGTAACCCTTTTCCCTTCATCTTTTTCTTCTTCTCAAGTGCTTGGCCGAATCTTTTTCTTTACCATCTCTCATTTTTCTTTTTCATAATTGCTCAAAACTATATCTTTCCTCTTCATTCTCTTTTGTGCCGAATCTTCTTCTTCTTCCTTCCACTTGCCGGATCCTCTCTCTCCCCTTTCACTTTCTTTTCCTTTTTCTTCTTCCACTCTAGCCGAATCCCATTGGGTTGTCTTCAATCAACCATAACTGAATCTCCCTTCTTCTTCTTGTTTTGTTTGGCCGAATACCAATCAAGTCTAGATCTTCTTTTGGTTTTTCTCCAATCGATTTTGGAAGAGGGTAAGTGTTCTTGATCGAATTTCCTTTTTCCTTTTCTCTTCTCTCTGTCGACTCTCATGAGAGCAAAAGCTGAATTTCAGCATTTGTTGATAAGTAATGCTAATCGTCTATAGGGACCGATTTTTTTTAGGATCTCTGGGGTTTCGAAGCAGTAGATCTGAGCCCTCTATTCTCTGACAATAGAATTCGGTAAGTCAGTGGTAAGGATCCATGTTAGTTCAGTCTTTCTATTAGATATTTGAAAAGCCGAAGGCTATTGAAATGAGTGTTAATGATTACCGATTGTAGGGGAAGGCTCAATCTCACATACTTTGGGTGGTGGCTAATATTCAAAGACATCAAGGTAAGGTTTGGGGTTCCATGGTTAACCCTTCGAGATTTGTTGGTGTGGCCAAATGGCCTTGTTACTGATTTTGGGTTTGGCCGAATGTAGGATCAAGGAGATTTGGTACAGTAGATCGGGTCTTCGGGATTTAGTGATTGCGTTAGTAACAGGTGTGTAACGCTTACACACTTTATTAGTATAATATGCCTATTATGTTACTGTTATAGCCAATGAAATCGGTGATTGTACCTTGTGGGTATGAGCTTGGATTTCGGGTAAGTCCCCCTGTTATGTGATTTTTGATATACATCATCATGTCACTGTTAAATGTATGCCATGTGTTATTTGCATCACTATATGTTATTATGCCATGATTGATATGGACATGATGGTAGGATTGTTGAGAGGAGGGGGAAGAGATATTTGGACTGTCACCAGTGGTTTTGACCACACGACGGGTTGGCCCAATCCGATATTATATTTTGTGACTAAGTCCGGTGGTTTTGACCACGGTGGTTTTGACCACATATGAATATTGTCACTCGTCCCAGTGGTTTGGTACCACAGTGGGTTGGCCCCACATGTTGATTACGGGGATTGTCATCAGTGGTTTTGACGACACAATGGGTTGGCCCCATCACTTGATTTGTAACTTCGGTCATTAGTGGTTTTGACCACACCGTTATATATTTGTGACTACGGTCACTAGTGGTTTTGACCACCAGTGGTTTTGACCACACGGGGTAGATAAAGGAGATTGGATGGTTAGGTTATGGGTTGCATGATTTGCATGTTTACTGATAATCTGTGTAAGTGCTTGCACTATCGGGTTGGAGATTTATGCGTTGAGTCTTGGTGACTCACCCCTTCCCTCATATTTTGCAGATGAGGCGTAGATTGCGGATACGGAGCCGAGAAAGACTCGAGGCGGCCATGCATGCTCGTTTGGGTTTTGATTTCTTTTAGTTACTATTTCAATTTTATCTATTTACCTAAAGTTGGTTTTGGTTTGTAATAAGGCCGCTAAGTATCATTTTGGGTTTTTATTATTTGCTTTTATCTTGATTATATTATACATATGTTGGATATATGGACTTGTTAAATTAACCGGTAAAAAGCAATGTTTCAAAACTATAACTCCTTCGGTTTTCTAAATGTTGCCATCGGGTAACACCACTTATAAGATGATAACAAAGGTAACTTGTATGTTTTCTAAAACTTGCAACGATAAGTGGATTTTCAAGCATGAGTTTTCAAGCAGCCATCACACGATTTCAAAATCATCTTAAACGAGGATTTCTAAACTTTTCATACTACAAAAAGGTTTTTCCAATAAAATTATCCGACAAACTTTTGGTTTAAAAAGGACTTTCACTCCGTAGCATGCCAGATTCGGTCATGGTGTATTGACCGGGTTTGGGGTGTTACAAGATCAGATTTCAATTTCAGACGGAGCAATCACATGTGATGGATCAGAACGATATCTACGAAGCATCGATACATGGAGTACATTATGAATCTTTTCTAATTCAGAGGGCTACCTTAATCTATATGCAACAGGCCCAACACATTCAATAATTTCGTACGGCCTGATGAACCTTGGACTCAACTTGCCTTTACGTCCGAAGCAGAGTACTTTCTTCCATGGAGACACCTTCAGAAACACTTTGTCACCAATCTTGAATTCAATATCCTTCCTTTTTCAAGTCCGCATAAGACTTCTGACGATCAGATGCTGCTTTTAGACTATCTCGGATCACTTTCACTTTCTGTTCAGTATCTTTTATCAGATCAACCTCGTGTAACTTATTTTCACTGAGCTCAGTCCAATACAGAGGTGTACGACATTTACGTCCGTATAAAGCTTCGTAAGGTGCCATTTTAATACTTGATTGATAACTATTATTGTATGAAAATTCAATTAATGGCAAGTATAATTCCTACATACCATTAAACTCAAGAATGCAACATCTCAACATATCCTCGAGAATTTGAATAATCCGCTCGGATTGACCATCCATTCGCGGATGAAAAGCTATACTGAAATGCAACTTTGTACCTAAAGCTTCTTGTAATTTTTTCCAAAATCGTGATGTAAACCTCGGTTCTCTGTCAGACACAATGGATAGTGGCACTCCGTGCAATCTCACAATTTTAGAAATATAAAGTTCAGCTAACTTATCAAGTGAATAATCAGAACGTATCGGAATAAAATGGGAAGATTTCGTTAATCTATCAACCATAACCCAAATCACATCTTTCTTTTTCGGAGTTAGAGGAAATCAGAATCGGTTGTAGCAACCCAGATGAAACTTGATGTTCAGCTTTAACTTGTTTACAAACTAGGCACTTTGAAACAAAATCAAAATATCTCTTTTCATAACAGACCACCAATAGTGTCGTTTCAGATCATGATACATCTTTATACTACTCGGATGAAAAAATAGTAGACTATTATGAGTTTCACTCAAAATTAACTGTAATAACTTAGAGTTTCTCGGAACACAGATACGAACTCGAAATCTCAAGCAATCATCAACGATTTTAAATTCAAAATCAGAATTCAAATCACACTTAGTTCGTTTTGCTAACAATTCATTATCAACTTTATGAGCATCACAAATTTACCGTAAAAACAATGATTTTGCTTTCAATTCAGCTATCACTGAACTATCATCAGACAGATCTAATTGAGTATTCAAAGCACGCAATGCAAAGAGTGATTTTCGACTCAATGCATCGGCAACTACATTGGCTTTACCCGGATGATAATCTATTACAAGTTTGTAGTCTTTCAACAACTCTAGCCATCTTCTCTGTTGCAGGTTCAAATCTTTTTGAGTCATCAAATATTTTAAACTTTTATGATCTGAAAATACGTGACATTTCTCGCCGAACAGATTATGTTGCCAAATCTTTACTGCGAACACAATGCAGCTAACTCGAGATCGTGTGTCAGATTGTTCTTTTCATGAGGCTTTAACTTTCTTGAGGCATAAGCTATTACTTTACCTTCCTGCATCAATATACATCCCAGACCATTCAACGAAGCATCACTATATATAACAAATTATTTACCCGATTCTGGCTGTACTAACACTGGAGCTTCTATTAACAAAGTTTTCAACTAATCAAAACTTTTCTAACATTTATCCGATCGTTCAAATCTAACATCTTTCTGAAGTAATCTAGTCAACGGAGTAGCTATCACTGAAAATCCTTTTACAAATCGATGATAATAACCAACTAACCATAGAAAGCTACGAACTTCAAACACGTTCCTCAAAGATTTTCAATCTAGAATAGCAGAAATCTTGTTTGGATCGACTCGAATTCCCGAAGCTGACACAATATGTCCCAGAAAACTAACCTCGTGCAACCAAAATTCACATTTGCTAAATTTTGCATACAATTGCTTTTCTCTCAAAGTTTGCAACACAATTCTCAGATGTTCAGCATGTTCATTTTCATCACGTGAATAAATCAATGTCATCTATAAACACCACCACAAATCGATCTATATACGGTGTGAAAATTTTGTTCATCAGATCCATAAAAATAGTAGAAGCATTGGTTAGTCCAAATGGCATAACTAAAAATTCATAATGCACGTACCTCGTTCTGAAAGTAGTCTTTGGAATGTCTGAATCTTTCACTCTCAACTGATAATATCCCGATCTCAGATCTATCTTTGAAAACACAGTAGCTCCTTTTAACTATCAAATAAATCATCAATCCTGGGCAACAGATATTTGTTCTTTATTGTCATCTTATTCAATTGACGATAATCGATGCACATTCTCATCGTGCCATCTTTCTTTTTCACAAACAGAATAGGAGCACCCCACGACGAGAAACTCGGTCTAGCAAATCCTCTATCGATCAATTCTTGCAACTGTGACTTTAACTCTTTCAATTCTATTGGTGCCATTCTATACGGAGCTATCGAGATGGGTGTTGTACCAGGCAACAAATCAATGCCAAACTCAACTTCACGTATCGAAGGCAAACCCGTAATTCTTCAGGGAAGACATAGAAAACTCACAGACAATAGGCACTGATTCAACTTTCTTTTTAGACACTTTCGAATTAATCATATAAGCAAAATATGCCTCATATCCCTTTTTCACATATCTTTAAGCTTTCAAAACTAATATCACGACAGGAAACCCATTTAAATCATTTGACTCAATCTTTACAATTTCATTATTCGGACATCTCAAGTCAATAGTCTTTCTTTTACAGTTCACAACAGCATCGTACAATGTCAACCAGTCCATACCCAAAATGATATCAAATTCATCAAAATGTAATAACATCAAATCTATAGGGAAACAGATATCTCGAAACATTAACGGGCAGTTCTTGCATACTTTATCAACCTGAACACATTTACCTAAGGGGTTCGATACTTTTATAAAAATTTGGTAGACTCTACAGGCAAAGTCTTACTGAATACTAAGTTCGTGTATATATACGAATGCGTAGAACCAGGGTCTATCAATGCAATCATAAAAGTATCATAAAGTGTAAAAGTACCCATTATAACATCTGGCGATGAAGCTTCCTCTCGAGCTCGAATTGCATATGCTCTTGCAGGCGCTCTAGCTTCAGATCTTGCAACAGTATCTCTCGTAGTTCTCTGACTACCACTAACATTTCTTACATTCTTCAAAGGTCTACCTCTTACAGGTGCATCATCAGATCTCAGATTCTGAACATTTTCTGGCTCTACAGACTCAGGGAAATTACGGATAGAATGGTCAAGTGATCCACATCTAAAACAAGCTTTGTCATTTAATCTACAGCTTCCTGGATGCTTTTTTCCACAATACTTACATTCATGTCTCTCAGTCCGGACATTTCCAACACTGGCCACTGAAGTTGCTGGGGTTTTGGAACTCATTTGTGATCTAGCTCGATCTCTATTTGATTGACCCGCATTAACCCTTGAACGACTATGGTCATTTCGAAATTTCTTCGATGCAGGCTGAAATGATCTACTCTAAAATCTCTTTCTCACATCTCTAGGTTCAGAATCAGCTTTCCTTTTATCTTTCTCGAGTGCCTCTGCTTTACACGCTCAATCAACCAGTACCACAAACTTTTTTATCTCTAAAATCCCGATTAGCAAACGAATATCTTCATTAAGACCATCTTCAAATCTTTTACACATTATAGCTTCAGATGATATACACTATCGAGCATGCTGACTTAGTCTCACGAACTCTCGTTCATAGTCAATAACAGTCATTCGACCCTGTTTTAGTTCCAAAATTTTTTCTATTTTTGATCGATTAATCTCTCACTGATGTATTTCTTCCTAACTTGATCTGAAAAAAGTCCCATGTAACTCGCTCTTTCGAAACAATGGAAGTTAATGTTTTCCACCACTGATAAGCTGCATCTTGGAGTAATGATACAACACACTTTATGCATTCTTCTGGAGTCAAAGACATTTCATCGAATACTCGAATAGTATTTTCTAACTACAACTCGGCCTTTTTAGCATCATCATTAGTAGCCCAAAACTCTTCAGCCCCATATTATAGATCTTGTCAATTGGAGGCTTGTTCAACAGATTTAGATACATGACTGGTGGTACAACTGTAGTCTGAGGGGGATTAAATGGGGGCGGGGGTTGCGAAACGGTCAGGTTATTTCTAACAAACTAAGTGAACCACTCACTCATCATCTAGAAGAAAGCTTGTTTAGCTTCTCCCTCTTGACCGCTCATTGCCGGTCTTGAATCAGAAGGCACTGTCCCTTACGTGGGATCAGGCGTGTTACTTTCTACGTCGTCAGCTACAGCTCTTTCGGGATCCATAGCTATACAAAAGTCACATTTTATGCGTCAAGATTCATCACACTATCACAATTCAGATATATGGCATATATAGCTAGACTCTGACATGCTATGTTAGTCTGAGAATCGACTAAACCGTAGCTCTGATAGCAACCAAATGTAACACTCCTAACCCGAATCCATCACGGACTAGGGTTAAAGGCGTTACCTGACAGATCGAAAACATATACAAAAATTTCATATAACATTCATTAACAACAATCATAGTGTCCCCTTAATAGGTCATCGAGACCTAAAACATGCTCAGAAATAGGGTTGGGACTAACTAGAACACATACATAATTTTTCAGAAATTTTAAAACTTTCTAAGGTTTCAGGGGTTAATGCCCGTGTGGGCAGACTGTGAGCTTACCATGGCATCTAGACACGCCATGTGTCTCCCCCATGGTCGAAACTAACTTAACTCCATGGCCACCAAGCACGCTCGTGTACCTTGGCCGTAGATGAATCTGACTTGACCACACGGTTACTAGGCACATCCGTGTGCCAAGGCCGTACTCTTAATCAGTTACTGACTTAATCCCACAGTCGATAGGCACGCCCGTCTGCCACAACTGTGTGACAAAATATGCCATTTGCCAGGCCAAATTTCCAGCCACTTTGGGTCAAACCTACAAGCAAATACCAATACAATCCATGCACATTTAATAACCATGAACATGCCATAATATTCACTCCATCTATACATTCAAAACCAATATCAACCATGCCAAATTTACAAGACTAACTCTCATGAAACACAAACATAGTTAACCATTTACTTACCTTAAACTTGACCACTTCATATACTATCAAACTAATCCAAAACATATATCACATATCATATTCATTAAGGCAAAATATCAACTCTTAATTAGCCACATCTCATGGCTAAATTCATACAACAAACTTGTACCAAAATACTAGCCTATACATGCCATATCTAGCTATATATATTTCCAAAATGTACCAAGACAATTTGAGTAGTGTGATGACGATCCTTGACGATCCTCGAGCCTTCAGTAGCTTTGACGATTTATAAAATAGAGAAAACACGCACAGAGTAAGCTTTCTAAAAGCTTAGTAAGTCATATACAAATAAACTTAACAATGAAAGACATATATGCACATGGGAACATTGACTGATTTCATTTACATAGCAAGTTTACCACATATGTGCTTCGGTTCATATACTTGGCTATATTTGTCACTTTCATCAATTCAACAATATCATATTTACATATCTCTTTCATACATAATTACATATATCATATTATTATTCCAATATACATCATCATCATAATAAGATCATATAGATACTTACCTTGTATACACACTTATTGTATAAATCAACGTATCTGAAACGGATTTACAATTCACATAGCCATTCGTATCACAGACTTTCCTGTTGAACCGTTAGGAATCTAATAGAATACTCAGAAAGCTCAGAATAATAGTACAATGCCAGCGTCCCAAACGAGGTCTTACGTGTACTGAGATATCGATGCCACTGTCCCAAACAGGGTCATACACGAATTAATATGATGCCGATGTCCCAGACATGGTCTTACACGTAAAGTTCATATCGATGCCAATGTCCCAAACGTGGTCTTACACGAAATCTCAAATCAATGCCAGCGTCTCAGACGTGGTCTTACATGAGAAAATAGAACAAATACCTATGTCATGACATAGCTATTCCAAGGTTCGAACAGGACTTCTTGGACATCGACACTAAGTCAACCTTATCTTGGAATTCATGTACGGACCATCTCATGATCATTCATAGTTAAAATTAACCATATCAATATATGAAGTTCAATACAATTACGTTTAATTGCATAATGACTTACCTCGGATTCAATTTATCAAAAATGGATACGGCTACTTGGTTACTTTCGCTTTCCTGCGATCCAAGTCTGTTTTCCTCGGTTCTTGATCTATACATATTCAGAATTTACCATTTTATTTACTAATTAATTCAATTCAATCCAAGGACACACATTTAGGGCTATTTGCAAATTAACCCTCGCATTTGCACAATTTATCAATTTAGTCTATTTTTCTCAAAACATCAAATTCACAAAATTATCATTCAACCATGCTTAGCCGAATACAAATAAACATCATAGAAGCCCATATTTTCTATCAAATTTACAATTTATTCCCTTGAATTGCTATTTTCTCAATTTAGCCCTAATTAGCTAAGTTCATCAAAATTTCAAGAACAAAACATGTCTGATAAACCGTAAAAGTAAAATATTTTAATCCCACATTTATTATGCTTTTGGATGATTTAGCCCTCAATTTATGTAAAAAGGTGCTCTTAATCCTTTCTTTTCATGTCTTATACTCAGGAAAGCACCCGAGAACGAAAAGAATGAGAAACGAGCTTAAATCAGACCAAATTGGGTCAACCTAAGAAATTGGCACGGCCTAGACTTCAAGTCACACAGGCCGTGCCTCGCCAATCATTCAAAGACACGCCTAAAACGATTTGCATGGCCGTGTCCCAATTGATAGACCTCAAGAACGGCTCAATCCCGACTTTAATCCGTGCCACGATCGCGCCTCAATCAATGTAATCGACACATTACAAGTCGACTTACACTGCATGTGCCATGGCAAAGTGCCCTACTTGAGAATGAACAATTTCACTCAGATTTGGATACTTGAAGCCAAAAAAACATACTCCTAAGTCTACTTAAACACCTTAATAGTAATTCTACTTGAAAGAGGTACTTAGGAGCCAAGTAAAGCATCTAAGGAGCCTATATAAACAACCCAAGGCAGCCATTCTAAGGGGAAGTTTTTGGGCAGAGTTTTCTACCAGAGCTTTTATTCAGGGAATTACTCGAAGATAGTCAGTTGATCCATCTCAAGAAGCCGGAGTTCTACTCAAGACAGAGGATCTCCTCTTCAATTCCTTCAGGGGGTTTTAGGGATTTCTTATGTTTTGTTTTATCTTTTCTCTTGAGATGTTTTCTTATTTTGTTATGAACTAAACCCTTCAGATACCTGAAGGGGATGAAACCTATGATGGATTTTGTTATTTGATTTCTAAATTATATGATAAGTACTTAGTTTGTTCTTAATTATGTTGCTTAATTTAATCTGATGTGCTTAAGTGGAGGAGGAATAGACCCTGCCTAAGAGCAAATCTAACATAATTAAGCGGAGTTGATCGAGTGCCTAGAGATAGGGTTACGAGATTTTATCAGATTAGGGTGAAACCTAATATGGGAGTCCATTGATCGATTTATTGCTTCCTTAGAAGTTAATCACCTCGAGAGAGGGTTCAATATAGGTTAGGGAGTCTCACGGATCAAGCTAAGTAAAGAAGTCATATGAATTAAAAGTTAGATAACAAGAGAAGTCATAAGTGGATTCTTTCTGAGGGTATCGTCGTAATCAACTGAGTTTTTCCACAGTCTTTTCCCAAAGTTTTGTTCTTTTGTCTTTGCATTTTGTTTAATTATTTCATTAGTTTTTAGATTAATAAACCAATCACTCCATATTTTAGGCTAAATAATAGAAAGAAAGTGAGTAGTAGTACTTTTAGGTTCTCTTGGGTTCGATAAGATACTCTTGCCTAAAACTATACTACTGTTTGATAGGTGCACTTGCCTCTATCGTTGTCATAGTTAGTCTCCAGGTTCGATCATTCTTTTTATAAATATTAAAACTCGACTGTTTGACATGATCAAGTTTTTGGTGCCGTAGCCGGGGAACACTACAATATTAAGAAAGCTCTATTTATATTACTTTAGCCATTATTTTTTTCCGTAATTTACTTTTTAATTTAAGTTAAATTTTTATTTACACTAAATTTCTTTCTTTCTTCTCCTAGCAGGTACCTTTAGTTTATGACTAGAACGAACCCTAGAGGACCTTTAGCATACGAAAGTGACATTGAAGCTACCATTCAGAGAAATCGAGAGAAATTAGACGAGCTCTAGACTACCAAAGAAAAAACAAGAGCAGATCCAATCTCATCAAGGATGGACGAAAACAATCCACCGCCAAATGTGCAAGAATGAATGCTCTGCGTACTATGTATGATTATGCTAAACCTAATTTGACAGGAGCAAAATCTAGTATTGTCAGGCCTGCTATAGCTGCTAATAATTTTGAATTAAAGCCTACTACAATACAAATGATTCAACAGTTTGTTCAATTTGATGGTTTGCAGGACAAAGATCCAAATACTCATATCATTAATTTCTTAGAGTTCTATGATACCTTCAAAATAAATGGCTTTTCTGACGATGCCATACGTCTTCGGTTATTTCCCTTTCCATTAAGGAATAAAGCAAAGCAGTGGTTGAACTCGTTACGACGAGGGTCAATCACCACATGGGATCAAATGACCAAAAAATTTCTTTTAAAATACTTTCCACAAGCCAAAATAGCCAAATTTAGGAATGACATATCTTCTTTTGTGCAGAATGACGCAGAAACATTGTATGATGCATGGGAAAGATGTAAGGATCTCCTGAGAAGATGTCCACACCATGAATTACCTTTGTGGCTTCAAGTCCAAACTTTTTACAATGGTGTGAATTCTTCAACGAGGCAAATGATTGACTCATCATCCGATGGAATTTTGAATAACAAAACTCCTGAAGTGGCTTACGACTTTATTAAGGAGATGTCGTTGAACACTTATCAATGGAAAATTACAAGGGCCAAACCGACAAAATCAGCCGGAGTCTTTAACATAGACGCAGTAACAATGCTGTCAACACAGGTGGAGATGATGAATAAAAAGCTTGATAATCTATGTTCTTCGCAGTACACCAAAGAATGCAATGCGGCGAGTGGGAATATGGCGAATCTCGAGTACCCACCCTACCAACCGGGAGCAGAAAATGAATAGACAAACTATATAGGTAACAATTTCAGATCTAATAATAATCCTTATAGTAACACTTATAACGTAGGTTGGAGGAACCACCCAAATTTTTCATGGGGAGGACAAGGAAATCAAAGGCAGCAACCTCCTCCAAATTATCAAAATCAACCATATCCACAAGAGAAGCAATCAAACCTCAAGAGATGTCGACGAAATTCATGGCGACCCATGATTCTCGCTTCCAAAAGATCAAGCAAGACTTGATGAACAACAAAAATCGATCAAAGGATCGAGAATAAAATTGAGAACTTACTAGGATAGTGGAAATCTCACAAAGTCGATTTACGAACATCAACAAGGACGCCTACCAAGCAACACGTAAATAAACCCAAAAGAACATATCCAAGCCATCACACCAAGAGGGTACAAAAGTAGACGAGCACACCACCAAGACAAGAAACCAAGGAAGAAAAGGTAAAATAGAGGTAGCACATGAAAAGCCAAAACCAATAATCAAAGAATACAAACCTCGCATACCTTATCCCGAAACATTGAAAGGAGATGATTCAGAGGAACAGTTTGTTAAGTTTCTTAAACTTTTAAAGAAATTACATATTAACTTACCCCTTCTTGAAGCTCTTTTCCAGATGCCAAACTCGAGGAAATTTCTAAGACAACTCTTGACAAACAAACGCAAAATAGATGAAGAACACCACGTGGAACTAAACGTAACATGCTCGGTAATGTTACAAAATAGACTACCATAGAAATAAAAAGATCTAGGGAGTTTTACAATTCCATGCTTAGTTGGTGGTTTAACTATTGATAATGCGTTAGCTGATCTAGGGGCAAGTATAAATGTCATGCCTTATGTATTGTTTAAACGACTAGGTCTAGGGAAGCCCAAACAAACTTGGATGAGTATTCAACTAGCTGATAAAATTATTAGAATTCCTAGGGGCATTATTGAAGATGTGCTTGTAAAAATCGATAAATTTATTTTCCCAATAGATTTTGTTGTTTTAGACATGGATGAGGATAATTCAATCCCCTTAATTCTAGGAAGACCTTTTCTAGCAACTGCCAAGACTAAAATTGATGTTGCCACAGGCGAGCTCATACTTCGCGCATAAGAGATGAATCAATTAAGCTTCAAGCTCTCGATTCGGCCAGAACAATAGATGATGAAGGTAAGAAAGTCACTTCAATAGATAATTAAATTGTTCAACTTTCATCATAGGAAACACCACATAAAGACAACCCTGAGCTGACTCATAAGCCCCAAAACAACAAAGAAGAATCCTACAAGGGACAAGACTTGAGGCTTGACAAGTTTGAAGAGCAGAAGATACAAGTCAAAGAAAAGCCGGATCCACACGAAGTAAAACCAAAGGAACAGCCAGAAAAGCTCGTAGGGACATCAAATCACTTCAGAATAGGAGACCAGGTACTATTAAACAAAGTCGATCCTCACATCTCTTCAACAGACCTGAGAGCGAAGGGAGAAGTCCCACTTAAGGTACACAATACTCCCCGCACGGAAGAGTTGAGGTAAACTTTTAAGGTAAAAGCTTCTCGACCTAAACTTTGTCAAGAAACTAAAACTGTAAGTATGAGGGAAGATATTCAAACCTTTAAACCTCCCAAAAAATTTCAAATATGAGGAAAGTCTAGCTTAAGACTATAAATGAGTGCTTTCGGGAGGCAACCCGATTACTAACACTTATTATTTTCAATTTTATTTTCAGTTTCTTTCCCTTTCTTCTTTCTTTCTTTTTTTTTACTAAACCAAGAATGCATAATTTCAAGGTCACACGGCCTTACACACAGCCTTGTTTGTGGCCGAGTGGACCATCGAAATCCCCGTACTGACATAGCAGAGTCTATGCAAATCAGGCCAACCATCCTCCGACGTCATAGATCCAACCACCCTCTTCCACGGGCACCGACAAATTAGCACGGCTGTGCCCCACGACCGTGCGAGGCTACTAACTTATCGAGCATGGGCACAACACGCCCGTGCATCACACTCGTGCCCATATACTAACTTCACAAACACAGGCATGATGGGCTGAAACACGGGCGTAGACAAACGACACGCTCCACAACACGGCCGTGTGATGCGACCATGTAATTCAACACACCCTTGGTCCATGGGCTTAGGAACGAGCCAGATTTGAGCACCTATTTAAACCCCACAGCCTTCTCCTTTCCTACCAATTTCTTCTCTTATTTTTTCCTCCTTCTTCTTTCAAATTTCTCTTTTTTCTTTAAGATAGTGTCCAAACTTGAGCTACACTAAAATCATGCCGAATAAGTATAAGAAGGTAAGCATTGTCTCCTTAAAGGAGACCCCAACACATAAGTACATGCCTAAGCTTGACTATTAGACACGCCAAGGGTCTCCAAACCATTTCGGTTCTATTTTTCTTTCTCTTCTCCCGGCTAGTGGATCGGGATACATCTGCACCTATGTCTTCGTGAAGTTTTCACTTCTCATGGCCATAGGGAAATGTATTGCCCTGAACCGAACTCAATCCGTATGAGCCTATAATGGGTGAGGATCGAGGAATCTGCTGGTTCAAGTACCTTTACTCTAGAATCGAACCCCCATATAGTAAGCCTTAAGAGCCCACCTTAGGTAAAACAATTCCAAACCCCTAGCGTTCACCCGAATAGGTACTCTATTTTGTTTATTTCTCTTGTGCTAACGTGTTTCTTTTGTTTTCATTGCATTGCATTGCATCATCTTAGAAAGGAGGTGTTGATTCATATTCGATCGCTAAATAGAAGAGTTTGTCACAAGGAAATGAGTTACTTGATAAAGTGAATTATAATACGGTCGTTCAAACTTAGTCCTGGTAAACAACGAGAAAGGGCTGATAGCCCACAGAAGAATACAAGACTTTGCCCGTGGATTCAAGCCGACAAAGATTATTCGAGAGTCATCGTATCTCTATTTTCTAAAAGAAGCTTATGAACATTGCGGAGGATAAGCGATTGAAGAGGTACGGCCTAAACCAAGCAACAAGGAGCTAGAAGAGTCATCTATTGGGAAAGTTCACGGGACACGACCATAACATCCAGATACGAAGAAGAAGATTGGTGTTTTCACCTGGACTATGAGGACAAAGCCGTATATACAATCCATTTTATGTAAAGAGACGTATTTTCTAGAAAAATTCTTCTAATGGAATTGAATTCATAATCAATGTCTCTCTTTCTTTTTGCATTCATTCCATGCATTTGCATTGTATTTCATTTATTTGCATTACATCATGTCACATACATTAAAATTTGTAAAAGACCCTAATTAGGTTAAATTATTTTAGTTGACATGGACCAAAGACTAGAAAAATTAGAGCAGATGCAAAAAGACATGCAGAATCAAATGCAAGAGCAATTAGTCAAGATACAACAGGACATGATAGAGCAAATGCAAGAGTCCCAAAATAATATGATAAGCTAGTTGGACAATTACTGGCTAAGGAACGTGAGAAAGGAAAGAGCATTGCTGCTAGTTCAGGGAATGATAATGACGACCCTGTTTACCCTCCAGGTTTTACCCTACCACATGCACAAACACAACACTAAGAGTATCCCAAAGGCCATCTGTCACAGTTAGGCCTCAACAAGGGCAAGTTGATACTAGATCGCCCATAAACTTCCAAGCAGGCTCGGATTCCAACCCAGGTGATAGTCCAGCAAACCATGTGGCCCCTGATCTTGACGAAATGGCAAAAATAGACAAGGCAAGAGTGGACATGCCTAAACAACTCGAAGATCGTTGCAAGTGGCTAGAAGAGAAGTTCAAAGCAATGGAGACTGCTGACTACTGTTACGGGGTAGACGCTAAGGACTTAAGTTTGGTCCCGGACTTGGTACTTTTGCCAAAGTTTAAAACTATGGATTTTGAGAAGTATAATGAGACTAGTTGTCCCGAAGCGCACATCACGATTTTCTATCGGTGGATAACGGGACACGTTAATAATGACCAATTGCTGATTCACTATTTTCAGGATAGTTTGGTTGGGTCTGCGGCCAAATGGTACAATCAGCTCAGTCGTGCCTAGATTAAGACATGGAAAGACCTGGCACAGGCCTTCATGAAACAATACGGTCACGTGGCGTATATAGCGCTGATAGGATCTGTTGTAAAATATGGAGAAAAAGCCGAGCGAGAGTTTCGTATAATACGCCCAAATGATGGAGAGAGATAGCAACACAAGTCCAACCACCACTCTTAGAAAAAGAGATGACCATGCTCTTTATTAATACATTGAGGGCCCCGTTTATCACTCATATGCTAGTGAGCGCTACAAAGAGCTTCTCAGATATTGTAATAACGGGAGAAATGATTGAGAATGCCATAAAAAATAGAAGGATAGAAGCACGAGAAAGTAACAAGAGAATAGCCACAATGGAGAAAGAAAATGAAGTGAATAATACAAACATGGGGCACTCAAAGTCAATTACCGTTAATCAGCCAAAAACGGTGACTACTGAGTATCATGGTTCATTAAGAAAAGAATCTCATACAAGGAAAAACACTAAAAAACTCTAATTTACGCCGATCCCGATGACGTATAAGGAGTTGTATCAAAGTTTATTTGATGTGCACGTTGTGTCCCCCAACTATCCAAAATCGATGCAACCTTCATACCCAAAATGGTATGACCCAAACGCTCAGTGTGAGTACCACGCGGGGATCACAGGCCATTCGATAGAAAATTGCCTTACTTTCAAGAAATTAGTGGAAAATTTCATCAACATGGGTATTGTGAAGTTCGATGACGAAGTAGTGATAATTGAAAGTGGGGGCAGGAGAGTTGCATTCCCTTGAAGAAGTCATCAGAAGCCTAGAAATCGGGAGATCAGAACACCAATGGTATACCCGAAGAGAGAACCGAGGAATAAAAGTTTTTCGAGCATCTGCCTTTATGTACTTGGGAGTGTTTTAAACAATGAGACTGTGGAAGAAACATGTATTTTTAAAGCTAATCTAGAGTAATGTGCAAAACACACTTGTTGCTTTAAGCCTAGAGGAAATAAGAGTCCTTTTCCGAAATAGGCTTGTGTCCAAAATTTTTATTTCAATAAAATGCATTCTTTACATTTCATACTTAACATTTTTTATTCATGACCATATCATACGAATAATCTCCATAGAATCATTTATTCTTTGGATTTTCTGCCTTTTCAACCACAATGGGTCCCCAGATATCAATGACATGAGCGACGCTGTTACTGACTCTCTTTTTAGTAAGATATGTGTCTAGAGGGATTAAGGACTATGGAGATGACAGATATTACAACTTATTTCCTAATTTGTTAAGAATGGTAGATCCTACCTTACGAAGGAGATGAAGATGGAAGCTTAGCTCACCGCAGGAGCAAGGTTGAGTTATCCCAAGAATTCAAAGATGTTTTTGCAATGTCATGTTAAGACACGCCTGGGCTACTGAGGCGCGAGTATGCCGTCAAAGCGAAGGAAATCCTAGAAGAAGTCCATAAGGGTATTTGAAAATCACATGCTGATAATCCTTGTAGCATCCCAAACTCGGTCAACATACCACGACCGAATCTGGCATGTTACGGGGTGAAAATGGTTGAATAAATAAGTTTCCCAGTTTATTTTTACAAAAAACTCTTTTATCGTTCTAAGGGTTTAGCAACCCTATAAAAAGTGATGTTGAAAACATTTTTAGGTTGCTTTAGAATTCAAAGAAACTCTTGCTTCGAAAATTCGGTTGTTGTTACTAGTTTGTTTGAAAGTTTAGGTTTGAAATCATCTTTGTTAACTTTGTCATTACCTTGTGAATAATGTCACCCGATGGTAATGTTGAAAAACCTGATATAGAGTATAATTTTTTAAACTTCGATTTAATACCGGTTAATAAAGCAAATCGAGTTATAAAACATATGCATAAAATAATTAAACTATAATCTAGAAATAAAAACCCAAATTAATACTTAGCGGCCTTATTACAAAACCAAAACCAAATTGATGTAAATAAATAAAACCAAAAATAGAAATTTTAAATAAAAACCCGAAACTAGCATGCAGGGCCGCCACGAGTCCTCCCCGGCTCCATATCCACAATCTACGCCTCATCTGCAAAATATAAGGGAAGGGGTGAGTCACCAAGGCTCAGTGTATAAATCCCCCTACCCGATAGTGCAAGCACTTACACAAATCATCAGTATAACATGCAAATCATGCAAACCCCACAACCTAACCAACCAATCTCCTTTATCTACCCTGTGTGGTCAAAACCACTAGTGACCGTAGTCACAAATCAAGTGATGGGGCCAACCCATCGTGTGGTCAAAACCACTGATGACAATCCCATAATCAACATGTGGGGCTAACCCACTATGGTACCAAACCACGGGGACGAGTCACAATATTCATATGTGGTCAAAACCACTGGTGGTCAAAACCACTGGGACTTAGTCACAAATTATAATATCAAAGATGGGGCTAACCCGTCATGTGGTCAAAACCACTGGTGACAGTCCAAATAACTCTTCCCCCTCCTCTCAACAATCCCACCATCATGTCCATAACAATCGTGACATAATAACACATGATGATGCAAATAACACATGGCATAACATTGAACAATGACATGATAGCATATAACGAGATCCATAATCAGGGGACTTACCCGGAGTCCATGCTCATGCTCACAAGGCATGACTACTGTTTTTAATGGCTACAACAGTTAACACAATAACATATCATACTAATGAAGTGTGTAAGCGTTACACACCTGACTATTCGTAGATCTAAGCGAAATCTGGAAACGTTGTCTTCCCCCTTCCTACAATCGACCAACACTTAGTTAGTTCTCAAAGGCCCATTCGGTTCAACTAGGAATCCCAAAGGATATGTCGCATGAAGATAACACCTTACATTAGTGCCGATTTGGTTTCCAACCAAATCTCGAAACTACTTGATGATCCCCCCTTGCAATCGGCCAAGCACTAATGCACACAAATAATTAGCCTTCGACTTTTAAAAGAATAAGAGACAGATCCGAAACACGTTAGAACCCTTATCTAGATCGCTTAGCCAAATCCCGAAGATCTACAAGATCTAAATCCAAGCCTCGATCCAAATGAAACCTGAGAATCTACACGTTGGCGTCATCCCTTCCATAACGCAAGAGATCCCTCCAGCTTTTGCAAAGATTCGGCCCTATCACCAAAGATAAGGGAATCGGCATCCAAAAGAGAGGGTGAGACTACTAAGAAGATTCGGCCATACACCCCAAGAAATAGAGAGAGAAAAGAGATGAAGTAACAAAACTTACTACACCAAGGTTTGAGGTTTGGCTTTGAGAACCAAGGAAGAGATGGGTTTTGACACTTAAAATACTGAAGAGAAAACGCAAGAAGAGAGGGATTTATGAGCAGAGTATTCGGCCAATCACTAAAGAGAAGAGAAGTAGAGGAAAACTCAACAAAGTTTCGGCTTTGAAGATGTTAAAGATGAGAAGAAAAAGGGAATGGAAATGAGGAGGATTCGGTAAAGAGAATGAAAAAACTTTCGGCACAAGGGGTTTGAGAGAAGGAAAAGATGTAGAATAGAGGTGAAGATGTTGGTTTTGACTTTTAGCAAAAATAGGGAGAAAAGAAAGTGAAAGTCAAATTTCGGCTCTTTAGTGAAATAGAAAAAGTGATTCGGCCAAGCCCCCTATTGTCGAAATAGAAAAAGAAAAGATGCAAATGAGGTTTCAGCTTGACCCAAAATGAAAGAGAAAGGAAACTCTCTCTCAACTAGCTGAAATGCTCCCCAAATTCACTAAGAACATTTGGCACACCCTTTTGCTAACCCAACCGATTCCTCCCTCACCCCTTAGTGTCTGGCATTCGGCCAACACTAAGCTCCCTTAGTCGATTCCTAAAAATCCTCCTAACCACCTATTCAAAATAGTTTGAATGAGTCACCCTCCACAATTTTCTCCTCTCTATCCATATCAAATTTGATGACTCAATCCACATCCATCCAAGAGAGTCCTACCTGAGCACACCTCTTCCTTGCTCTTGGTGTGAAAAAGAATAAGCGTAAAAGGATTTCGCGTCAACTGAGCTCCCTTCCCTGCATGTGGCGTCACTGCTTAAAGCCTTAAGTGGAGCCTCTTTGCCACTTTACCAAGGCAATCCCTGAGTCTAAATCCTCCCGTAATTTCTTTTAACCCCTAACTTTCTTAGCTCCCTCTTCTTAGGCACCAAAATAAAAATTTTGGCCATGACTCGAGCCTAACCCGAGGTCATGCTCGGACCCCAAAACATGCTAAACTAGCACAAGAGACATACCGTCACATGTAAACACATGCAAAATGTAGAGACCGGTTTAAGGATATTACGCTTTACCCCTAAAAAATAATTTCGCCTCAAAATTACCGGCCGGAAGAGTTGAGGTATTTCACAGATCACATCCTCCGCTCCCATGTAGCCTCCTCTGCACCATGGTTCTGCCATAATACTTTCACCAGGGGTACTGACTTCCTACGCAGAACTTTGACATCCCGATCTAAGATCTGTACCGGCTTCGCCTCGAAAGATAAGTTAGGGCTCACCTCTATCTCCTCAACTGGTACCACATGTGACGGATCTGACCGAGAACGCCTAAGCATTGAAACATGAAAGACATTGTGAATTTGACTCAACTCTGCTGGCAACTTAAGTTGGTAAGCTACCAGTCCTACTCGCTTCAATACCGTATACGGTCCGATAAACCTAGAGCTTAGCTTGCCTTTTCACCCGAATCTCAACACTTTCTTCCATGGTGACACCTTCAAGAAGACCTTGTCACCCACTGCATACTCTATATCCCTGCGCTTAAGATCAGAAGACTTCACCTGCTCGACGCTTCCTTCGAGACGAGCTCAATCACCTTAACCTTATCCTCTGCTTCATTACCAATTACGACCCAACATCCGCCGCTCACCCAATTACATCCAACACGCCGTAGTACGACATTTCCTCCATATAATGCCTCATATGGCGCCATCCGAATACTCGCTTGATAACTGTTGTTATAAGAGAACTCTGCCAATGGTAGATACTCCTCCCAACTACCACTGAAATCTAGAACACAGCCCCTTAACATGTCCTCTAAAATCTGGATTACCTCTCGACTATCCATCGATTTGCGGATGAAAAGCCGTCTTTGAAATCCAACCTCGTACTAACGCTTGATTCAAAGCTCTCGTAACCTCGACGTGAACTCGATCCCTATCCGAGATGATTGACACTGGCACACCATGCAACCTCACTATCTCTACCACATACAACTTGGCTAACCTCTGGAGCGAAAAATCAACCCTTACCAGTATGAAATGAGCTGATTTGGTCAGACGGTCCACAATCACCCAGACTGACTCCTTCTTGCTAGGCGTAAGGGGCAGCCCACTGACAAAGTCCATAGTGATTCTTTCCCACTTCCACTGAGGAATCTTCATCGGCTGAAGCAAACCTGACGGCAATTGATGTTCAGCTTTGACCTGCTGACACGTCAGGTACTTACCCACAAACTCAGTCACTTCTCGCTTTGGACCCGGCCACCAGAATTGCTCTCGCAGATCCCGGTAGATCTTGCTACCTCCAGGATGCATAGCATTTGGGCTGCTATGTGCATCTTAAAGTTGCCTCAACTCGACGTTCTTCGACATACAAGCTCTCCCTTAGAAACACAACACTCCATCGTTGGTCAAGCTGTAACCTTCCAACCCACCACTCTGTACTTGCAACCTCCAAGCATTTAAACCCTCATCCACTAACTATTTCTCTTTAATCTACTCTACCCAAGTTGGCTTAATTTGTAATTCTACCAAAAGACTCCCGTCATCATACAAGCTAAGATGAGCAAACATCACTCGTAAGTTCGCTACCACTTTATGACTCAACTCATCAGCCACTACGTTAGCCTTACCCGGATGGTACTCAATTGAGCAGTCGTAGTCTTTCAACAGCTCAATCCATCTGCGCTGCGTCAAATTCAAATCCTTCTAAGTCAAAAGATATTCAGACTCTTGTGGTCCGTGTAGACTATCGACTTCTCTCCGTACAAATAGTGTCTCCATATTTTCAGGGCGAAAACCACTGCAGCCAACTCTAAGTCATGCGTTGGGTAGTTACTTTCATGCGGTCTCAGCTGTCGAGCCACATATGCCACTACTTTCCCATCCTGCATTAGCACACATCCCAAGCCAGTATGTCATGCATCAAGTAGACCGTGAATACCTTTTACGCCTCAGTCGAAGCCGAATCGAGCTCTATCGAATCTTCCTTAACTTGTCAAAACTTCCCTGTTGTTTCTCCGACCACACAAATGGAACTCCCTTCCTTAAAAACTTGGTCAACGGCGCCGCGATCAGAGAAAACCCTTCCACAAATCTCCGGTAATACCGCTGCACCTAGAAAACTCAATTTTCAGAATCGACATAGGCGTTTCAACAAACTTGCCTCAATCTTGCGACGGTCCACTCTAATCCCTTTAGCGGACACTACGTGACCTAAGAAGGTCACCTCCCTAAGCCAGAACTTGTACTTACTGAACTTGGCAAATAACTACTTTTCCCTTAGAATTTGTAAAACTACTCGCAAGTGCGCATCGTGATCTTCCTCGATCTTTGAGTACACCAATATGTCATCTATAAATACCACGACAAATTGGTCCAAGTACTATTGGAACACCCGATTCATCAAGTCCATGAATGCCGCCGGTGCGTTAGTCAACCCAAACGACATTACCAGAAACTCAAAATGTCCATAACGAGTGCGAAACGCCGTCTTGTGGACATCAGCCTCTTTCACCTTAAGCTAATGATACCCTGACCTAAGATCTATCTTAGAGAAAACCGATGCACCTTTGAGTTGATCAAACAAGTCGTCAATCCTGGGCAATGGATACTTGTTTTTTATCGTCAACTTGTTCAGCTGGCAGTAGTCTATACACATCCGCATTGTACTGTCTTTCTTCTTAACAAAGAGCACAGACGCTCCCCAAGGAGATATACTCAGTCAGATGAAACCTCTGTCTAGCAATTCCTGAATTTGAGCCTTCAGCTCCACCAACTCCTTTGGTGCCATTCTCTACGGGGCAATAGACACTAGCGTAGTTTTGGGTAACAGGTCTATTCTGAATTCAACTTCGCGATCCAAAGGCAGACCCAGAAGTTCCTCTGCGAATACATCAGCAAATTCCCCTACAGTTCAGACCCTCTCTACAGCTGCATCCTTGGCTCCCAAAGTACAAACATGCACCATGAATGCCTCACAACCCTTCCTTACCATTTTCTCCGCCTTTAGTGTAGAGACCATATTGGATAAATAATCTCTCCTATTACCTATCATCACCACCTCCTCACCTTCCATTGTCCTCAACACCATGCGCTTAGCCGCGCAATCCAAACTGGCCTGGCACTTCACCAGCCAATCCATCCCAAGAATCAGATCAAACTTCCCAAACGGTAGTTCCATCAAATCATCCAAAAACACGACCCCTTGAAGTTCTAGGGGTACATCCTTATATAGTTTACCTACTTCTACAGAGTGACCTAGAGGGCTTATCACTGTCATCTTCCTAGAAGTAATCTCAGAGTTTAAGTTCATAGTTTCCACTATGCTACTGGCTACATATGAGTACGTCGAACCCACATCTATCAGAGTATTATAAGGTAATCCAAAGATTAAAAACATGCCGATTATGACGTCCGATGCGTCGCCCTCCTCTCGACACCTCGCTGCGTAGACCAATCTAGGCTGTCTCGCTTCTGTACCTCTTACACCTATGCCGGTGCTCCACGGCCTCTACTAGAACCATTACCTCCCCTCGATGCACCATGACCCTCTGTGGCTACTGACCATCCCTCCTGTTCTGAGTACGATTCTGATCCCCAGACTGCAACCTAGCTGACCTCCGTGGACAATCCCTCACTCGGTGCTCCATCGATCCACATTCAAAAATCCTCATTTCTAGTCCAACATTCTCCGTGTGAGACTTTCCACACCGAGCACACCGTATGCGGCCATCGAGTATTAGCGGCGAGAGCCTAGCGACTTGATTGATTGACCACTATATCTACCTCATTTCTGTTGGTTTTTCGTAGAACCAGATGATCCGAAATTCTTTTTATTCCATCCCCTATCCTGATTTTGTCTTACCGACTGTTTCACTTCCTCCGCAAATTTGGCCTTTTCCACTAAGACCGCAAACTCTCTCTCCTACTGTGGAGCAATCAGTAATCTCAGATCATCCCTCAATCCGTCCTTGAACCTGACACATCGCTCATACTCCGTAGCCACGATGCCTCATGCATACCGGCTCAACCTTAAAAATTCTGCCTCGTATTTTGATACGGACTTATTCCCCTAAACCAGCCTCAAAAATGCCTTCCTCTCCGCATCAATATAACTGGTCCCAACATACTTCTTTTGATAAGCCACCTTGAAATAATTCCAAGTGAGATCATCCACTGCAGCACCATCCCAAACTATGAGCCACCATTGGTATGACTCATCTTGAGAAGTGACACTACCCCTTTCAGTTTCTCCTCCGCCGTCAGATCTAAATCATCCATGATTCGTTTCGTTGCCTCCCACCAATATTTAGCCGTATTGGGCGCCACACTAGATACTCCTCGTAATACCTCGGCTCCATTGGTTCAAAGTCGCTCGACTGATTTTGAGCTCCGTGCCTCCACCGCTCTAGCCACTCTCTCAAGCACTCGTAGATCACCGCGACACCGTGATCGCCCTCCGTCGATCCTCGGTACTCAACCCCAACAGCTGGTGGTGGTGGTATCTCGTTCTCTAACCCTTTACCGGACCTAACGGGTTTCGATACGATCATTCGCCTCCGCCACACCCTCGCACATTACGACCACATCCCTAGAACTCATGACTATGCTCGCGATTTAATCGCTTTAAGAAGTTTTATGAATTAGCTTTGCCCACCGATTACCCACGAATAAGTTTTATGTAAAGAAGTTTAGTAGCGGTTCTTTCGATCATTACAAAGTTTTCGTTTCAAGTCTTCTACCCTTATTCAGTGAATCACATTCACTCATCAATAACATCCTCCACTCACACTCCACTTGTAGGGGTATTCTCGTCATTCCACTATCCGGGGGTATTTTGTAATTTAACCTATCGGGGGTATTTTAGTAATAAATCAATAATTTAGAAATCTTTACAAATCATAGGTATTTTAGAATTTTCAAAAATTAGAGGTATTTTGGTAATTTCATAAACCAGGGGTATTTTCGTAATTTTTCAAAATATGGTTCCAGGTGATTTTACGAAATAAGGGTATTTTAGAAATTTTTAATTCGGGGGCACTTAGGTAATTTTTCATACCAAGGGTATTTTGGTAATTTTACAAGTTAGGGGTAATTTGGTCAATTTGCAAATTAGGGGTATTTTGGTCATTTTCAAATCAAGGGTACTTTGGAAATTTTGAAACCATGGTTTAATTCTAGGGTTGTACAAAACAAGGTGGCTGGTCTCTTTCGGGTTTTAGTTATTGAATTTAGCCTGTGAATAAGTTGTCTCAGTTAGGGTGAACCGTCACTACGCACCAGGTAGGATTCGAGTGAAGAGGAGGTGAGTCACTAGGACTGCTTAAATACCAAGCTCTCCCTAAATCCATTCCTAGACATGTGCACAATGGTTGCCACACCCTTAACTTAGCGACATACTGCTGTGTTTGTTTAGTTGATCTTTAAGTCTTATGTAATTTTTGCATTGGAGTAGGCTATTCCTAAGGTTTAATAACTCCTAACTTACTAATCTACGATCCCAAAATACCCATTTCCTCCACATTCAAATCACACAAGGGTTAGGGATACTTACCTGGGTGGATTGATGCCGGAGACTCGGTGCCATGCTGTTCAAACCATGTACATTTCCCACAAAACTTTTCAAGACCCTATTTTAAACATTTTAGGCCCCTGCCCACAATGAGCTTTTGAACTTGGCTCTGATACCAAAATTGTAACACCCAAACCGGTCAACATACCACGACCGAATCTGGCATGTTACGGGGTGAAAATGGTTGAATAAACAAGTTTCCCAATTTATTTTTACAGAAAACTCTTTTATCGTTCTAAGGGTTTAGCAACCCTATAAAAAGTGATGTTGAAAACGTTTTTAGGTTGCTTTAGAATTCAAAGAAAGCCTTGCTTCAAAAATCCGGTTGTTGTTACTAGTTTGTTTGGAAGTTTAGGTTTGAAATCATCTTTGTTAACTTTGTCATTACCTTGTGAATAATGTCACCCGATGGTAACGTTGAAAAACCCGATATAGAGTATAATTTTGTAAACTTCGATTTAATACCGGTTAATAAAGCAAATCAAGTTATAAAACATATGCATAAAATAATTAAACTATAATCTAGAAATAAAAACCCAAATTAATACTTAGCGGCCTTATTACAAAACCAAAACCAAATTGATGTAAATAAATAAAACCAAAAATAGAAACTTTAAATAAAAACCCGAAACTAGTATGCATGGCCGCCACGAGTCCTCCTCGGCTCCATATCCGTAATCTACGCCTCATCTGCAAAATATAAGGGAAGGGGTGAGTCACCAAGACTCAGTGTAAAAATCCCCCTACCCGATAGTGCAAGCACTTACACAAATCATCAGTATAACATGCAAATCATGCAAACCCCACAACCTAACCAACCAATCTCCTTTATCTACCCCGTGTGGTGGTGACCAAAACCACTGGTGACCGTAATCACAAATATATATATCGATATGGTCAAAACCACTGGTGACCGTAGTCACAAATCAAGTGATGGGGCCAACCCATCGTGTGGTCAAAACCACTGATGATAATCCCATAATCAACATGTGGGGCCAACCCACGGTGGTACCAAACCATGGGGACGAGTCACAATATTCATATGTGGTCGAAACCACTGGGACTTAGTCACAAATTATAATACTTCTTGTCCATTGTTACAATCTTTTTCAGGCATTTTGCATTGAAATAACGATTAGTGGACTAATAATACTTTCATAAAAGGAGTTTTGCATATTACTCTGGATGCTTCTGAATAATACAAGGACCTGAAACAAGACTATTGTTTAGAACTCACTTAGCTCAAGGTTTGGAAATATTGGAGAAAGATGATTATCTCTTTGGACCTTTTATTGGTTGAATAAAAAGACAAGGCATTTCGTCAGTAATATCACCTTGACAAATAACGAGCAATGTCAATCCAACTATACAATGGGATCATTCTTGGGAAAAGAAAAATGATACTCTGCATTCATGCACATATCAGGCATATACATCTAGTCATGACACCCAGAGAATGGAAGGTGTAGTAGACCAAATTGATTGAATAAGTTACGAATTCTACACCCTTGAGTCATAGTGGGATGGTTGAGATGATACAAATCTTATACCTCAGAGTAACAGTAGGATGGATGGGAGGAAACAAACGTTATTCTCCTGAAGTTGCAGTGAGAGGTACAAACTTTATGTCCCAGAAGGTACAGTGGAAGGGACTCTGAAATCACAGCAGGGCAAGCTTGTTGAGCATAATATGATCGTTTCTTTGGGTTTTCTATCAAAGATACCGATTGAATGAGAAAGCATGATAACGCATCAGTGATAGAACCTTAATAAACTACGAGCAATGACAACCCTAAGCATTTAAAAAGGGATCATTTCATTTTGCATTCATACATCATCATTCAAAGCATGTTTAGTTAGGAGCATCCGACTTATTCTGATCACTGCATCCTAATCATTGTAAAAAGACCATCCTCATGACATTTTGCATTCATGCAAGTGTTGTCCACAACACATGTAGTTAGGAGGCTTTGAGTCATTTCGATCATAGCATCCTCATCATTTGTATAAGCATAAGCACATAAAATTAATTCTACAGGACAGGTTCCTCAAAGAACAGTGTAGCAATATCAAATTTCAGATTTTGTTCCCTAGAGATGATAGTGGAGTAGACTGGAGATTGAAGTATTCCTGAAGATATTAAGGAAGCAAATTGGAAAGTTTAGATTTTGTTCCCTAGAGATGATAGTGGAGCAGACTGGAGATTGAAGTCTTCCTGAAGATAGTAAGGAAGCAAATTGGAAAGTTTAGATTTTGTTCCCTAGAGATGATAGTGGAGCAGACTGGAGATTGAAGTCTTTCTGAAGATAGTAAGGAAGCAAATTGGAAAGTTCAGATTTTGTTCCCTCGAGATGGTAGTGGAGCAGATTGAAGATTGAAGTCTTTCTGAGATTGTAAGGAAGCAAATTGGAAAGTTCAAATTTTGTTCCCTCGAGATGATAGTGGAGCAGACTGAAGATTGAAGTCTTGCTGAGATAGTAAGGAAGCAAATTGGAAAGTTTTGAATTCTTATTTCCTCGAAGTTCTCGTGGAGTAGGTTGAGATTAAAAATCCCGTCTCCTTGAGTTAACGATGAGGATAAATTCTTTGAAGTTTCAGTAGAGAAGATGGAGATTACGAATCTCTTCTCCCTAAATTCTTATTTTTCAAATTCTCGTGGAGTAGGTTGAGATTACAAATCCCATCTCCCTGAGTTAACAATGAGGTTACATCCTTATTTCTTTGAAGTTTTAGTAGAGAAGATGGAGATTATGAATCTCTTCTCCCTGAATTCTTATTTCCTCGAAGTTCCCGTAGAGTAGGTTGAGATTACAAATCCTATCTCCCTGGGTTAACAATGAGGATAAATCCTTATTTCTTTGAAGTTTCAGTAGAGAAGATGGAGATTATGAATCTCTTCTCCCTGAATTCTTATTTCCTTGAAGTTCTCATGGAGTAGGTTGAGATTACAAATCCCGTCTCCCTGAGTTAACAATGAGGATAAATCCTTATTTCTTTGAAGCTTCAGTAGAGAAGATGGAGATTACGAATCTCTTCTCCCTGAATTCTTATTTTCTCGAAGTTCCCGTGGAGTAGGTTGAGATTACAAATCCCGTCTCCCTGAGTTAACAATGAGGTTACATCCTTATGTCTTTGAAGTTTCAGTAGAGAAGATGGAGATTACGAATCTCTTCTCCCTAAATTCTTATTTCCTCGAAGTTTCTGTGGAATAGGTTGAGATTACAAATCCCGTCTCCCTGAGTTAACAATGAGGATAAATCCTTATTTCTTTGAAATTTTAGTAGAGAAGATGGAGATTACAAATCTCTTCTCCCTGAATTCTTATTTCCTCGAAGTTCCCATGGAGTAGGTTGAGATTACAAATCTCGTCTCCCTGAGTTAACAATGAGGCTAAATCCTTATTTCTTTAAAGTTTCAGTAGAGAAGATGGACACTACGAATCTCTTCTCCCTGAATTCTCATTTCCTCGATGTTCCAATGGAGTAGGAGTAGATTAAAAATAAACAAATCTCATCCCTTCGAAGTCGCAGCAGGAGCAAATTGAAGCTACGGTTCCTATTTCTCTGAAGTAGCGGTGGAATGGATCAAAGCAACAAGATGTTGTGGACTAGAATGAGGCTACCTGAAGAAAAAGAGCACCAAAGAAGTCAAGACTCGGCGAAACCGGGCAAAATTGGTCTCTCTTGAAAGTCTTTGCTCTATTTCCGTTACACGGCAATGAGCAAAGAGGGGCAGCTATCATAGCCCAATTTTGCCTCGGCTAACAAACCAAACATAACCCAAATCTGATGGCCCACTAACCCAAATAACAAACTAAAACCAAGCCCAATCTACCTCTCAACCCAAATCAGAAAAAAAACAAAAAAACTAAACCCTAGGTACGCCGCACCTAGGGCCTTCTGACATCCACTTGCTCTGACCACTGACGCCGCCTGCAGCCACCGGCCACCGCCCATATGCTCAGCGCCACTTGCGCCTGCAAACAATGAATAGAAAAGACAGAAAGCAAGCAATGTAAAGGGCTATATAAGCCGAACAAAAAACCATGTATGAGGGCTTTTTTTCCAATCAATGCAAAACAGAGATTTTCAGAATAAAAGAATCAATCACACCAAAAATAGAAATAAAATATCAATAGAAGTAATAGGCAAAGATTCAACACAAAAAAAAGAAGGAAAAACAAAGGTCTAAAAGGTGAAATTTTTTATCATTTTCAAACTTTTTTTTCACTCTTTCTTGTTTTAACATACATATACACATACATATTTTAAAAGAAAAATAAAAAATAAAATTTTTATTTTTCTAGCCACTGCACTGTGGCAGTGCTAGCAAGACTGGTGATTGAAGAACGGCGGTCCAGCGACCGGAGCGACGTCAGAACTCCCCCCTCTTCGGACCTGCAGAGAATAAAAGAGAGAAGAGTTAGATTTTTTTTTAAAATGCAAAGGAGAAATGAAAATTTTCAGGAAATTTTGCCTTTTATAGGCGCACGAAACGGAGCCGTTTTGGCCGGCGTCCTTAAGCCCCAAACCGATGTCGTTTCGCCCCTATAACCCGCGCGTTGACCCGACCTGCCAGGAGGATCCGCGTGTTTTTGTTTTTGGGTCTAATTGCGCAAATGGCCCTTCCGCTTTTTTTGCCCTTTTTAATTAAGTTTTTATGTTTTTCAAATTTGACCCTACAATTTACTCATGTTCACAATCTGGTCCTCTCTACTGCTGCGCGTTTTGGCCGAAGGGGCTTATTACCTCTTTGGTCCCTCCAGTCCTTTTGTGCGTGTAAATAGGTCCCCTAATCTTCTTTTATTTTAAATTCACCCTGAAATTTTGTTTTTTAATTTAATTTAGACCCTTTTATTATTTTCACTATTTTTAACTTAGCTAAAACTTCCTATTATTATTATTATTATTATTATTATTATTATTATTATTATTATTATTATTATTATTATTATTATTATTATTATTATTACCACTTGTATTTTATTATTGTTTATTTTATTATTTCTTTTTATACTTTCTATTATAGTTTTCATTATTTTTCTTAATATGTTGTTATTTTCTATTTAAGTTATTATTATCATTATTAATATTTATATTAACACATTGTTATTATTTTCATTATTATCATTATTTTATTTTTAATACTATTATTATTATAATCATCGTCATCACTTTATGTTCGTCATTATTTTGCTATTGTTATTATTTTTAACATCTTTTATTATCTTTATTTTATTATTACTACACTACTACTATTTTATTTTCATTATCATTATTATTATTACTATTATTATTATCATTACCATTATATTGTTAGCATATTATTATTGTTTTCTTTTCGTCAGTAATTATCCTTCCTAATATCTCAGTTTTTATAGCAATCGACATCCCGTATTAGCAATTCAAGTGAGTTGAGCCAGTAACTTCATCGGGTTTTGATTTTCTTGTTTAAGCTAAACAACGGGATATCCCTTTCAAAATCGCGAATTCAAGTTTCAAATCAACATTCCAGTATTAGCAATTCGAGTGAATCGAGCCCTAACTTCTCGGGTTCGATTTTTCTCGTTTAAGCTAAACAACGGATGTCCTTTTAAAATCTCAATTCAAATTTTAAACAAAACACTTAATCCGAGAATTTGAAATGTCGCTACCAAACTTATCGGACTCGACATGTAGATACTTGGATAAGTTTTTTAATATAGGTAATATTCCTAATTTGGACCTTCGAGAAAACAAGCCCTAACTTCATCGGATTCGATTTTCATTTGACAAATGACGGAGATCCTCTTAAAATATAAAGCCAAGTTTTAAAAGGCGAGCTTAGTTTCGGGAATCTAAAGTATTGTGCCCTAACTTACTGGACATAATGCTTTATCTCTTCAAAAATAAGAGAGTCTTAACGTCCCTTTCGATCCCTTCAAGTTTTGGAAATCAAAAGTATCTATTTTCGAATCATTTTAAAGTTTTCAACATTAGGACATCGATCAATCAATTTGGTACCAATTTTGGGTGTATCGAGGGTGCTAACCCTTCCTCGTGCGTAACCGACTCCCGAACTCATTTTCTGGATTTCGTAGACCAAAATCGTTGTTTTGATAAATCAAACTGTTTATTAAAAATAACTATTTTATGAGGTGGCCCGATCACACCTCATCAAAAAAGGTTGGTGGCGACTCCCTTACTTTTCATTTTCAAAACCCGAGTCAACCGCGTCGTTTTCTGTTTTATCAAAAAATGGTTACGACAAATGTGAAATTATATGGTTAAAAGTATGAATAAATTTAAAATATGGGCTACTAGTAATATGTATGAAATTCAGCTAAGCATGGGTTTGTACTAAATTGCATGAATTTGCAATTTTATGTGATAAGGACTAAATTGTAAAAATGTGAAACATTAGGGGCAAATGTGTAAATTTTCCAAATTAGGAATTGTGGGCTTAATTGAATAAAATTATTTCTAAATGCATTAAATTTGATAATTTTAGATCAAGATAAGCCAAGATCAGGTTTAGATCGGGGAAAAGGAAAAGTGGACGAATTGTCGATAATTTCAATCCAAACAACCCGAGGTAAGTTCGTATAATTAGAATCAAACTTTTATATTCTTGTATTTATTTGAAATCGATGTATACAAATTGAGGAAGAAATTCTATTGAAATTCAAGTGCCTAAATGTTATAATTTGATGATTACCGAGTCCCATTTGAACCGTAGAAAGTCATAGGATACAAGTGACATGTCACTAATGTTACCATTTTGGTCAAGATCCTGCATGTGTTGTGGACTCACCACAGTTCATATGAGTTTACCGATATATCAGCTCGTAAGAGCTTACTGTTCTTAGCTTGTAAGAGCTTACCGTCCATCAGCTTAGGAGGAGCTTACCAATCATGGCTCGAAAGAGCGAAAATGATAATGAATTGACGAATTACCGATAAATAAATTTAGTATGTATCACCCGAGTATCCATCGACATTCTAATAGGTTCAACGGGCATAAATTTTGCTACTGGATATACAAATGATTTACCGGCTATATGAATGAATTACTCTTTACATGAATGAAAGTGAAATGTTACAAATGTTATATGTGTTATATGAAACCGGTATGATAAAATGCATTGAGCATGAAATTGATAATGGTTGATTATACTTTTGTGAATGGCTGATTATGTGTACTTATGTGACTAACATGTTGATGGATGAATGTGTATAGGCATTTGGCAAGTTAAATTGGATAAACTATGTTTATTTGTATTGATATTGTAAATGGTAAGTTTAATTCTGAATTATACGGGCTTACTAAGCTGTAAAGCTTACTCTATTTATTTTCTGTGTTTTATAGAGGTTCAATAGCTAGCTCGATTTGGACAACATTAAAGATTCACATAACACTAACTAGTTGGCTGATTGGTACTTTTGAACTCAAGAAAATATGTAAATATGGCATGTATAGACTAGTTAAAAAGATGATAGTTATGGTCACTTATGTTTATGATGTTGGTATATGTTTGGTATAAGATAAAGCCATGTGATTTGGCTTAATTTAAATGGATGTATAACGATGTGGTTTGGTTCATCTTGATATGCTTAATGATAAGTTGAATGGTTCAAAAGGGTATTTGAATATGTGATGTATGGTTGATTTGAAAAGGGTTGAGTTTTGGAACATGGTTTGTATGTGAAATATATGGTTAGTAAAGCATGATTGAACTTGGTTGGTTATGTGAAATTGGTATATGTTGATTAGGTGAATTATTGTGAATTGAGCTTTGAAATGATTGTAGTTGAATTGGTATAAAATGTGCATTGAACATTGATGTTTGGCTGCCTATTTGTATATGGAAATGGTGCCATTTGAATTATTGTAGGTGAATATGATTTGGGTGGCAAAAAGGCTTTGCAAATACCCTATTTTTGTTCACACAGTTAGAGACACGGACGTGTGTTTCAGCCGTGTGTGACACACAGTCATAGTATACGGCCGTATGTCCCCTGGTGTTCCATTTGAATCAAGTCAGTATCCTCCACACGGCCTCATACACGGGCGTGTGATTGGCCATGTGGCATAAGTCAGTATACCCTACAGGAAGAACACGGCCTGGTACACGGGCGTGTGATGCCAATTCGAATAGGTACACGGGCTAAACACAAGGGTGTGTGGTCGGCTGTATGGCCAAGTCATTATGTACCCCCTGTTTTCACACGGCCCGTGACATGGGCATGTCTGGTGGCCGTGTGAGACACACAGCCTGTTCACACGGGCGTGTGTCCCCTGAGTTGAAATTTTTCTAGGTTGACCCTAAAATTTTAAATGTTATCGGTTTAGTCTCAAATGTATTATCAAAGACTTGTATGCTCGTTTTAAGTATGTTATGAGTGTAAATGTATGATATTGATTACAATGTGATAATTGTTTGATAAATGAATGTATCGAACTATTTTATATATCCGATAATGCCTCTTAACCTCTTCCGACGATGGATATGGGTTAGGGGTGTTACACCTTAGCTCTTGAGTGTTTTGATTAAAGGCTCTTCGTAAGCTTCTCGTTAATTGGCTCTTTGGAGCTTCCCAAATGGCTCACTTGTACTTTTCAATATATGGCTATCTAGAGCTTCCCAATTAATGGCTCTTCGGAGCTACCCGTTATTGGCTCATATGAGCTTTTTGAATATGGATCTTATGAGCTTCCCGTTATAGCTCAGATAAGCTTCCCGTTAATGTGCTTTTATGAGCACCCCCGAATATGAGTTGACTGATTTACAGTATTATACACTTTGGGTGTACTACCCTACCCATGTATCCATCTAGATTTCAAATAATTCAATGGGTGAAATTTTGATATAAGTTCAGATGAATTCTGAATGAATCATTTGTAACATCCTAAAAATTGAGTATCGATATGTTGCATGTTTTTGGTACTTAGTTTGTGAATGATTCAAATTGTGTGTTTAATATAGTCTTGAGAAGGCTCGGGATTTATTCGAAATTAGAATAAATTTTAGTAATGAGTACTTTATTGAAGTGGATCAAATGACCTTGAAGTGACAAAAACTAGCATAAGATGAGCTAGTAGTAAAGTGGAGCTGGCGCCATAAGTGTGCTTGAGGGAAAAGGTTTGAATCCCATGGAATGCATTTTGGCGACTTTTATTTTTGCACCTTTATAGCATGTGTCGGTCAAGTCTTATTTATGGTAAGGTTGGACTATTTCTTTTATGGTAAGGTGGCTAATGGTTAAGGTAAGCTTGAACTTGGGGAAAGAAATCCTAAGCTTATGGAAGATAAAGGGAACACAAGGCACCTTTTAAGGGTTGTGTTTTGGAAAGTTTGGCATGGCCAAACTTTGACTATGAACATGGATGGTTTTGTGGTTTAGGGGGGATGGCCGAATATTTTTGGTAGCATAAGTAAGGATGGTAGTATGTTTTGGTCACTTTCATTTGGTCATTTTGGTTTTTTTTCATAAAACTTTTCTTCTCATTTTTCTCTCCCTAACCGAATGCAATTGGTGCATTGTGAGCATTTTTGTTTTCTTCTTTTGGTCATTGTTTTTGACCATTTGGTCTCAATTTTTGCCTAACCTCTCAAGTTCTTCCTCTCTAGTGCCGAAATCACCATAGCACAAAGGCCATTTTTCTTTTCTTTCTTTTCTACTATTTGGCCGAATGCTCTCTTGTCCCAAATCCCTCCCTTTGTTTCTTTTTCACCCTTGAAAAATTGAAACACATTTTCTCTCTTCTATTTTTCTCCATGGTTGAATGTTGCTAGCATCTTTTCCATCAAAAGATTCTTCTTAGCCAAATCCTCCTCCTCACATATTTTTCTCTTGTTAATCATTCTTTCAATTTTCGTTTAAATCAAGTGGTAAGAACCCTTTTCATTCCTTTATTTTCTTCTTTGCTTTTAGCAGAATATCTGATTTTTAGAGGGTCTTTTGATCGAAAATAGCATCCCTTATTCCTTTCTTTTAAACAATCCTATTCATCTTAATAGTGTTATAGAGAAGTAGAACTCGGAATATTCGTAATCATCGTGACTTGCTAGAAATCGAATCGAAGTGTTAAGGTGAGGATTTCTATCAAGGACTTCCATATTATTTCGTTATCTCGTCAAAGATGGGTTATTAATCAATTTTATCCTAGGGACGTTAACGCCCGATTTTCATTCCACGAACGCAAAGATATTTTTGTGGTAAGTCGATTTCGTCTTAAAACAATAGTCTTAAATTCCAATATAGTAGTTGGACTAATTATCTTTTGTCAATGGAGGCAAACAAGATAGGGTCAAAAAGAGTGGTGAATAGTGATCAGAAGAGGGGTGGTTTCGCTATTCCCTCTAGATTCAAGGAAGGGCTGTTTCAGCAATCTGAGACTTTCCACCGGGTTGTGGACCCTCATCTGAGGAGAATCGATTATTCGAAGTTGTTTGTAGTTCAGAGCCATTGACTGTTCGTGGTTCTTCAACGGGTTATGAACCATCAATCGGGGAGAAATCACAAATAGTTGTTGTTCAAAATTCCAAGGGTAAAGATCTAGATCACTTATCTTTAGTATATATTTATATTAAGTATTAGTGCTCTAATCAAGCGTGACACGTATTTAGGTATCAACGAGCGAGAAAGTATAGTTCTCATCGTAATCAGGTGTGTAATTTCACACTTATCTCTTGGGTTAGATGATATACCGTAAGCATTAAAATAAAAAAAATGTAATGTTGGTAAAATCAGAAACTACGGTATATTAACATTTTTGTGTAAATGCATGAAATCGGTATTAAAGTCGTGGAAATTACGAAATCGCCCTCGATGGGATAATTTGATAAAGAGTAATTTTTGGGCCTCATGTGATTAATGGGCCAAATTGCTAGATTGCCTAATGGGCCAAATTACTAGATTGCTTAATGGATCGAATTGCTAGATTGCTTAAGGAGCCGATTTGATAAATTACCATATGGGCCAAAAATGAGAAATGGACCAACTTGTAGTATGGGCCTTATGTTGAAATTATTATATGAATATTGTTATGTTTGGTATATGTACACATGTTTGCATAGGTTGGGATAAAATTGAAGAGAAGTTCTGGTGGCTCAGCCACAATCTAGTTCAGGTGGCTCTGCCACAATCTAGTTCGGTGGCTCACCACAAACATTTTAAATGGCTTTATGCTGCGATTGGTGTGTCGTGAGGGTGGGTTGACTTGATCCCACAGGTGTCTTTGGTTGGTGCGGTGGTGTGTAGCGGATGAAAATTTAGGCTTGGTTGGGAATTGAATTTCACATGTATTTTTTTTAAATTACTATATTGTTATATTCGTAAATGGGTTCAAGCCCAATTAAATGCTTATATGGTTTTGGCCCAGTGGACACGGTAAGTGGGTTACACATTGAGTTCTAAGTAACTCACCCCGTTTTCTTACCCTTCACAGGTAATGATAATTGATGGAGGCTTGGGCCGGGGATGAATTCGCGTGGAGGCCATACTACGAATGATGGTTTATATAAACTTTGAACTTCTTTTAAGTATTTCTATGTAAGTACTATTTTAGTTGCGATGTAATAAGGCCTCTGGCATTATTATAAGGATTTTTACTCGTGGATGGATTTTAATTATGTTTTAGATACTTAAAGGAACTATTTTAAATTTATAAATGTTTTCTTTAATTTTCGTATAAAAGCGATTTTTCTTAAAAATCACTAACTCGTAAAAATTTCTGTGAAAACTCTTTTATAAATTTTATTTTCAAACTCCTTTTGAATTCTTCCAAACTTCTTTTAAAATTTAACCAATTATTTCTCCGAGACTAAAATATAATCTCTTATGTTCTTAAATCATAGATTTCAAATAAATTCTAGATTTTGATAAACTCCATCTTCAAAATAGTTTTTGAAGACTGTTTTATTTAATTTATTAAATGATTAGATGTATGTTCGATTTGTGTGACATACCAAGTCTGGTCTTAACGCATAGACTGGGTTTAGGGCGTTACATTTTATGGTATCAGAGCCAGTTTCAAAACTAGGCTGCGGTTTGGGTTCAACAACAATTTTTTTTAAAAAAACTATTTAAAATTCTAGACTTTATGTTTTAAAGGTAGTATGGCACCACGAGCATCCGACACCAAGTCAAGTAAGTATTTGTATATTGAATGTTTATTATTGTGATATGATCATAGGAACACTCTAGGACTTCTAGTTTTAGGTGTTGAAAACGGTAGAGATCGAGATTATAGGATGTTATTGCGAAAACAACTCTATCTCTTATATCTCATAAAATATCTTTAATAAACACTCGAATAGTATTCTGATTCATAAAACTTATAATCAGATTAAACCGAATTAGTTATTATGAGCACTAGAGGACGTAGACGTGGACGCGATAGACGTGGCTGTGGTAGAGGACGAGGTGCTAGGGTTACGTCTGAAGCGTCGGGTCATATGCCAGAAATTGATGCACCTGCATCACTCGGGAGTGAGACTGGATCACATGACCATACGAGAGAGGACAATGCTTTGACACAAGCAATGTTGCGAGTCCTAAAAGGGTTGCTGGGACTAGAACTGGCTCAGCAGTTCGTGGATCAATTTCAAAACGACTTAAATCAAGTGGTGCCGAGGTTTTTAGAGGTGTCTTCGGTGTAGCTCTAAATGTTGTGAAATATTAGCTCGAGGCTGTAGAGCGGATTATGGATAATCTGGAGTGCACCGTCGAGCAGAAACTGAGAGGAGCGGTATCTTTGCTAAGGGACGAGGCGTATCAATGGTGGCTTACGGTTCGAGAAGGCACTGAGGCTACATTTGTCAATTGGGATTTCTTTAAAACTGCTTTTCAAGGGAAGTATGTAGGGACAAGTTATGTGGATGCCCGGAGGAAGGAATTCCTGAATTTGGTTCAAGGAAATAAGACGGTGACAGCTTATGAGGCAAAATTTCTATGCTTGAGTCATTATGCTCGGACAATAGTGCCGACTGATCATGAGCGCTGTGTATGCTTTGAAGATGGGCTGATGATGAGTTGCGGGTATTGATAGCCCCACAACAAGTAAGGACTTTTGCCTCGCTTATGGAGAAAGCCAAGATAGCCGAAGAGGCTAAGAACTCGAACGTCGAGGCGGGAAAGAGTCAAAGGCAAGAGGATTTTAAGTACGAGTTACGCTAAAAGGTTCCGTAAGAGGCCTCAAATGATGAGCCAGCTCAAGCTAGAGCACTTGTGACTACCAATAGAGTCGAGATCAGGCCGACTATGGGAAACGACACCGGGAATCTTCAAGGAGGCGGTGGTTGTTATAAATGTGGTTCCAAGGATCATCAGTATAAGAATTGCCCTCGACGGACTACTCGACTCGTAAAGCTCAGAACCACGATGCACACCACCAGAGGCGCCAATAGCCACCGAGAGGCCATGGACCAGGTCGTGGTGGTAATGGTGTTGGACATGGTCAAGGTACACCGGTCGAGGTAATGGCTTTAGAGGTAACGGGAGGCAAGATAGCCGGGGTTGGTTTATGCGGTCAGGCGTCGTAAAGATGGCGATGCTCCTGATGTGATAATTGGTACGTTTTTCATCTTTGATGTACCTGTTGCTGCTTTGATAGATATTGGGTCTACCCACTCGTAAGTTGCTAGTGCCATATCTAGAAATCTGAATATTAGATCTGAGATTACTGATAGAGAGATGACGATAATTAGTCCTTTAGGACAGTCTGTAATCGTGAACAAATTGTTTAGAAACGTGCCCTTAGAAATCCAAAGAGAAATATTTCTAGCGGATTTGATGGAATTACCTTTCGGTGAGTTTGATCTTATTTTGGGCATGGATTGGTTGGTGAAGCACCGGGTGCAATTGGATTGTGCTGAAAAGCAGATGTCAATAAGGACTGTGGATGATGAGGAAGTAGTAATGATAGGTGAACAAAGGAACTTTTTGGCAAATGTGGTGTCTGCTTTAAAGGCAGAGAAGTTGGTACGGAAAAGGTATGGAGCGTTCCTAGCCTTCATTAGTGCTTTGGATGCCAAGGAATTATCGGTGGAAGGTGTGAGAACGGTGAAAAAATTTCCAGATGTCTTTCCCGAAGAACTTTCGGGTCTACCTCCAGATCGGGAAGTAGAATTTGGCATTGAGCTTTTACCCGGAACGGCTCCAGTGTCTATTGCTCCTTATAGAATGGCGCCGAAGGAGTTAGCGGAGCTTAAAGCTCAAATTCAAGAATTATTGGATTGGGGATTTATCCGACCGAGTGTGTCTCCGTGGGGAGCACCGATTTTGTTCGTCAAGAAGGATGGGTCAATGCGTATATGCATTGATTATAGGCAGTTGAATAAATTGACGATCAAGAATAGGTATCCATTGCCGAGAATCGATGACCTGTTTGTTCAATTGAGAGGAGCTTCAGTTGTCTCCAAGATTGATTTGAGATCGGCTTATCATCAACTCAAGGTTAAAGAGGCTGATATTCATAAGACGACATTCCGAACTCGTTATGGACATTATGAGTTTTTGGTGATGCCATTTGGTTTGACCAATGCACTAGCTGCATTTATAGACATGATGAATCGAGTCTTTCAACCCTATCTAGACCGGTTCATAGTGGTGTTCATAGATGATATCTTGGTATATTCGAGGAATGAAGAAGAGCATGACTCACATTTGCACATTGTGTTGCAAATTTTGTGAGATAAGCAACTTTATGCCAAATTCAGTAAATGCAAATTTTGGTTAAAGGAAGTGACTTTCTTGGGTCATGTGGTGTCAGCCGAAGGAATAAGAGTTGATCCTTGGAAGGTAGAGGTGTGATGGATTGGAAACCACCGAAGTCAGTGGCTGACATTACGAGTTTCTTAGGCTTGGCTGGTTACTATAGACGCTTTGTTGAAGGGTTTTCGTTAATTACTGCACCCCTAACTAAGCTGTTGCAAAAGCGAGTACCGTATGTGTGGACCGATAAACAATAAGAAAGTTTCGAGAAACTGAAAAAGATTTTGACGGAAGTGCCAGTACTGATTCAGGCTGAGGCTAGAAAAGAGTTTATCGTTTATTGTGATGTGTCACACATGGGTTTAGGATGTGTGTTGATGCAAGGTCGTCAGTTAAGGCCGCATGAAGTTAACTATCCTACTCATGATTTGAAGTTAGTTGCGGTAGTGTTTGCTTTAAAGATTTGGAGGCACTATCTCTACTAGTGAGAAGTCGATCATTTATACAGACCATAAGAGCCTTAAGTATCTCCTTACCCAAAAAAAGTTGAACTTGAGACAACGGAGATGGTGGAGTTGTTAAAGGATTATGACTTCTCGATCGAGTACCATCTTAGAGAGGCTAACGTGGTGGCAGTCGCGTTGAGTCGTAATGTAGTATCGGAGTTAAGAGCAATGTTTGCTTATCTCAGTTTGTATGAGGATGGCAGTCTGCTAGTGGAACTTCAGGTGAAGCCATTGAGGTTAGATCAGATCAAGGAAAAGCAGTTATCAGATGAAAAGTTGGATCCTTTAATGCAACAAGTTGAAAGTGGTATAATAGGAGACTTTGGATTGAACAAGGATGGCGTGCTTTTTTTTCGTGGAAGAGCTTATATGCCCATGGATTCGGATTTGAGACAAATGATTTTACGATAGGCGCATAGTAGCCCTTATGCTATGCACCCCGGAGGAAGTAAGATGTATCGAGATCTCTGTGAGCAGTATTGGTGGCCAGGGTTGAAGTGAGAGGTTACTGATTTTGTGGGGAAGTGTTTGACTTGCAACAAGTGAAGGCGGAACATCAATTACCATTGGGTTTATTGCAACCGGTAAATATTCCTTTATGGAAATAGGAGCAGATAATAATGGATTTTGTTGGTGGGTTACCCTTAACACCTACTAAGAAAGATTCTGTTTGGGTAGTAGTTGATCGATTAACAAAGACTGCTTATTTTCTACAAGTTCATACGCCTTACTCGCTGCAGAAGTTGGCTAAGTTGTATGTATCTGAGATCGTGAGGTTGTATGGGGTACCAGTGTCTATTATTTCAGACAGGGATCCTAGGTTTATATCACGGTTTTGGAAAGCTTTACATGAGGCTCTAGGAACAAAGTTAAACTTTAGTACGGCTTTTCATCCTCAGTCAGATGGTCAGTCAAAAAGAGTAATTCAGATTTTGGAAGACATGTTAAGGGGTTGTGTGATCGACTTCAGAGGTAGTTGGGAGGATTTCCTACCGTTGGCAGAGTTCGCATATAATAACAGTAACCAATCTAGTATCCAAATGGTGCCCTATGAAGCGTTATACGGTCATAGGTGTCGTACCCCTACTTGTTGGACTGAATTGGGGGAACGGTAGTTGTTGGGTCCTGAATTGATATCTGAGACGGAAGAAAAAGTAAAGGTGATTCGAGCACGGTTAAAAAAAGCTTCGGATAGACAAAAGTTGTATGTGAATCTAAAGCGTAAGGATATTGAGTTGCGGTGGGAGATCAGGTCTTTCTGAAAGTCTCACCTTGGAAGAAGATTTTCAGATTTGGAAGGAATGGCAAGTTGAGCCCTAAGTTCATTGGACCGTACCGTGTGTTGAAACGTGTAGGACCAGTGGCCTATCACCTTGAATTACCTCCAAAGTTGAGTCAGATTCATAGCGTTTTCCATGTTTCTATGTTGAGGCGTTATAGATCGGATCCGTCTCACATAGTACTGATAGAAGAAGTGGAGTTAAGGCCAGATTTGTCTTTGGAGGAGGAACCAGTGAAAATTTTAGACCGTGATGTTAAGGTGCTAAGAAAGAAGACTGTGTCGTTGGTTAAGGTTCTATGGCATAGTCACGAAAAAAAGAAAGCTACGTGGGAGCCTGAGGATGCAATTCGGCAACAATATCCTCAATTCTTTTAACCAGGTAAATTTTGAGGACGAAATTTTCTTTAAGGGGTGTAGAATTGTAACATCCTAAAAATTAAGTATCGATATGTTGCATGTTTTTGGTGCTTAGTTTGTGAATGATTCAAATTGTGTGTTTAATATAGTCTTGAGACGGCTCGGGATTTATTCGAAATTAGAATAAATTTTAGTAATGAGTATTTTATTGAAGTGGATCAAGTGACCTTGATGTTTAAGGAAATTAAGTGACAAAAACTAGCATAAGATGAGCTAGTAGTAAAGTGGAGTTAAAGCCATAAGTGTGCTTGAGGGAAGAGGTTCGAATCCCATGGAATGCATTTTGGTGACTTTTATTTTTACACCTTTATAGCATGTGTCGGTCAAGTCTTATTTATGGTAAGGTTGGACTATTTCTTTTATGGTAAGGTGGCTAATGGTTAAGGTAAGCTTGAACTTGGGGAAAGAAATCCTAAGCTTATGGAAGGTAAGGGGAACACAAGGCACTTTTAAGGGTTGTGTTTTGGAAAGTTTGGCATGGCCAAACTTTGACTATGAACATGGATGGTTTTATGGTTTAGGGGGGATGGCCGAATATTTTTGGTAGCATAGGTAAGGATGGTAGTATATTTTGGTCACTTTCATTTGGTCATTTTGGTTTTTTTTCATAAAACTTTTCTTCTCATTTTTCTCTCCCTAACCGAATGCAATTGGTGCATTGTGAGCATTTTTGTTTTCTTCTTTTGGTCATTGTTTTTGACCATTTGGTCTCAATTTTTGCCTAACCTCTCAAGTTCTTCCTCTCTAGTGCCGAAATCACCATAGCACAAAGGCCATTTTTCTTTTCTTTCTTTTCTACTATTTGGCCGAATGCTCTCTTGTCCCAAATCCCTCCCTTTGTTTCTTTTTCATCCTTGAAAAATTGAAACACATTTTCTCTCTTCTATTTTTCTCCATGGTTGAATGTTGCTAGCATCTTTTCCATCAAAAGATTCTTCTTAGTCGAATCCTCCTCCTTACATATTTTTCTCTTGTTAATCATTCTTTCAATTTTCGTTTAAATCAAGTGGTAAGAACCCTTTTCATTCCTTTATTTTTTTCTTCGTTTTTAGTGAATATCTGATTGTTTAGAGGGTCTTTTGACCGAAAATAGCATCCCTTATTCCTTTCTTTTAAACAATCCTATTCATCTTAATAGTGTTATAGAAGTAGAACTTCGAGTATTCGTAATCATCATGACTTGCTAGAAATCGAATCGAAGTGTTATGGTAAGGATTTCTATCAAGGACTTCCATATTATTTTGTTATCTTGTCAAAGATGGGTTATTAATCGATTTTATCCTAGGGACGTTAACGCCCGATTTTCATTCCGCGAATGCAAAGATATTTTTGTGGTAAATCGATTTCGCCTTAAAATAATAGTCTTAAATTCCAATATAGTAGTTGGACTAATAATCTTTTTTCAATGGAGGCAAACAAGATAGGGTCGAAAAGAGTGGTAAATAGTGATCGGAAGAGGGGCGGTTTCGCTATTCCCTCTAGATTCAAGCGAAGGGCTGTTTCAGCAATCCTAGACTTTCCACCAGGTTGTGGGCCCTCATTCGAGGAGAATTGATTATTCAAAGTTGTTCGTAGTTCGGAGCCATTGACTGTTCGTGGTTCTTCAACGGGTTATGAACCATCAATCGGAGAGAAACCACAAATAGTTGTTGTTCGAAATTCCAAGGATAAAGATCTAGATCACTTATCTTTAGTATAGATTTATATTAAGTATTAGTGCTCTAATCAAGCGTGACACGTATTTAGGTATCGACGAGCGGGAAAGTATAGTTCTCACCATAATCAGGTGTGTAATTTCACACTTATCTCTTGGGTTAGATGATATACCGTAAGCATTAAAATAAAAAAATGTAATGTTGGTAAAATCAAAAATATGGTATATTAACATTTTTGTGTAAATGCATGAAATCGGTATTAAAGTCATGGAAATTACGGAATCGCCCTCGATGGGATAATTTGATAAAGAGTAATTTTTGGGCCTCATGTAATTAATGGGCCAAATTGCTAGATTGCTTAATGGGCCAAATTACTAGATTGCTTAATGGGCCGAATTGCTAGATTGTTTAAGGATCCGATTTGATAAATTACCATATGGGCCAAAAATGAGAAATGGACCAACTTGTAGTATGGGCCTTATGTTGAAATTATTATATGAATATTGTTATGTATGGTATATGTACACATGTTTGCATGGGTTGGGATAAAATTGAAGAGAAGTTCTGGTGGCTCTGCCACAATCTAGTTCGGGTGGCTCTGCCACAATCTAGTTCGGGTGGCTCAGCCACAAACATTTTAAATGGCTTTATGCCTGCGATTGGTGTGTCGGTGGGGTGGGTTGACTTGATCCCCACAGGTGTCTTTGGTTGGTAATGTGGTGTGTAGCGGATGGAAATTTAGGCTTGGTTGGGAATTGCATTTCACATGTATTTTTTAAAATTACTATATTGTTATATTCAGTAAATGGGTTCAAGCCCAATTAAATGCTTATATGGTTTTGGCCCAGTGGACACGGCAAGTGGGTTACACACTGAGTTCTAAGTGACTCACCCTGTTTTCTTACCCTTCTCAAGTAATGGTAATTGATGGAGGCTTGGGCCAGGGATGACTTCACGTGGAGGCCATACTACGAATGATGGTTTATATAAACTTTGAACTTCTTTTAAGTATTTCTATTTAAGTACTTTTTTAGTTGCGATGTAATAAGGCCTCTGGTATTATTATAAGGATTTTTACTCGTGGATGGATTTTAATTATGTTTTAGATACTTAAAGGGAACTATTTTAAATTTATAAATGTTTTCTTTAATTTTCTTATAAAAAGGGTTTTCTTAAAATCACTAACTCGTAAAAATTCTGTGAAAACTCTTTTATAAATTTTATTTTCAAACTCCTTTTGAATTCTTCCAAACTTCTTTTAAAATTTAACCAATTATTTCTCTGAGACTAAAATATAATCTCTTATGTTCTTAAATCATAGATTTCAAATAAATTCTAGATTTTTGATAAACTCCATCTTCAAAATAGTTTTCGAAGACCTGTTTTATTTAATTCATTAAATGATTAGATGTATGTTCGATTTGTGTGACATACCAAGTCTGGTTTTAACGGATAGACCGGGTTTGGGGCGTTACATCATTACCCGTATTTACTTGAAAACACATAGAAATATGATATGTGATGAGTTCACCCATGTACTTGTTATTTACATGAAATACATGACTAACATGTTGATGAAGATGTGTGGTTAGGGTATTGATTAAATTTATTTGGATGGACATTGTATGCTTATTTTAAAAGTAAATTAATGGTAAGTTAATTTTTCGTTTAAAAGCTTACTTTGTTTTATTTCCTCTGTTTTATAGTACTCGAAAGCTCATAAAGGTTGGATGCTGGTCAAAGATACATCACACTATCCATTGGCCCGTTTCGATATAAATAGCAAAATTTTCTTTTGGCATAATGGCATGTATAGGTTAATAGACCAAAGTTGACAAATGAATGTTTTGGTTGTATTGGAATGGCTAGTAATGGCAAGTTTTGATGAGCATATATATATAAGACTATTTTATGTTTGGTATGTGGGTGCTTGGATTGATTGGATTGCTATACTAGGCATAAACATGCTTATATGAGTATTTGATCAATATGGTAAGTTGGATACTTGAATAAATATGATGATACTTCATGCAAAAGACTTAGATTTCGGCTTGATTTGAGGGTCATGAATTGGCTTGTGAATGTGCTTAAGTGTTGTTGTAGGTGAAAGGCAAATTAGGCGAGAAAAGTGGCCTTGGAAATGACCTATTTTCATCCACATGGGCAGCGACACGGGCATGTGTCTCAGTCATGTGTGACACACAGCCATGCACACGGGTGTGTGGTTTGGCCGTGTGTCCCCTGCATCTTTAAAATTTAGAAACAGGATGCCCAGGTATTTTCACACGGGTAAAGACATGGGCATGTGTCTTTGCTATGTGACCCTTACACCTAATTAATGCAAATTAAATTGTTCACACGGCCTAGCACACAGGCATGTGGCTTGGCCGTATGACCCAAGTCAGAGAGTTATATGGGCATGGACACGGGATGGGACATAACCGTGTGCTTCACATCATAATCCCATACAGCCTAAGACACGGGCGTGTCTCTCGGTCGTGTGCCACACGGCCTGACCACACGGGTGTGTGTCCCTTACACCAAAAGAAAATTTTGAAATTTCGTTAAAAATCCCCTAAGTTCCTGATTTAGTCTCGACTTGTCTCTAATTCATAAATTGGGCCTCGAGGGCCCATATAAGGAACAATATGATTGAAAATGTTTGATTTTGGATATAAATAGTAAATGATAAGAGTTAACTGTATTTGATCTGTAAAACTTCAGTAAGTTTTGAAACCCTATTCCGGTGACGGATATGGGTTAGAGGTGTTATATAGTGTGTCCAAGCTCTACAAACTTTGAAGTTCCCCTGAAATCTCCTCTGAAAGCATGTTGTGACTCAAATCTAGATGAACTAGCCTAGTTAGTTAACTTGCCTACTTGAATTGGAATTCTTTGGTTAAACTGATTGATGCTCAAATTCAAGTAGAATGACATGGATAGATTCCCGATAGTTTCAGGGATAAACTTGCTCAATTGGTTTGCAGACAAGTTTAGATACAAAAGTTTGGACATAAGTCCTAGTTCCAAGGGTACACTACCAGAAAGTTTATTCCCATTCAAACCAAGATAAAGAAAAGACGTCCACTTTGAAATTTCCTTCAAAATATCCTCAATTAAATGATTTGAAGCAAGATTAAGCCTTTGTATCTAACGTGGGTTTCCAATCTCAGCTGGTATTATACCACTAAGATTGTTTGTTGCAATAGATAGGCTATCAACTTTTGCATAACCCCTAATTGGAAGACACTACACCTTGAATTTCATTTTCAAGTCAATGAATTTTAGGTTTGAGTAAATATCTAAATCTTTAGATATATTCCTCTGAGTCAGTTTTTTTAAGCAGACTCTCTTCAAGCTAGTGCAAATTTTCAACCCTTGAGGAATTGGCCCGGTAAGCTGGTTGTTATCTAATGTGAAGTATTCAAGTGATCCACCATGGTAAATGCCTTACGGTAAATTTCCTATCAGATTATTGTGGTCTAGTTCTAACATGGTCAACTTCATCAAGTTTTGATTTCATTAGGAATGGAACCTGAAATTCAGTTGTCTTAGAGGAACAAAGTTTCCAAGTTGCTCAAAGTGCCAAGTGAAGCAAAAATAGAGTCATTGAGTTGGTTTTGACTCAGACCTAGCTTAACAAGAGAATACAAGTTTCCTATCTCTTCAGGAATGGGACCTGAAAGATTATTGTTAAACATGTAAAGTAGGTTTAGGTTTTTCAAGTTTCCAAATGTGGAAGGGATGGAATTAGTTAGATGGTTGGTGTCGAGGTAAACTTCAACCAAATTCCTAAGATTTCCCAATTCTGGAGGAATGGAACCAAAAAGCCAGTTGTCTCTAAGGAATAGAATTTCCAAGTTTCTCAAACTGCAAGTGAAGCATGAATAGAGCTATTCAGTTAGTTTTCACTCAACTGTAGTTCAACAAGAGAATTTAACTTTCCTATCTCCTCAGGAATGGGACCAGAGAGCTGATTTTCATAAAGGTGGGCAAGTGTAAGAAGTCTCAAGTCACCAAATAGGATCAAGCCAAGTAAATTATTTTGATACATGCTTATTTGAGAAACAGATTCCATATTCCCTAACTCAGAGGGAATGGGACGCGATAGACTATTGTTAAACATTTAGCATGCTTAGTTTTTTAATGGTTCCAAATATGGAAAGGATGAGACCAATTAGACGGTTGTTGTCCAGGTAAACTTCAACCAAATTCCTAATGTTTTCTAATTCTGAAGGAATGGAACCAGAAAGGGAATTATTATAGAGAAGCAAGGAAACAAGTCGATTTAGTTTACTGAGAGAAGCAGGAATGGAACTATTTAGCTTGTTGCTACACAAGGCAAGGTGAGTTAGAAATTTGAGTTGACCAATTTCTCAAGGAATTGAGCCGTTCAACTGATTTTTTGCAATGTGGATGATCTGAAAATGGATAAGAGAAGCTACCACTCTTTGGGATGTCAGTCACCTTTTATTATAGAGGGTCGAATTCCGAGTTGGATTTTAAGTCGGGTCATTTTAATTATAAATATATAACAATTTGTCTCCCACCTGATTGAATAACAGTTATAAAATGACTCTTTTCAAACAACCTGACATTTATGAAAGTTGTGTAATTTATGACTTATCATACAGGTTTTAACTTGAAGCTTTATCGAGTGAGTTTGTTGTTTGATAGTGTGATACAGGAGTCAAGAATTATATTGCAGAATATTGCGAACTGTATTTCCCATAAGATAAAATTTGTTTGTAAATGAGATCCGAGATTGCGAGATTAACTCTGCTAACTGAAAAGAACGGAGGTTACGAGCTTAACTCTACTAACGTTAATAATCAACTGGGAGCATAGGTCCACAAGTTGTTAGAAAGCCAAAGGTCGTGATATTAAATCAAGCGAACCATAAGAAAGCCAAAAATCGTGATAGTAAATCAGCTTGACAACCCAAAAGATATAAGTCGGGTTTGTACTCACACATAGAGCATACGAGAATAGAGTAGCAAGATACTCCGTAGATATAGTAAACTAAAGTCCCTTAGGAAGGCGAGGAGAAACAAAAAGTAGTACATAACATCGATATCAGATCATATCTAGGACCATATATTTCAAAAGCTCCATCCCAGCTGCAAACTCATAATATCAAAACTTTTATGGGATTATAGAAAAGATGAATAATTCAAATGGATATTCTGTGTCTTTTGACATTCTATCTCATCAAAAACCTCATCGTCAACAGATGAATGCTCATTCATATCGAAATCTTCTGGTGTAATGTTTAAGAAATTTATAAGGTTACTAAATGTCTGATTTTCAATAAATTGTACTTAGAAAATGCCATCACTGAAGAGGTGTGGCGCAAAAATTCAAGGATGTTCCTTATTGTGCAGTTTTCCAAGTAGCTTTTTCTTGTTGCTCACGTACAATAACACCATTTTATTCCAATCCAAGGTATCGTGACAGATAATCAAACTCGTGGGAGGAAAACATATTTGACTGAAGTGATACCAACATAAATATAACTATCTCAACAAGTGTAGATAGTTATACTTGCAAAATCCAACTTCAAAGGCTATTTATAACTTATCATATATCAAGAGATGCAAGTGCAGGCATAATAATCAAGAAAATCGTACAAACATGTCAATATCCCGAAAAGTGATATTAGTATGGACCCGAATGATTTCATCAGTCATTTACCTAATAACATCCTTCACCAAATCATTTTGTTACTCCCTATTCAATCCGATGTCCAAAATTAGTGTCTTTTCAATTTAGAAACAACAGTGCTTTTTGGGGCGACTGTTGGTTCTTCTTAGAAGATGTCATGGTTGATATCAAAAATGTCCTCTAACGCATTGGACATAGGAGTTTGAAACTGAGACTCACTTTCCCTTCTCGTTATCGTTATGGTCTTTGTAAAAAAATCATTATGGCCTTCTCAAGTAGGCGACCTGAATGTTATTTAAGTGAATTAAAAGAGCTTTGGTGGATTGATTGTTCAATGGAAAGAGAACCAATCAATGTATTACTTTGCTTACTAAAGTTTTGTTCGAGTTTAGAAAGAATTTATGTTTCACTTGATCCAAAATGCTATAACCTACCTAACACTATAAACAACTTCAACACTTGGTGTCAGACATTGTATTTTCTGAACAGATAAACCAAGATCAAAGGCAATTTCTTCTCAGTAGCAATTACCACCCCATTAGCAGCATTGATTCTAAGAGATGTTTAACCCGATTCGATTACCGACAAGGCGTGCTCGATTTGAACTAGCTTTTCTAAAGGGCAAGATGCAACACTACTGAGGCTAGAACTGTAACATCCTTAAAATGGGGTCTTTGCATTTTGCATGTGTTTGCATGTGACATTATGTTACTGTGCTAGTTTAGCATGTTTTGGGGTCTAGGCATGACCTCGGGTTAGGCCTGGGTCATGGCCAAAAATTTTTTTTTAGTGCGTAAGAAGAGGGAGCTAGGAGAGTTAAGGGTTAAAGGAATATATTGGAAGGTTGTGATACAAACAACCTAGTGGCAAAGTGGCAAGGGAGACGCCACTAAGGTGCTTGGTTGGTGACGCCACATGCAGGGAAGGGGAGTTCAGGTTCGAGCTGCAGAAATCCCTTTTCTGCCTATTATTTTTGACGCTAAAGTGGGAAGAGGTGTGCTCAAGTAGGACTCTGTTGGAAGAATATGGATTAAGCTAACTTTAAGTGATAGGTGTAGGACTCATTCAAACTTGTTTGAATGAGTGGATAAGAGGAATTCAAGGAGGGATGAGGGGGACGGCAAGTGTTTGAGTATGAGTGGATGGGAGTCTTGAGGTGTTGGCTGAAAGTTGGACTGTGGGGGAGGAGGTGTAATCGGTTTGGGAAGCTAGGAGAGTGCCGAATCTCAATAGCCAAGTAAGAGTGCATTTTTCGGCTAGCTGAGGAGGCTTCTTCATTTTCGTGTGGTGCAAAGAAAAAACCGAAACCTCATTGGCATCCTTTTTTTCTCTTGCGGCAATTTTGGTAATTGGCTGAACCAACCTTCCCATTCCTCTTAAAGAGCCGAAACTTGATAGCCATTCTCTCATTTTCTCTTTCAGTTCATTCATACTTAGCCGAAACCTCCTACCTTGCCGAATCTATCTTTGCTTCACTTCCCTTCTCCCATTTTGTTCAAAAGCCGAAAGCAACTCTCTCTGTTTCATCTTTCTTCCTTCTTTCAAATCTCCTTGTACCGAAACCTCATTCATTCTCCTTTGCCGAAATCATTCCTAATCCACTTTCTTCTCCATCTTTCCATTGTTTTGAAAAGTCGAAAACCTTGTTGAGTTCTCTTTTCTCCCTTTAAAAGTGATTGGTCGAATACCCTTAGTCTATTTTCTTCTCTTCTCACGTGTTTTCATTCTCTTTAAAGTGCTGAAAGCTATTCTTTCTTTTGGGTTATAGCCGAATCTCCTGGTAAGTATAACTTTTTATTCTTTTTTTTCTCTCGATTGATTTGGGTAAATACCGAAATCCCACTTCTCTTCTATTTCCCCATTTGTTATAAATCCAAGTCTTAAACTCTTTTCTTGTTCTATAATGGTGAAGTAGCCGCAATCCTTAAACATCACTAGGGTGTGCCTAACTTTGGTGATTGGAGTGTAGCCGAATATAGTGGATCTTCGGGATTCAGTGGCCGATCTAAGTAAAGGGTTTTTGCATTTTGGATCTGGTTCTTATTCTTTCAAAAGTCGAAGGTTAATTATCTTTATATTAGGGTTTAGCCGATTGTAAAGGGAGGTTCTTCGTGTAGCTTCGGGATTTGGTTGGAAACTAAATCGGCATTAAGGTGAGTGTACCTTTGTGTGACACATCTTTGGGATTTTGGTGATTAACCGAATGGCTTTAATCTTAAAAGTGTGTGTTGGCCAATTGTAGGGTAGAGTGAAGGCTAACGTTTCGGGACTTCATTTAGATCTACAAATAGTAAGGTGTGTAACGCTTACACACTTTGTTAGTTTGACATGTTTATTGTGTTTCTGTTATAGCCATTAAAACCGATAGTTATGCCTTGTAGGCATGAGCATGGACTCCGGGTAAGTCCCCTGATTATGGATCTTGTTGTATGCTATCATGTCATTATCTAAAGTTATGCCATGTGTTATTTGCATCATTATATGTTATTATGCCACGATTGATATGGATATGATGGTGGAATTGTTGAGAGGAGGGGGAAGGAATTATTTTGGATTGTCACCAGTGGTTTTGACCACACGATGGGTTGGCCCCATCTTTGATGTTATAATTTGTGACTAAGTCCCAGTGGTTTTGACCACCAGTGGTTTTGACCACATATGCATATTGTGACTCGTCCCAGTGGTTTGGTACCACAGTGGGTTGGCCCCACATATTGATTACGGGATTGTCATTAGTGGTTTTGACCACATGGTGGATTGGCCCCACCATATGATTTGTGATTACGGTCACCTGTGGTTTTGACCACACTTATATGATTTGTGACCTACGGTCACCAGTGGTTTTGACCACCAGTGGTTTTGACCACACCGGGTAGATAAAGGAGATCGGATGGTTAGGTTATGGGTTGCATGATTTGCATGTTATACTAATAATTTGTGTAAGTGCTTGTACTATCGGGTTGAGGATTTATACACTGAGTCTCGGTGACTCACCCCTTCCCTTAAATTTTGCAGATGAGGCGTAGATTACGGATATGGAGCCGGGGAGGACTCGAGGTGGCCATGCATGCTAGTTTGGGTTTTGATTATTAAGTTACTATTTTAGTTTTATTTATTTACATTAATTTGGTTTTGGGTTTGTAATAAGGCCGCTAAGTATTGGTTTGGGTTTTTATTTCTAGGTTATATGTTAAATATCTCATACATATGATTTATAACTTGATTGCTTAATTAACCGGTATTAAATCAAAGTTTACAAAATTATACTCTATATCGGGTTTTTCAACGTTACCATCGGGTGACATTATTCACAAGGTAATGACAAAGTTAACAAAGATGATTTCAAATCTAAATTTTCAACAACTAGTAACAACAAACGGATTTTCAAGCATGAGCTCCCTGGATTTTTTTTAAGCAACACAAAAACGTTTTTAACATCCCCTTGTATAGAGTTTTTCTAAAAGAACGATAAAAGAGTTTTCAATAAAATTTAACCGGAACTGGTTTACTCTAACATTCTCACCCCGTAACATGCCAGATTCGGTCGTGGTGTGTTGATTGAGTTTGGGGTGTTATAATTTTGGTATCAGAGCCGAGTTTAAAAGCTCGGTTGTGGGCCCGAGGCCCAAAATGTTTAAAAGTAGGGTCTTGAAATGTTTTGTGGGAAATGTGCATGGTTTGAATAGCATGGCACCGAGTCTCCTGGCACCAATCCGCCCAGGTAAGTATCCCTAACCCTTGTGTGATTTAAATGTGGGAGAAATGGGTATTTTGGGATCGTAGATTAGTAGGTTAGGAGTTATTGAACCTTAGGAATTGCCTACTCCAACGCAAAATTTCATAAGACTTAAAGATCAACTAAACAATCCTGTGAGTACATCGCTAAGTTAAGGGTGTGGCAACTGTTGTGCGCATGTCTAGGAATGGATTCAGGGGGAGCTTGGTATTTAAGCAGTCCCAATGGCTCACCTCCTCTTCACTCGAATCCTACCTGGTGCATAGTGACGGTTCACTCTAACTGAGACGACTTATTCACAGGCTAAATTCAATAACTAAAACCCGAAAGGGACCAGCCACCTTGTTTTGTACAACCCTAAAATTAAACCATGGTTTCAAAATTACCAAGGTACCTTTGATTTAGAAAAAGACCAAAATACCCCAGATTTGCAAATTTACCAAATTACCCCTGACTTGTAAAATTATGAAAATACCCCTGGTTTATGAAATTACCAAAATACCTCAAGTTTTGGAATTTCTGAAATACCTATGATTTGTAAAGATTTCCAAATTAACCCTAATTTATTACTAAAATACCTCGATAGGTTAAATGACGAAAATACCCCAGGGTAGTAAAATGACAAGAATACCCCTACACGTGGAGTGTGGGTAGAGGATGTTATTGATGAGTGAATGTGATTCACTAAATTAGGGTAGAAGACTTGAAACGAAAACTTTGTAATGATTGAAAGAACCACTATTAAACTTCCTTTCATAAAACTTATTCGTGGGTAATTAGTGGAACAGAAGCTAATTCATAAAACTTCTTAAAGCAGATTAAATCGCGAGCATAGTCATGAGTTCTAGGGGCGTGGTCGTAATGTGCGAGGTGTGGTAGAAGCGAGAATGCCGTGTCGTAACCCGTTAGGTTTGGTCAAGGGTCGAGAACGAGATACCACCACCACCATTCCGGAGTTGAGTACCGAGGATCGACGGGGATGATCACGGTCACAGCGATCTTTGTGAGTGCTTGAGAGAGTGGTTGGAGCGGTGGAGCTACGGAGCTCAAAATCAGATCTGAGTGACTCTGAACCAATAGAGCTGAGGTATTTCGAGGAGTATCTAGTGTGGCACCCAATACGGCTGAGTATTGGTTGGAGGCGACAGAACGAATCATTGATGATTTAGATTTAACGATGGAGGAGAAACTAAAAGAGGTAGTGTCGCTCCTCTGAGATGAGTCATACCAGTGGTGGCTCACGGTTCGGGATGGTGCTGCAGTGGATGATCTCACTTTGGATTATTTCAAGGCGGCTTATCAAAAGAAGTATGTTGGGACTAGTTATATTGATACGCAGAGGAAGGCGTTTCGAGGTCGTGGTTCAGGGAATAAGTCCGACGTCAGTACGAGGCGAAATTCTTAAGGTTGAGCCAGATGCTCGAGGAATCGTGGCTACGGAGCATGAGTGATGTGTCAGATTCAAGGATGGATTGAGGGATGATCTAAGATTACTGATTGCTCCACAGCAGGAGAGAGAGTTTATGGTCTTAGTGGAAAAGGCCAAAGTTGCAGAGGAAGTGAAATAGTCGATAAGATGAAATCAGGACAGGGGATGAAATAAAAGGAATTCCGGACCATTTGGGTCTACGGGAAATCAACAGAAATGGGGTAGATATAGTGGGCCGAATCAAGCTGCTAGGCCTACTGCTACTAATACTCAGTGGTCGCCACGGTGTGCTCGGTGTGGGAAGTCTCACACGAGAGAATATTGGACTGGAAACAGAAGATGTTTTGAGTGTGGATCGATGGAGCACCAAGTGAGGGATTGTCCACAGAGGTCAGCTAGGTTGCAGTCTGGGGATCAGAATCGTACTCAGAACAGGAGGGATGGTCAGTAGCCACAGAGGGGCCGTGGTGCAGCCAGGGGAGGTAATGGCTCTAGTAGAGGCCGTGGAGCCCCGGACAGAGGTGCAGGAGGTACAGAGATGAGACAGTCTGGATTGGTCTACGCAGTGAAGCGTCGAGAGGAGGGCGACGCACCGGACATCATAACTGGTGCGTTCTTAATCTTTGGATTACCTTATAATGCTCTGATAGATGTGGGTTCGACGACTCATATGTAGCCGATAGCATAGTGGAAACTATGAACTTAAACTCGAGATTACTTCTAGGAAGATGCGGTGATAAGCCCTCTAGGTCACTCCGTAGAAGTAAGTAAAGCAGACAGGATGTACCCTAGAACTTCAAGGGTCATATTTTTGGTCGATTTGATGGAACTACCATTTGGGGAGTTCGATTTGATTCTGGATGGATTGGCTAGTGAAGTACTGTGCCGGTTTGGATTGTGACTAAGCGCATGGTGTTGAGGACAATGGAAGGTGAGGAGGTGTTGATGATAGGTAATAGGAGAGATTACTTATCCAATGTGGTCTCTGCAATGAAGGTGGAGAAAATGGTAAGGAAGGGTTGTGAGGCATTCATGGTGCATGTTTGTGCTTTTGGAGCCAAGGATGCAGCTGTAGAGAGTGTCCGAATCGTAGGGAATTCTTCGATGTATTCCGGAGGAACTTTCGGCCCGCCTCCGGATCGCTGGTTGAATTCGGAATAGACTGCTACCGAATCTAGCCAAGGTGTCTATCACCCCATATAGGATGGCGCCAAAAGAGTTGGTGGAGCTGAAGGTTCAAATTCAGGAATTGCTGGAAAGAGGTTTCATCCGACCGAGTATATCTCCTTGGAGAGCGCCTGTGCTCTTTGTTAAGAAGAAAGACGGTACGATGCAGATGTGTATAGATTACCGCCAATTGAACAAGTTGACGATCAAAAACAAGTATCCATTGCCCAGGATTGACGACTTGTTTGATCAACTTAAGGGTGCATCGGTTTTCTCTAAGATAGATCTTAGGTTGGGGTATCATCAGCTTAAGGTAAAAGAGGCTGATGTTCACAAATCGGCGTTTCGCACTCGTTATGGACACTACGAGTTTCTGGTAATGCCGTTTGGGTTGACTAACGCACCAGCGGCATTCATGGACTTGATGAATCGGGTGTTCTAGCAGTACTTGGACCAGTTTGTCGTGGTATTTATAGATGACATATTGGTGTACTCAAAGACCGAGGAGGATCACGATGCACACTTGCGGGTAGTTTTGCAAATACTGAGGGAAAAGTAGCTATTTGCCAAATTTAGTAAGTGCGAGTTCTGGCTTAGGGAAGTGATTTTCTTAGGTCACGTAGTGTCCGCTGAAGGGATTAGAGTGGACCATCGCAAGATTGAGGCAGTGTTGGACTGGAAACCGCCTAGGTCGGTTGTGAAAATTCAGAGTTTTCTAGGTCTGGCAGGGTATTACCGGAGATTTGTGGAAGGGTTTTCTCTGATCACGGCACCGTTGACCAAGTTATTGAGGAAAGGAGTTCTATTTGTGTGGTCGAAAAAACAACAGGAAAGTTTTAACAAGTTGAGGAAGATTCTAACGGAAGCTCCGGTCCTGATTCAGCCTGAGGCAGGAATGGTATTCACGGTCTATTGTGATGCATCACATACTGGCTTGGGATGTATGCTGATGCAAGAAGGGAAAGTAGTGGCATATGCATCTCGACAGCTGAGATTGCATGAGGGTAACTACCCGACGCATGAGTTGGAGTTAGCTGCAGTGGTTTTTGCCTTGAAGATTTGGAGACACTATTTGTATGGAGAAAAGTCGATAGTTTACACGGATCACAAGAGTCTGAAGTACCTCTTGACTCAGAAGGATTTAAATTTGAGGCAGCGAAGGTGGATTGAGTTGTTGAAGGACTACGATTACTCGATTGAGTACCATCTGGGTAAGGCTAACGTAGTGGCAGATGCATTGAGCCGTAAGGTGGTAGCGGACTTACGAGCGATGTTTGCTCACCTTAGCCTGTATTACGATGGGAGTCTTCTAGCGGAATTACAAGTAAAGCCGACTTGGGTAGAGCAGATTAAAAAAAATAGTTAGTGGATGAGGGTTTGAATGCTCGGAGGTTGCAAGTTCAGAGTAGTGGTTTGGAAGGTTACAGCTTGACCCACGATGGAGTATTGTGTTTTCAAGGGAGAGCTTGTATGTCGAAGGATGTCGAGTTGAGGCAAAGGATTCTTCAGGATGCACATAGCATATACGCTATGCATCTTGGAGGTAGCAAGATGTACCAGGATTTGCGAGAGCAGTTCTGGTGGCCAGGTCTGAAGCGGAAAGTGACGGAGTTTATGGGTAGGTGTCTGACGTGTCAGTAGGTCAAAGCTGAACATCAGCTGCCGTTAGGTTTACTTCAACCGATGAAGATTCCTTAGTGGAAGTGGGAAAGGATCACTATGGACTTTGTTAGTGGGCTACCCCTTACGCCTAGCAAAAAGGACTCAGTCTGGGTGATTGTGGACCGTTTGACTAAATCGGCTCATTTCATACAGGTGAGGGTTGATTATTCGCTCCAGAAGTTAGCCAAGTTGTATGTGGCTGAGATAGTAAGGTTGCATGGAGTGCCAGTGTCAATTATCTCGGATAGGGATCCCAGGATCAAGTCAAGGTTCTGGAGAGCTTTGCATTAGGCTTTGGGTACAATGTTGGATTTCAGCACAGCTTTTCACCCGCAATCTGATGAACAGTCTGAAAGAGTAATTCAGATTTTAGAAGACATGCTAAGAGGCTGTGTTCTGGATTTCAGTGGTAGTTAGGAGGAGTATCTACCATTGGCGGAGTTCGCTTATAACAATAGTTATCAAGCGAGTATCCAGATGGCACCATATGAGGCATTATATGGACGGAAATGTCGTACTTTGACGTGTTAGACAGAATTGGGTGAACGGCAAATATTGGGTCCGGAGTTAGTGGCAGAAACTGAGGATAAGGTTAAGGTGATTCGGGCTCGTCTTAAGGAAGTGTCGGACAGGCAGAAGTCTTATGCCGATCTCAAGCGCAGGGATATAGAGTATGCAGTGGGTGATAAGGTTTTTCTGAAGGTATCCCCATGGAAGAAAGTGTTGAGATTTAGGCGAAAAGGGAAGCAAGCCCTAGGTTTATCGGGCCGTATACGGTACTGAAGCGAGTGGGACCAGTAGCTTATCAGCTCGAGCTGCCGGCAGAGTTAAGTCAGATTCATGACACCTTTCATGTTTCAATGCTTAGGCATTATCAGTCAGATCTGTCACATGTGGTACCAGTTGAGGAGATAGATGTGAGCCCTGACTTGTCTTTCGAGGAGGAATCGGTACAGATTTTGGATCGGGATGTCAAGGTCTTGCGTAGGAAGTCAATTCCCTTGGTGAAAGTGTTATGGCGGAACCATGGTACGGAGGAGGCTACGTGGGAGCCAGAGGATGTGATGCGGCGGCAATACCCCTAACTCTTGACCGACTGTAATTTCGAGGCCAAAATTATTTTTAAGGGGTAAATTGTAACACAAACCGCCAACACACCACTAACCGAATCGGCATGTTACGGGTGAGAATGTTAGAGTAAACCAGTTCCGGTTAAATTTTATTGAAAACTCTTTTATCGTTCTTTTAGAAAAACTCTATACAAGGGGATGTTAAAAAAGTTTTTGTGTTGCTTAAAAAAATCTAGGGAGCTCATGCTTGAAAGTCCGTTTGTTGTTACTAGTTGTTTAAAATTTAGATTTGAAATCATCTTTGTTAACTTTGTCATTACCTTGTGAATAATGTCACCCGATGGTAACGTTGAAAAACCTGATATAGAGTATAATTTTGTAAACTTCGATTTAATACCGGTTAATTAAGCAATCAAGGTGTAAATCATATGTATGAGATATTTAACATATAACCTAGAAATAAAAACCTAAACCAATACTTAGCGGCCTTATTACAAACCCAAAACCAAATTGATGTAAATAAATAAAACTAAAATAGTAACTTAATAATCAAAACCCAAACTAGCATGCATGGCTGCCTCGAGTCCTCCCCGGCTCCATATCCGCAATCTACGCATCATCTGCAAAATTTAAGGGAAGGGGTGAGTCACCGAGACTCAGTGTATAAATCCCCAACCCGATAGTACAAGCACTTACACAAATCATTAGTATAACATGCAAATCATGCAACCCATAACCTAACCATCTGATCTCCTTTATCTACCCGTGTGGTCAAAACCACTGGTGGTCAAAACCATTGGTGACCGTAGGTCACAAATCATATAAGTGTGGTCAAAACCACTGGTGACCGTAGTCACAAATCATATGGTAGGGCCAACCCACGTGTGGTCAAAACCACCGATGACAATCCGTAATCAACATGTGGGGCCAACCCATCGTGGTACCAAACCACGGGACGAGTCACAATATGCATATGTGGTCAAAACCACCTTTGGTGGAGACTTAGTCACAAATTATAACATCAAAGACGGGGCCAACCCGTCGTGTGGTCAAAACCACTGGTGACAGTCCAAAATAATTCCTTCCCCCTTCTCTCAACAATCCCACCATTATGTCCATATCAATCGTGGTATAATAACATATAATGATGCAAATAACACATGGCATAACTTTAGATAATGACATGATAGCATACAACAAGATCCATAATCAGGGGACTTACTGGAATCCATGCTCATGCCCACAAGGCATAACTATCGGTTTTAATGGCTATAACAGAAACACAATAAACATGTCAAACTAACAAAGTGTGTAAGCGTTACACACCTGACTATTTGTAGATCTAAACGAAGTCCCGAAACGTTAGCCTTCACTCTACCCTACAATCGGCTAATACACACTTTTAAGATTAAAGCCATTCGGCTAATCACCAAAATCCCGAAGATGTGTCACACAAAGGTACACTCACCTTAACGCCGATTTGGTTTCCAACCAAATCCCGAAGCTACACGAAGAACCTCCCTTTACAATCGGCTAAGCCCTAACATAAAGATAATTAGCCTTCGACTTTTGAAAGAATAAGAACCAGATACGAAATGAAAAAACCCTTACCTAGATTGGCCACCGAATCTCGAAGATCCACTGTATTCGACTACACTCCAATAACCAAAGTTCGGCACACCCTAGTGATGTTTAAGGATTGTGGCTACCTCACCATTATAGAACAAGAAAAGAGTTTAAGACTTGGATTTATAACAAATGGGGAAATAGAAGAGAAGTGGGATTTCGGCATTTACCCAAATCAATCGAGAGAAAAAAAAAAGAATGAAAAGTTATACTTACCAGGAGATTCGGCTATAACCCAAAAGAAAGAATAGCTTTCGGCACTTTAAAGAGAATGAGAACACGTGAGAAGAGAAGAAAATAGACTAAGGGTATTCGGCCAATCACTTTTAAAGGGAGAGAAGAGAACTTAACAAGGTTTTCGGCTTTTCAAAACAATGGAAAGATAGAGTAGGAAGTGGATTAGGAATGATTTCGACAAAGGAGAATGAATGAGGTTTCGGTACAAGGAGATTTGAAAGAAGGAAGAAAGATAAAACAGAGAGAGTTGCTTTCGACTTTTGAACAAAATGGGAGAAGGGAAGTGAAGCAAAGATAGATTCAGCAAGGTAGGAGGTTTCGGCTAACTATGAATGAACCGAAAGAGAAAAGGAGAGAATGGCTATCAAGTTTCGGCTCTTCAAGAGGAATGGCAAGGTTGGTTCAGCCAATTACCAAAATTGCCACAAAAGAACAGAAAGAGATGCCAATGAGGTTTTGATTTTTTCTTTGCACCAAACAAAAATGAAGAAGCCTCCTAAGCTAGCCGAAAATGCACTCTTACTTGGCTATTGAGATTTGGCACTCCCCTAGCTTCCCAAACTGATTACACCTCCTCCTCCACAGTCCAACTTTCGGCCAACACCTCAAGACTCCCATCCACTCATACTCAAACACTTGCCATCCACCTCATCCCTCCTTGAATTCCTCTTATCCACTCATTCAAATAAGTTTGAATGAGTCCTACACCTATCACTTAAAGTTAGTTTAATCCATATCCTTCCAATGAGTCCTACCGAGCACACCTCTTCCCACTTTGGCGTCAAAAATAATAGGCAGAAAAGGGATTTCTGCAGCTCGAACCTGAACTCCCCCTTCCATGCATGTGGCGTCACCAACCAAGCACCTTAGTGGCGCCTCCCCTTGCCACTTTACCACTAGGTTGTTTGTATCACAACCTTCCAATATATTCCTTTAACCCCTAACTCTCCTAGCTCCCTCTTCCTACGCACTAAAACAAAATTTTTGGCCATGACTCAGGCCTAACCCGAGGTCATGCCTAGACCCCAAAACATGCTAAACTAGCACAGTAGCATACTATCACATGCAAACACATGCAAAATGCAGAGACCCCATTTTAAGGATGTTACAAGAACAATCGGTACGACAGGTGAACTCAATTTTTTAAACACTATTATCATAAGCACCAACTGCTGTCAAAATTTTGAGAAAAGAATATCACTGCTATCAAAGCTGGGAGTCCAACTTCAACGCATCTAACCAATTGAGGGAAACCATGTGAATAAAGACAAAGTGCAGTGAAAATCACAAGAGGAAACTCGTATAAAAAATAATGTTGGATTTTGGGGGCTAGCCAAACACCTACAAATATAATTATTGCAGAAAGCACAAGCAAAGTAATATATTTATATATATACAAAGTTATCAGCTTAAAAAATCAATATTTTTATTTAGTGAATAAAACAAAAACCCAAAACTTTAAACTTCACATTTCCACATCTTTTTTAATACTCTAAACCATCATTTTAAGTAAATAATAAAGAATTATAAAACCTGGTTTAATCATCAATTCAATTTGATTTAACTTGTTCATATCAACATGGCAACCGGTTTTTATCTTATTCAAATTAGTATACCTATCAACTCCTGATTCAATTGATCCAATAATTGATCAAATTTCAACAAATCTCTAACATTTGATACGAAATAATTGGCCAATTTACCAGTAAATGCTCTTTTTTTCAAAAATTACGAAATGGACCTATTATTTAATTATTTATAGGAATGGGCCATTTTCCTCGAAAGCACATCCATGTCAGCGCGATGTCAGGATATGTGGCAGGAAAACGTGTCCCTGGGGGAGCGTTTTTGCCACATCAGTAGAAAGTACTTTTTTGAGGGCCCGCTTTGCTGATGTGGCAAAAACACTCCCCAAGGACACGTTTTGCCCGTGTTAAATACCCCAACGGCTATTTTTTTTACCGTTTGGCCTCCAATGGTCAAAAAAAAACTATAAAAGCTCCCTTCAATTTTTTCACACAAAAGTCCTTTTATAATTTCTACAATTTCTCTCAACTTTCTCTCAAATTCCTCTCAAATTCCTCTCAAATTTCACAAAAGTCCTTTAATTTTTACAAAAAAGCCCTGTTTAAAAGTTTTTTGAATTAGTTTTTATTTAAATTAATAAATATTCGATCGCGTTAGCAATGGTCGGAGAATTAATTCGTCTCGATAATAAACACATCTCCGTCGATCAAATGACAATGGTAAGTTATAATTTTAAATTTTCAATACTATTTAATATTTTTTTCATTTATGCAATTTTAATTAATTTTTATTTTATAATTTTTTATAACAGTCTGTAGATTGGGTGTTGCAATGCTATATTCATAATATGCCTAGTCCGCCATCGCCGTTGATAGAGAATTACCTGCGGGAAGTAGGTTTTTGGCACGTGGCCACGATAGGCCGGGGGTGTAAGTTGGACCCAAAACTAATCAGTGTGTTGATAGAGAGGTGGAGGCCCATGACGTACACTTTCCATCTTCCATGTAGAGAGTGTACTATCACTCTGGAAGACGTGCAGTTGCAATTGGGATTACAGGTGGATGGGTACGTAGTCACTGGGTCCGCAACTTCTGGTGATTGGGAAGCCGTATGCTACGAGCTTTTGGGTGCTATTCCGGATAATATTAACGGAGGTCAGATCGAGATGGGCTGGTTATTAGACACATTCCCAGAGTCGGATAATGATTCGACTGAATTAGAAAGAATACGATATGCTCGGGCATACATTCTTAAGATGATTTGAGGTTATCTAATGTCAGACTTGTCATGAAACCTCGTACATCTGAGATAGTTGCTGAAACTCGTTGATTTTAGAGCAGTCGGTGAATTGAGTTTGGGGTCTGCCGTGCTAGCAAAATTGTATCGGGAGATGTGCGGGGCGACGCGATCGAATAAATCCAAAATCGAAGGTTGCCTATCACTACTGCAATCATAGGCACGGTTTCGCTTTCCATTTTTACATCCTCAAGTGGACCACCCATATACATTCCTACTCATAACGAGGTAAATTTAATATTAGATTTTATAGTTATTACGTACATTTAAAATATAATTGTATGTTAAAAATTTATTTAATTAGGTGGAACCATTCGGCGAGTTATGTTGGAATACCCACCTCGCTTGAAGATATACGGCTTCTATTAGACTAACGGTCGGAAGCACAAGTATTAAATAAAATATATATATGTAATAAAATAGTCATTTCGTATTTAGTATTTAGCATTATGTATATAACTAATATTTTTATCATGTTCATATAGTTTCAATGGACACCATACGAGGATCCAGCAATTCGGGCAGTAATTCCGGATGAATTCTTTCAAAATCCGAACATTTGGCATGTGAAGGTCCCATTGGTCAACTATGCCACCGTGGAGATGCATCAGTCAGATAGGGCTCTGTGACAATTTGGATTCTGATAACAAATTCCCGTGGCACTTGAGGTGCTCAATGATGAACACAAAGTTGACTTACAGCAGTTGCATAAGGTAGTTGCATACAATAGGAACTACTGTAGCAAAATAGCGTCCACGTGGGAGCTTTTTTTCAGTACTTTTGTTGACAGTGCATCCTGCTTGAAGCATTTTAGACACTATTTGTTCAGAAACGTCTTCTCAAAATTATTTTATCAGATACTACTGTAAAAAAACATAATTTTTATATTGCTAATATATTTTTCCCAAAACCCTAAACACAAAATTATTTTAATCAATTAACCCTAAACCTTATTTCATTAATTTTTCTTAAAAACCCTAACTCTAGCCCCAAACCCTAAAAACCCTAACTCTAGCCCCAAACCCTAAAAATTTTAACTCTAACCCTAAAAATAGATAAAAACCTAACGAAAAAATGGGCAAAAAGCTCCCCAGGGATGCGTTTTCCTGCCACATACCCCGAAATCGCGCTGACGTGAACACGCTTTCAAGGAAAATAATCCATTCGATAAACAATAAAATAATAGGTCTATTTCCATAATTTTTTTAAAAAATACATTTATTGGTAAATTGGCCAAATAAGATAATTAATAAATAATTTTAAAGTACAAACAGTCACATATTGACAATATCTTTACTTTGGAAATTAACAACTAAAACAAGCAAATTACTATTTAAAGTACAAACAGTCACATATTGAAAATATCTTTACTTCTTCAAAATCTAAAATCGATTTTGGATCTGGAAAGGCGAAACTTAGGATAAACCCTAAAACTAAAATCGATTTTGGATCTGGAAAGGCGAAACTGAGGATAAACCATGAGCGACAATACTAGTGATTCCTCCAGTTACTTTGATGGGCGAGAGCCAGATGAACTTGTCAGGGCCCTCGTCGAGAAATGGCCGGGTACCGATGGTAAAATAACGCAGGGTTTGCACTTTATTGATCTGGAAAGCAATAAAGTCTTCATTAAGGCGATGCCACCTAATGCTCCTTCATGTTTCCCTGCCGTTTCCTGGGGCAACCACGTTTACGATAGTAGGGGAATGCGCGAAAATGATGGAGTAAACGATGTTTTCCAATTAGATTTGAAAGACCTTGAACGTGGGTAGAGAAAAACTACTTCTATGTTGTTCCCTCGGGTTTTTCCCCTGGTTCTTGTTGTTGAAGGAAAGATTTACGTCTTCAAATATTTATATATGGGTTCTGAATCTTTTAGTGAGGTTAACGATATAAGTGGGGATATTTGGGAACCATTGTCGCACCCTCCGGAACCTATCCATATATGTGCTCCTGTTCTAGATTCTTCTCGATCTCGGATTTTGGTACACTGTCATTCCACTGATACTCTTTACGCTTATTATTATGATCGTAAATCATGGGTTTGCCTCGAACAAAAATTTGGTTACTGGTCTGACTCAGCGACAATCATGGACGATGTGCTGTATACTGTCATTTATAATGAGTCTTGTAAGTTCCGTTGTTTGGAGGCGTATAATTTGATTGATAAGAAACATTTGCCCGTCAAATGGTCATCAGAATTTCCAGTGGCTCCACCAATGGGTGGCACTCTGTATAGTTTGGGCAATGGCAAGCTTATTTTTAGTTGGGTGATTAGGGTCAACGATCTCCATAAGGGTTTTGAGTACATGAGATTTAATGTTTGGTGCAACGAGCAGGGAGGGATTGATGCAGCTGCAAAGCATCAAACTACCATCGCTGTTCTATATCTCGAAGATATTTCTCATATATGTTTGTTCTGAATGAAGGTTAGAGCCCCCTTCATATCACTACTACATCATAATTATTCATTTGCCAATGCTACTTGCCATTACATTTGGTTTGCTGTAAATGAAGGTTAGTGCCCCCTTCACAGTACTACCACATCTTAATTATTCCCATCCTTGTAAATTGACAGATTTTTCATTTGCTAATACTATTTGTCATTGCATTTTGTTTGCTCTTGTTGTCGCTAAGAAGTTGATAGTGAGCCTGGAACTTCCTGTATAAAACTTGAGAAATGCTAAGGTATGGAGTAGACAAATCAGGTGTCAGATTTGCATTGTGTGAAAATGTCTGCTCTATTTGTTGTTTTTAATGGGTACGAGGCTCCTAGCACCTTTAGAGAACTAGAACTCAAGTTCTGTCTTGCCTTACCCCCAATAGTTGCTTCTAGTTTTTTTTATTCCAACAAGAAAATAAAATATCCTGATCTAAACAAAAGCTTAAATTCCTACTTAGGAAGTTGGTAGACTATGACAATGTTTCTGCCTAAAACATCAGAGCGAGATCATTACCTATAGGCAAGTGAAGATTTAGTAAAATGATGTCCTTTTGTCGGTGATGGATACCACACATAAAAATGCAAATATTGATAAGGACTATGATAAACTTGAACAATAAGTAAAAAAAGTAAAGCTTGACTACCAGTTAAATAAAATTAGAAAAAGAAATTGGGTGGGTTGTGTTGGGCCAAGAATGGCTCCCTTTTGGTAATTAGGGTTGGAGTGCAGTCGAATGATATTGCCCATATTTTGTCTTGGGTCGGGGCCTAGCCAAGCGTGAAAGGTGTTAGTATCCTGTCTAGGCTCGACTTGTGAGCGAGCCTACCTATGACCAAACTATTACTTAGGTTGTAACTTCTACTTGACTTCCATCCCCAATTACTTTTGATAACCTCTGCTCTCCCACTACTCATGATTGGTGTTATTTTCATATTGGTGCTTTCTAATAAATTCCCACCTTTTAACTTCACTCGAAAAGGCTATCTGCTTTTTCAGAGATGAAGTTTTGGCTCTCAAGAAATTCTGTACGATTGGTACGATCATCATGATTTAACTGGCCACGGGAACGTACAACCTTCATGTAATATCCGAGAGTTAGGGGTTATACGTTTTAACTCATATTTATGTAGTAGCATGCTTAGTGTGCTGATTGTGTGTGTTTGGGGGCTTTGGGAACCTTCGGGTGTAGGTAGAAGCCTTAGGAAAATATTGGACTTTAAACCTTTAAGGGAGGGCTAAGGGAGCTAGGCCTTAAGAAAATTTGCGTGTGGGTTATGACACAAGAACTCAGCTGGTAAAGTGGCAAGGGAGGCACCACTTAGAGCACAGGAGAGTGACACCTCAGGGAGTGAGAAGGGGGCCTAGGTTGAGCGAAAGGAAGTTTTTGGAGGTTCTCTTGCATCAAGGGAGTCAGAGTTGGATGACACAGAACTCGAATGGATGAGCATTGGACTGGTCAAGGCACTTAAAAATTGAGCTAAGAAGGAGATAAGTGTTGACTCATTCAAACTTATTTGAATGAGTGGAAAAGAGAAGAAATAGGTGGAAAAGAAGAAATCGATAGAGAGAAGAAGAGTTGGCGAATGGAGGGTCTTGGTGTGGCATTTTCAGCCAAGGGAGGAGTGTCTATGCTAGGGGCTTTAGGTCTTAGAAATAAGGTGAGTGAGTGGCCATTTTCTCCCTTTTGAAAGCTTTCTTCTCATCTCTGCTTTTGCCAAAATCTTGCACCCTTTTCTTCTCTTTTGACCAAAAGCCAAAAGTGAAAGAACCATTTGTGCATCTTCTCCTCATCTTATTTTTTCTTCTTCTTTTCTTCATTCACTCTCTAAAAGTCGAAACCTACGCTCTCATTCCCACTAGAACCGAAACCATACAAGACGTCAACCTCTTTTCTTCTTCTCTGCATCGAATCTTCCATCTTCAAAAGCCGAAGAAACCTTTTTCTATTTGCTAAGACCTTAACCGATTTGCTCACTTGTCACTAAAGCCGAATCCCACATCTTTTGCCATCACTCTCCATAGTCAATTTCATCTCTACCCCTTTTGAAACCGATTCCTTTTCTATTTCCCTCTCAAAGCCGATCAATCTTCTATTGTGGCCGAATCTCTCTATGTTTCCAGCAAAGGTGTTCGATTGATATCAATATTACGGTAAGGGTTAATTGTCATTCGGTCTCTCCTTCTTTTCCCTTTGGTTAGTCGAAATCAAGGACACTAATCCCTTTTATTCTTTTGGCTAAAACCATGAAGGTAGGTTTCGGGATCTTTGTAGCCGAAGATTAGAAGGAGATATTTCGGGATTTGGATATTCAAGGTAAGCAAAGCATGACCTTAGGCCGAAGGCCACTTACTTTTGTCTATTAATGTTAGAATCGAATCTAACATGGTTCATATAGGGATCCTGACAACTTTCAAGGACAGGTGACGGTTTTTGGGATTTAATCGAGTAAGGGGGAAGTTCGACCGAGATAAAGGAGGAGTCTCAGGATTCAGATCTATTTTGGTAAGAATATTTAGATAAGTTATAGATGTGTTTTCGTTTAGATGTTTACGTATCGATTAACAGGGTTTGATTAAGTGATATTCGATGGATCACAGTACTAGTGGAGAGAGAAAGGGTAGTTCCTACCCTAGATTCAAGAAACGTTCGGTTTCTGATGTCTTGATTATTGCCGGGGTGGGCCATCATCGAAAAGGATAAGCAAATTGTTGTGATCCCCGCAATCGAAGTGTCGATGAGATCGAGAGTGTCGTTCTCTGTATTTTCAGGTGTGTAACCCTACACTTTTCCCGATAGATTAATAATATTAAATATATGTTATTAAGATTATGAATAATCATGGCTAAGGGTACCATTCAATGGTACAGTTCGTTCAGGTACATTACATCTAACACTCTGTTAATAGCATTTACAATTATTTGTATGAACGCATATGAATTCGATATGGGCTTGGGATTAAACATATAGTATGATACCTATAATATTATGTATGTTGCATGGGCACGAGGGCTACAATGAGAAGGCGAAGTGTTCCGGTGGTTTTACCACATTATCCGGTGACTATACCACGTATTATCCAGTGGCTATGCCACGTATTAAGGGCGATGAGTAGTTGACTGCAGTGACTGCCTTCGAGGGTGTGTAGCGGATGGAGGGTCGATTTAGTAATCCCCATTGGTGTGACTAGCTGGTACGGGTGGTGTGTAGAGGTTGGATATCTAGGTGGGTTCAGGTTGTATCATTGTTTTTATATACATGTGATTTAATATGCTTTGATATGGGCTTATGGCCCGATGATGATTCCGAATGGGCTTCGTACAAAATGTTATAATAAAGGCTATAATTGATTGGGAACTGTGTTGGTTGTTACACATTGAGTCATTGACTCACCCTTCGTGGGCTAACATTTTGGTGATACATAGTGCGATGGACCGGGTCGGCGGGGACTTTGTGGTGGCCATGCTCAAGAAAATTCGGGTTTTCATATAATAGAACTCTTTTCGTTTTTTTAGTATGTTTTCTTTCGGGTTTATTTTGGTTTTAAGATGTAACAAGGCCATCACTTAACTGCTTAATTTCGCGTATTAAATTTTATTTCCATACGATAATCAACAAACAAGTAATTAAATATTTTTCTCAAAGCAGCATCAGTGTTTTATCATTCAGTCAAACTAACGTTTTTTTTAAAGGAACTCTAAAATCTGGCAAACCCTTTTGAGTATGAAAGAAACGATTTTAACAAAATACAAACTCGAATGGCAACTTGGTTTCCGACTCGATTAAAGTTTTGACCTGGTTTTGAATTGACTTATTTTATAAGAGGACGAAACAAAATTAAGCTAAGTTTTCTTAAGGAACATGCCAGATCCGGTCGGGGCTTGTGGGTTGGGTTTGGGGTGTTTCAATTTGGTATCAGAGCTAGGTTTAAAACTCGGCTTTGAGGGTTTTGAGCCCCAAATAATTTTCAAAGATAGGGTTTTCTAAACCACGGATTTCTATAAATAAATTTAGGTTTATTTGGCATGGCACTTGAGTCTCCAGCCCGAAGTCCACCAGGTAAGTACCCCTAACCATTGTGTGATTTGTATGTGGGTATTACGGGATCGGAGATTAGTAGATTAGGAGCTATTGAACCCTAGGATTAGCTTACTCCAACACAAAATTACATAAGACTTAACTTATTTCACCAAACCTTAACTTATTTCACCAAACCCGGGAATAAGTCATGGAGTTTAGGTGTGGTAACAAACATATGCATGTCTAGGCATGGATTTGAATGAGCTTGGTATTTAAGCAGTCCTAGTGACTCACCTCCTCTTTTCTAGAATCCTACCCGATGAAGTGATTGTTCACCTCAATCATGAGGACTTGTTAACGGGCCAAATCTATAAATAAAACCCGAAAGGGACCAAACACCCAGTTTTGTAAAATAATCAAATTACCCCGATTTGTAAAATTATCGAAGTACCCTGACTTGTGAAAATTACTAAAATACCCCCAGTTCATGAAATTACCATACTACCCTCAATTTTTACCAAAATACCCCTATTTTGCAAAAAATATCAAAACCCCTATTTTGTAAAATTACAAGATACCCATGATTTGGAAAATTACCAAAATACCCCTATAGGATAAAATACAAAAATACCCCTGAGTGGGGAACGGACGAAAATGTTCAAAGTGGTGAACGTGTGTAGTGGATACTATTGATGAATGAATGAGATTTTTTAGTTAGGATGGAGGACTTGAGACAAAACTTTGAATGACCGAAAGAACTACTATCAAATGTCTTTACATAAAATTACTTAAGGATAATCAGTGGAACAATAAGTTAATGCATAAAATTTCTTAAACAGATTAAAACGTGACGGTAGATACGAGTACTAGGGGACGTGGTCGCAATACGTGCGGACGTGGTAGAGGTAGAATCACTGTGTCCAAACCTGCAGGATCTGGACATGGGTCTGAGAATAAAATACCGTTACCACTGGTTGGAGAAATAGAATTCGGGACCAAACCGGAGGAGATGATGCAATATCCCAGGCGATGTTGCAAGTGTTGGAAAGAGTTGCTGGAGCAGGTCTAGGTGGAGGGGCTCGGAAGTCAGTGCTTGAGCGACTGCGAGCAAACGGAGCTGAACTGTTCAGAGGGGTCTCTGGGGTGGCCCCATATGTTACTGAATATTGGTTGGAAGCAGTCGAAAGGATTATGGACGACCTGGACTACACGGCTAAGGAAAAACTGAAAGGGGCAGTGTTACTACTTTGGAATGAGGCGTACCAGTGGTGGCTAACTGTTAGAGAGGGTACGCAGGTGGACCGGATTGATTGGGAGTATTTCAAGACAATGTTCCAAGGGAAGTACGTAGGAGTAAGTTATGTGAATGCTCAGAGGAAGGCGTTCTTGAATCTGGTACAAGGAGGCAAACCCGTAGCTGAGTATGAAGCGAAATTCCTTTGTTTGAGCCGATATGCCCGGGGAATCGTATAAACCGATTATGAGCGCTACGTACGGTTCAAAGATGGGCTTCGAGATGAGTTGAGGGTGTTAATAGCTCCATAGCGAGAGAGGGTCTTCGCGGTATTGGTTGAAAAAGCAAAAATAGCCGAGAAAGTAAAGCGTACCGAGAGGCAGAATTGGGACAGAGGTCAAGGTAAAAACAAGGGGAGTTATGGATTATCGGAGTCATCTAGGAGTTTCCAGAAAAGACCTAGAGTTGATGGGCCGCGAGATCGGTAGGTTATTGTGGGAGGTCAGTATCGTTCGTATGCTCAATGTGGAAAGATACACCTGGGGGAGTGTTGGAAAAAGACAGTGGGATGTTTTAAGTGTAGGTCCAAAGACCATGTGATTAGGAACTGTCCATTGGAAATAGAGCGAGCCACCCAAGAAGTCGTGGTTTTAATCAGACTAGAAGAGGTGGACAGCCACCACCATGGGTCGTGGGTCCGGTTAGCGAGGTAATGGTTCGGTAGAGGTCGCGGACACCTGCAGAGGTGTTGGTAACACGAAGGTGAGACAGTAAGGTGCGGTGTATCTGATTCATCGGAGGAGGATGGTGGACGACCGGACATCATAACCAGACGTTCCTTATAGCTGACGAGCCTTTCTTTGCTTTAATTGATGTTGGCTCGACCCACTCATATGTTGCATGGCTCGACCCACTCATATGTTGCATGTAGAATAGCTGAAATATTAGGTGTAGCATCTGAACTGTCTGTTAGGGAGATGACTGTAGTGAGCCCATTAGGTCAAACGGTAGTGGTGAATAGGATATTTCGGAGTGTGCCTCTAGAGATTTAGGGAGTGGTATTCCCTGTCGACTTGATGGAACTACCTTTCAGGGAATTTGATCTCATTCTAGGCATGGATTGGCTAGTGGAACATCGTGCTAAATTGGATTACGCAGCTAAGCGAATGGAGTTGAGGACTCCAGAGGGTGAGGAGATAATTATATAGGAGAAAGAAGAAACTATTTGTCTAACGTAGTCTCCGCGTTGAAGGCTGATAAGATGGTTCGAAAAGGGTGTAAGGCATTTCTGGCCTTCATTAATGCTTTGGATGCAAAAGAAGAGAGGGTTAGTGGAGTTAGAACAGTAAGAGAATTCATGGATGTCTTCCCGGAGGAGCTGTCAGGGTTACCCCCGGACAGGGAGGTAGAGTTCGAAATTGATTTACTATCAGGTACAGCTCTTGTGTCAATTGCTCCGTATAGGATGGCGCCAAAAGAGTTGGTAGAGCTTAAAGCTCAGATCCAAGAGCTGTTGGATCGTGGGTTTATTCGACCAAGTGTATCTCCGTAAGGGGCACCGGTGTTGTTTGTGAAAAAGAAAGACGGGACTATGCGTATGTGCATAGATTACCGGTAGTTGAATAAGCTGACGATAAAAAACAAGTACCCGTTGCCGAGGATAGACGACTTGTTTGATCAGCTCAAGGGGGCTACGGTATTTTCAAAAATAGATCTAAGGTCGGGATATCATCAGCTTAAGGTGAAGGAAGCAGATATCCATAAGACAGCTTTTCGGACTAGATACGGACATTATGAGTTCTTAGTAATGCCGTTCGGATTAACGAACGCCCCAACTGTGTTCATGGATATAATGAATCGGGTTTTCCAACCCTACTTGGATCAGTTCATCGTTGTGTTCATAGACGACATCCTGGTATATTCCAAGTCTGAGGAGGAGCATGAAGCGCATCTCCGGGTAGTACTGCAGGTTCTAAGGGAAAAGAAGTTATATGCCAAGTTCAGCAAAAGTGAATTCTGGTTTAAGGAAGTTACGTTTTTAAGACATGTGGTGTCTGCGGAGGGGATAAGGGTAGATCCTCGGAAAATTGAAGCGGTGCTAGATTGGAAACCACCTAAGTGCATGGCGAGGTTCACATTTCTTGGGGTTAGCGAGCTACTACAAGAGATTTTTGAAGGGTTCTCGTCGATAGCAAAGACCTTTTGAAGTTGTTGAGAAAGGAGGTACCTTTCGTGTGGGTGGATAAGCAGCAGGAGAGTTTTGAGAGGCTTAAGAGAGTATTAACAGAGGCTCCAATTTTGATTCAGCCTGAAGCAGGGAAAGACTTTGTGGTGTATTATAATGTTTCTCACATAGGATTGGGATGTGTTCTAATGCAAGACGGGAAGGTGGTCGCTTACGCGTCTCGACAATTAAGGCCACATGAGGTTAACTATCCGACACATGACCTGAAGTTGGCTGCGGTAGTATTCACTCTAAAAGTGTGGAGGCACTATTTGTATGGAGAAAGGTCGGTGACCTACACAGACCATAAGAGTCTGAGATATTTGTTAACTCAGAAGGAGCTGAATTTGAGACAGCGAAGGTGGGTGGAGTTGTTGAAAGACTACAACTATTCAATAGAGTATCACTCGGGCAAGGCAAATGTAGTGGCAGATGCCCTAAGTCAGAAAGTGGTGTCGGATCTGAGGGCGATGTTTGCACATCTTAGCCTTTATGATGATGGAAGTTTGCTAGCAGAGTTGCAGGTGAAGCCGACATGGTTAAGTCAGGTAAGAGAAAAATAGTTGGTAGATGACGATCTGAGTGCTAAGCTACTACAAGTGCAGAATGGGGAATTGGAAGACTATGGTGTAAACAGTGACAGAGTGCTGTGTTTTTGGGGCAAGGTTTGTATGCCGAAGGATGAGGAGTTCAGGCAGAGAATTCTTTCGGGAATCGCATAGTAGCCCTTATACTATGCATCCTGGAGGAAGTAAGTTATACAGGGATCTACGGGATCATTTTTGGTGGCCTGATCTGAAATGGGAAGTTACAGAATTTGTGGGGAAGTGCTTAACGTGTCAGCAGGTTAAAGCTAAACACCAAGTCCCTTCGGGGTTGCTTCAGCCAATAAAGATTTCGCAGTGGAAGTGGGAGAGAATTACAATGGACTTCGTTAGTGGGCTTCCCCTTACGCCTACTAGAAAGGATTCGGTATGGGTGATAGTGGATCGATTGACAAAGTCTGCACATTTCATACCGGTGCGTGTTGACTATTCGCTGCAAAGGTTGGCAAAGTTGTATGTGGCAAAAATTGTGAGACTGCACGGGGTACCAGTGTCGATTATATTGGATAGGGATCCGAGGTTTACGTCTCAGTTTTAGAGAGTACTACATCGTGCTTTGGGCACCGAGTTAGACTTGATCTGACATTTCATCCGCAGAATGACGGCGGTCTGAGCAGGTAATTCAAGTATTAGAGGATATGTTATGGGTTACGTGATAGACTTGAGAGGAAGTTGGGAGGAGTTCTTGCCTTTAGCAGAGTTTGCATACAACAATAGCTATCAAGCAAGTATTCGGATGGCACCGTATGAAGCACTGTATGGACGGAAGTGTCACACTCCTACATGTTGGATAGAATTAGAGGAACGTCATGTTTTGGGTCCAGAGATTATGGCAGAATCGGAAAAAAAGGTTAAGGTAATCCAAGCACGTTTGAAGGAGGCATCGGCGAGTAGAAGTCGTGTCACGAATCAAAGCGGAAAGAGATAGAATTTTCTGTGGGTGATAGTGTGTTCCTAAAAGTTTCGCCATGGAAGAAGATGATGAGATTTGGTCGCAAAGGTAAGCTGAGTCCCAGGTTTATAGAACCTTATCGATTTTGAAGCGGGTTAGACCAGTGGCGTACCAGTTGGAGTTGCCTTTGGAATTAAAGCAGATGCATGATGTGTTTCACGTTTCGATATTGCGGCATTACCGATCAAATCCATCGCATATGGTACCAATGGAAGAAGTGGAGTTGAGACCAGATTTGACCTACGAGGAAGAGCCGATTCAAATTTTGGAATGGGATGTGAAAGTATTACGTAGAAAATCAGTTCCTCTAGTTAAAGTGTTATGACGGAACCATGGATCGGAAGAAGCTTCGTGGGAGCCAGAGGAAGCAATGCGACAGCAATACCCTCACCTATTTTAGCCAGGTAATTTCGAGGCCGAAATTATTTTTAAGGGGGGTAGAACTGTAATATCCGGGAGTTAGGGGTTATACATTTTAACTCATATTTATGTAGTAGCATGCTTAGTGTGCTGATTGTGTGTGTTTGGGGGCTTTAGGAACCTTCGGGTGTAGGTAGAAGCCTTAGGAAAATATTGGACTTTAAACCTTTAAGGGAGAGCTAAGGGAGCTAGGCCTTAAGAAAATTTGCGTGTGGGTTATGACACAAGAACTCAGCTAGTAAAGTGGCAAGGGAGGCGCCACTTAGAGCACAGGAGAGTGACGCCTCAGGGAGTGAGAATGGGGCCTAGGTTCGAGCAGCAAGGGAAGTTTTTTTGGGAGGCTTTCTTGCGTCAAGGGGAGTGCAGAGTTGGACGGCACAGGGACTCTGAATGGATGAGCATTGGACCTGGTCAAAGCACTTGAAAATTCGGCTAAGAAGGGAGATAAGTGTTGACTCATTCAAACTCATTTGAATGAGTGGAAAAGAGAAGAAATAGGAGGAAAAGAAAGAATCTGATAGAGAGAAGAAGAGTTGGCCGAATGGAGGGGTCTTGGTGTGGCATTTTTGGCCAAGTGGAGGAGTGTCTATGCTAGAGGCTTTAGATGCCGAAATAAGGTGAGTGAGTGGCCATTTTTGTCCCTTTTAAAAGCTTTTTTCTCATCTCTGCTTTTACCGAAATCTTGCACCCTTTTCTTCTCTTTTGACCAAAAGCCGAAAGTGAAAGAACCATTTGTGCATCTTCTCCTCATCTTATTTTTTTTCTTCTTTTCTTCATTCACTCTCTAAAAGCCGAAACCTACCCTCTCATTCCCACTAGAACCAAAACCATACAAGACTTCAACCTTTTCTTCTTCTTTGCATCGAATCTTCCATCTTCAAAAGCCGAAGAAACCTTTTTCCATTTGCTAAGACCTTAATCGATTTGCTCACTTGTCACTAAAGCCGAATCCCACATCTTTTGCCATCACTCTCCATAGCCAATTTCATCTCTACCCCTTTTGAAACCGATTCCTTTTTATTTCCCTCTCAAAGTCGATCAATCTTCTATTGTGGCCGAATCTCTCTGTGTTTCCAGCAAAGGTGTTCAATTGTTATCAATATTACGGTAAGGGTTAATTGTCATTCGGTCTCTCCTTCTTTTCCCTTTGGTTAGCCAAAATCAAGGATACTAATCCCTTTTATTCTTTTGGTCGAAACCATGAAGGTGGGTTTCGGGATCTTTGTAGCCGACGATTAGAAGAAGATCTTTTGGGATTTGGATATTCAAGGTAAGCAAAGCATGACCTTAGGCTGAAGGCCACTTACTTTTGTCTATTAATGTTAGAATCGAATCTAACATGGTTCATATAGGGATCCCGACAACTTTCAAGGATAGGTGACGATTTTCGAGATTTAATCGAGTAAGGGGGAAGTTCGATCGAGATAAAGGAGGAGTCTCGAGATTCAGATCTATTTCGATAAGAGTATTTAGATAAGTTATAGATGTATTTCGTTTAGATGTTTACGTATCGATTAACCGGGTTTCTGATTAAGTGATATTCGATGGATGCGAGTACCAGTGGAGGAGAGAAAGGGGTAGTTCCTACCCCTAGATTCAAGAAACATTCGGTTTCTGTGGTACGTGATTGGCCACCGGGGTGTGGGCCAGCATCGAAAAGGGATAAGCAAATTGTTGTGATCCCTGCAATCGGAAGTGTCAGTGACATCGAGAGTGTCGTTCTCTGTGTTTTCAGGTGTGTAACCCCACACTTTTCCCAATAGATTAATAATATTAAATATATGTTATTAAAATTATGAATAATCATGGCTAAGGGTACCATTCAATGGTACAGTTCGTTCAGGTACGTTACATCTAACACTCTGTTAATAGCGTTTACAATTATTTGTATGAACGCATGTGAATTCGATATGGGCTTGGGATTAAACATATAGTATGATACCTATAATATTATGTATGTTGCATAGGCACGAGGGTTACAATGAGAATGGGAAGTGTTCGGTGGTTTTACCACATTATCCGGTGACTCATGTCACAATATTATGATTCGGTGACGTTGTCACATTATCCGGTGGCTATGCCACGTATTAAGGGCGATGAGCCGTTGACTGCAGCGACTGCCTTCAAGGTGTGTAGTAGATAGAGGGTCGATTTAGTGATCCCCATTGGTGTGGCTGGCTGGTACGAGTGGTGTGTAGAGGTTGGATATCTAGGTGGGTTCGGGTTGCATCATTGTTTTTATATACATGTGATTTAATATGCTGTGATATGGGCTTATGGCCCGATGATGATTCCGGATGGGCTTCGCCCAAAATGTTATAATAAAGGCTATAATCGATTGGGAACCTGTGTTGGTTGTTACACATTGAGTCTGTTGACTCACCCTTCGTGGGCTAACATTTTGCAAGTGATACATAGTGCAGTGGACCGGGTCGGCAGGGACTATGTGGTGGCCATGCTCAGCAAAATTTAGGGTTTTCATATAATGAAACTCTTTTCGCTTTCTTTAGTATGTTTTCTTTCGGGGTTTATTTTGGTTTTTAAGATGTAATAAGGCCATCACTTAACTGCTTAATTTCGCGTATTAAATTTTATTTCCATACGATAATCAACAAATAAGTAATTAATTATTTTTCTCAAAGCAACATCAGTGTTTTATCATTCAGTCAAACTAACGTTTTTTTTAAAGGAACTCTAAAATCTGGCAAACCCTTTTGAGTATGAAAGAAACGATTTTAACAAAATACAAACTCGAATAGCAGCTTGGTTTCCGACTCGATAAAAGTTTTGACCTGGTTTTGAATTGACTTATTTTATAAGAGGACGAAACAAAATTAAGCTAAGTTTTCTTAAGGAACATGTCAGATCCGGTCGGGGCTTGTGGGCCGGGCTTGGGGTGTTTCACTTCATCATCGCACTTGTTCCTTTTAGTCTTCCTTTCTGTCTTCTTGCAACATCTTGTTTTACTGGTTTACAAGGTTTCCTCATCTTCTTGAATAGAAATTTTTGCAACATGCATATGATAAGAAGCAAGATGAAAGTGCAAAAATATAACTATTACTAAGTGAGGATAGATTTATTCAATAGGCTGAATTTGATTTGAGATAGTGAATGTTATTACTAAGTGAGCTATTAGCTTATTGGAATCAATAAGAGAGTGGACAAAATATTACTTAAGAATATAACTCTAATAAATGGGATAAAAAAATATGCAGTAGAGGCTGCTTTGGCCCAAAACGACTTTGGTAAGTTGGCATTTGACAACATACATCAAACCTTCTCCATGATCATTTTGTTCATTCGTTCTGCAACGTCGTTTTGCTGTGGAGTATGACGAACTGTCAAGTGTCTCATGATCCCTTTTTACTTGCACAGTTTATTAAACTCATCAGAATAAAACTTTAAGCCATTGTCTGTGCGGAGGTATTTTATTTGTTTTGCCTTCTGATTTCAATCATAGTTTTCCAAGACTTAAATACGGAAAACACATTACTTTTCTGCTTCAGGAAGAATGCCCAAACTTTTCTGGAAAAATCATCAATAAAAGTTAGCATATAATTAGCTCTACCTCTTGAAGGCACTCTTGATGGCCCCCACAGATTAGAATGAATATACTCCAACGTTTCCTTCATGCTATGGATTCCTCTGGTAAATTGAACTCTCTTTTACTTCCCAAAAATGTAGTGCTCATAGAACTTCAGTTTGCAAATTCCTTGCCATCAAGAAGTCCTCTTTTGCTCAATTCTACCATGCCATTCTCACTCATATGCCCTAGGCGCATATGCCAAAGTTTAGTAATATCATCATCTAACAAAAAAGAGGAAGTGACAGCTGCATCACCAATAACAGTCAGAACCCTACAAAACATATAACTCAGCACTCTTTTTCTGCCATTTCATCACAACGAGGAACCTTTGGAAATCTTCAAAATCCCACTTTCAGCTATGTATTTGTACCATTTTGAATCAAGAGTACTTAACGAAATTAAATTTCTCTTCAATTTTGGAACATGTCGTACGTCACTAAGTATTCTGACAACTCCATCAAACATCTTAACTTTAATTGTTCCAACACCTGCAATTTTACACGAAGCATTATTTCCCATCAAAACAACACCTTCAGACACTGTTTTGTAATTTGTAAACCAATCCCGATTGGGACACATGTGGAAGGTGCAACCCGAATCAAGGATCCACTCATCGCTCACTTTTGAATTATTGATAGAAGCAACTAGAAGTTCACCATCGCTGTAGTCCTCTACAACATTAGCTTCACCGAAATTTTCTGGTTGTTTTCCTTTTTGATTCATAGCCTCCATTTTGATCTTATTTTGTAGGTTATAGCATTCAGATTTAATGTGCCCTTTCTTCTTGCAGAAGTTACAAGTTTTACCTCTGTTTAAAGACTTCGATCTACCCTTCAATTTACCGTGAGGATTCTGTTCCTGTGTCCTTCCACGATCATCATCAGCATTCCGATCTTGTCTCCCACGAACAATGAGACCCTCTCCTTGAGAGTCAATTTTAACCACAAGATGCTTCATCTTATCATACGAGGTCAAAGAATCATAAACCTTATCAACTGTGAGAGACTCGCGGCTATATAAAATCGTGTCTTTAAAGGTTGAATAAGACGGGGGCAACGAACAAAGTAGAATCAACCCTAGATCCTCCTTATCATACTGAACCTCCATGGCCTCCAAGTTTGAGAGAATTTCTTTAACACTGTTAAGTGTTAGTGCACAGACGCACCTTCCTCCAAACGATGAGCATAAAGACATTGCATCATATGCAACTTGCTGGTTAGAGTTTTCGACATGCATATTTGTTCTAGCTTCTTCCATAATGTAGCGGCGGTCTTCTCCTTCATCACCTCTTGCAAAATTTCGTTAGACAAATGTAGATGTAACTGTGTTAACGCCTTTCGATCCTTGCGTTTCTTCTCTTCCTCTGTCAATGTCGAAGGCATCTTATCTACCACTAGCAAGGCTTCCTCTAAATCTATCTGTGCAAGAACTGCCTGTATCTTTATTTGCCACAACGCAAATCTGGTGTTGCGATCCAACAGTGAAATTTCATACTTTAAAGACGCCATTACCGTGATCGAGATGAAAAATCCAGAAGCTCGGATACCAATTTGTAAAAAATATAGCGTCGGTAATGATAATATATCGCAAAGAAAAGAGAAATAAAAATTTAAAAAACACGCAGATTTTACATGAAAACCCTTTCGGGAAAAAACCACGGGTAGAGCAGAAGAAAATTCACTATGTCGAATTCGAATCAATTACAAGTGGAATAGGCTATGTCTATTTATAAGCTTGTAAAGCTATATTCTAATAGGAGTGTAGTAAGATTGAAACACCTTATTCTAATCAATATCAAATAGATGGAGTTTAATAAGGTTTAGAAAACCTAATTTAAAATAAAACCTTACATTTTAGTCCGTAGGCTTGTAAAATGAAATGTACTCAATTTCTTCACACCCATCCCTAGCTGAACCTTATACATGCTTATAGCAGCCCACATTTTTCTTTTATTCACATTTTAACACTCATTTTGTAACTTTTTACAAATAGGTCCTTTTTAATGTTTTCACCGAAAATCACCTAGAAAAAGTCGTTTATCAAACATCAAACATACATTTTCTACCATTAGACATAAAAATACATGCATGTCTAGCATGGGTAAAATTTTAAACTTTGACAATACTTCAAATTAATCCTTAGAAAAGCTAGACTAGGTTACGGGGATTTCAAAAACGTAAAAATCATTAAAAACGGGGCTAGAACGGACTTACAATCGAGATTGGAAGCTTGAAAAACCCTAGCCATGTCTTCCTTAGTGATATTCGGCCATGGAAGAAGAAGTGGGACAAGATTTTGGCTTCTTTTTTTTTTTGGCTTTTAACTCATTTAATTACCAAAAACTAAAATGCCCTTAATGCATAACTTGATATCTTCACCTAACCATGTCCATTTTTGTCGAATGATATTGCCCATATTTTGTGCTGGGTCAGTGGCCTACCCAAACGTGAAAGGTGTTAGTATCATGTCTAGGCTCGACTTGTGAGCAGACCTACCTATGACCAAACTATTACTTGGGTTGTAACTTCTACTTAACTTCCATCCCTTCCCCCCCAATCACTTCTGATAACCTCCGTCTCTCCCATTACACATGATTGGTGTTACTTTCATATCACTGCTTTTCTAATAAATTCCCAGCCCCTTTAACTTCACTCGAAGATGTTATACAGTTGCCCTAGAGATGAAGTTTTAGCTCTCAAAAAATTCTGTATGATTGGTACGATCATTATAATTTAACTGGCCTCGAGAATGTACAATCTTCATCATCGCACTTGTTCCTTTTAGTCTTCCTTTCTGACTTCTTGCAACATCTTGTTTTACTGGTTTACAAGGTTTCCTCATCTTACTGAACTAGCTTTCCTAAAGGACAAGATACAACACTAATGAGGCCAGAATGATCGGTACGACAGGTGAATTCAGTTTTTTAAACACTATTATCATAAGCACCAACTGCTCTCAAAATTTTGAGAAAGGAATATCACTGCTATCAAAGCCGTGAGTCCAACTTCAACGCATCTAACCAATTGAGGGAAACCATGTGAATAGAGGCAAAGTGCAGTGAAAGTCACAAAAGGAAACTCGTATAAAAAATAATGTTGGATTTTGGGAGCTAGCCAAACACCTACAAATATAATTATAGCAGAAAGCACATCAAAGAAATATATATATACACACAAAACTATCACTTAAAAATTAACATTTTATTTACTAAATAAAAAAAAAACCCAAAACTTTAAGCTTCACATTTCTACTTCTTTTTAATACTTTAAACCATCATATTAAGTAAATAATAAAGAATTATAAAACCTACTTTAATCATCAATTTAATCTGATTTAACTTGTCCATATAAACATGTCAACCGATTTTTTGTCTCATTCAAATTAATATACCTATTAACTCCTGATTCAATTGATTCAATGGTTGATCAAATTTCAACAAATCTCTAACATTTGATACAAAATAATATTATTTTATATTACAAACCCTAAAATTAAAATCGATTTTGGATCTGGAAAGGCGAAATTGAGGATAAACCATGAGCGGCGGTACTAGTGATTCCTCTAGTTACTTTGATGGGCGAGAGCCAGATGAACTGATCAGGGCCCTCGTCGAGAAATGGCCGGGTACCGATGGTAAAATAACGCAAGGTTTGCACGTTATTAATCTGGAAAGCAATAAAGTCTTTATTAAGGCGATGCCACCTGATGCTCCTTCATGTTCCACTACCGTTTCCTGGGGCAACCACGTTTACGTTATTGGGGGAATGCGCGAAAATGATGAAGTAAACGATGTTTTCCAATTAGATTTGAAGGACCTTGAACGTGGGTGGAGAAGAACTACTTCTATGTTGTTCCCTCTGGTTTTTCCCCTGGTTCTTGCTGTTGAAGGAAAGATTTACGTCTTCGAATATTTATATTTGGGTTCTGAATATTTTGGCGAGGTTTACGATATAAGTGGGGATATTTGGGAACCATTATCGCCTCCTCCGGAACGTATCAATATATGTGTTCCTATTCTAGATTCTTCCCGATCTCGGATTTTGGTGCACTGCCATGCCAGTGATACTCTTTACGCTTATTACTATGACTGTAAATCATAGGTTTGCCTCGAACAAAAATTTGGCTACTGGTCTAACTCAGCGACAATCATGGACGATATGCTGTATAGTGTCATTTATAATTATTCTTGTAAGTTCCGTTGTTTGAAGGCGTATAATTTGCTTGATAAGAAACATTTGCCCGTCAAATGGTCATAAGAATTTCCAGTGGCTCCACTAATGGGTGGCACTCTGTATAGTTTGGGCAATGGCAAGCTTATTTTCGGTTGGGTGATTTGGGTCAACGATCTCCATAAGGGTTTTGAGTACATGAGATTTAATGTTTGGTGCAACGAGCAAGGAGGGATTGATACAGCTGCAGAGCATCAAAATGCCATCGCTGTTCCATATCCCGAAGATATTTCTCATATATGTTTGTTCTGAATGAAGGTTAGAGCCCCCTTCATATCACTACTACATCATAATTATTCATTTGCCAATGCTGCTTGCCATTACATTTGGTTTGCTGTAAATGAAGGTTAGTGCCCCCTTCACATCACTACCACATCTTAATTATTCCCATCCTTGTAAATTGACGGATTTTTCATTTGCCAATACTCCTGCTTGTCATTGCATTTTGTTTGCTCTTGTTGTCAAATTAAGAAGTTGATAGTGAGCCAAGAACTTGCTGTATAAAACTTGAGTAATGCTAATGTATGGAGTAGACAAATCAGGCGACGGATTTGCATTGTGTGAAAATGTCTGCTCTATTTGTTGTTTTAAATTGGTATGAGGCTCCTAGCACCTTTAGAGAGCTCGAACTCAAGTTCTGTCTTGCCTTACCCCCAATAGTTGCTTCTAGTTTTTTGTTCCAACAAGAAAATAAAATATCCTGATCTAAACAAAGGCTTAAATTCCTACTTAGGAAGTTGGTAGACTATGACAATGTTTCTGCCTAAAATATCAGAGCAAGGTCATTACCTTTAGGCAAGTGAAGATTTAGTAAAATGATGTCCTTTTGTCGGTAATGGATACCACACGTAAAAATGCAAATATTGATAAGGACTATGATAAACTTGAACAATAAGTAAACAAAGCAAAGCTTGACTGCCAGTTAAATAAAATTAGAAAAAGAAATTGGGTGGGTTGTGTTGGGCCAAGCATGGCTCCCTTTTGGTAATTAGGGTTGGGTCTAGTCGAATGATATTGCCCATATTTTGTGCTGGGTCAGGGGCCTAGCCAAACGTGAAAGGTGTTAGTATCCTATCTAGGCTCGACTTGTGAGCAGGCCTACCTATGACCAAACTATTAATTAGGTTGTAACTTCTACTTGACTTCCATCCCCCCAATTACTTTTGATAACCTCTGTCTCTCCCACTACTCATGATTGGTGTTATTTTCATATTGGTGCTTTCCTAATAAATTCCCAGCCCTTTTAACTTCACTCGAAAAGGCTATACAGTTTTCCCAGAGATGAAGTTTTGGCTCTCAAGAAATTTCATCACGATTGATGCGATCATCATGATTTAATCGCCACGGAACGCATAACCTTCATGTAATATCCGAGAGTTAGGGGTTATACGTTTTAACTCATATTTATGTAGTAGCATGCTTAGTGTGTTACTGATTGTGTGTGTTTGGGGCAACTTTTCAAACATTATTTGGATTTTTCTAGAAGAGTATTTTTTAAAAGAAGCGAGAGTTAAATTTCTTACTCAAAGACCCTCGTGAACTTTTCCAGATTATTGTCCTTATAGTCAACAAGTTGAGCAAACAAGTAAGCTTGACTAGTGAAAAGAGTGTATCAATGAGGGCATAATCTGCTTATCAAAAGAATCCCGAATGAGCGTATTCCCATAGGTTCCAACTTTATCTTCCTTTGACAACTTTCTCGAACCCATGGTATGCTACTTTAACATACTTGTGTCGATCCATCTGTTAAAATGACAACCATCACAAGAAACAAACATAGTCAAGCATGAGAGATGAGAGAGCAATAGACAACTATTAATTCAATGGGTAGAGATAAGCAGCGAGAAAATAAATGTGTCAACCTTTAAGATATTTCCTCTATTTTTTTATATTCATTCCTTTTTAACTAACAACATGTGCAATTTATTCTCTTTTTTAATAGTTCTTTTATATATGTTAACAATTCTAAAACGCAACAAGATTAAAGATCTCAAAAGATAATTTTATAATATGAGAAAATGTTAACAAAATATAAAAAAATAGAAATTATTTTGTGAAAAAAGTATCAAATATAGTGTAGCCTTTAATTTCATGTTGTTAGTTAAAAGAGGAAGGAATCCCATATTGTTTAGGAACAAGCTGCAAAACTAGTCATGAGTCTATATATACACATATCTCACATCCCATATTGCTTAAGAAAATAAGGGAAATGAGACTTTGGGTCTATATAAAGATTTGCCTTGTAAGTTATATTTCCATAGTAATTGGTGACACCTTAAAAAAAATGGTGTTGTCACTTTGAGCCTTTATAAAGGTTTATTCTCGTAAATTTTTTAAAAATTTGGTCTATTTTTATAATATTTAAAAAATGACCTTTTTTGAAAATTTAATTTGAGAATATTTTTTTTGGGAAAAAACACAGGCAAAATGCGTCCCTAGGAGAGCTTTTTGCCACATCAGCAAAGCATACCCTCAAGGAAGCATTTTTTGCTGATGTGGCACAAAGCGCTCCCTCGTGGACACGCTTTTCTGATTCATCCCTTGAAAACGCGCTGACGTGGACGCGTTTTTGGGGGAAATAGCCCTTTCCGGTAAATAATTAAATAATAGGTCCTTTTCCATAATTTTTTTTAAAAAAGGGTATTTTTTGGTAAATTACCCCATTACGTGGTTTGAATTTTTATTTTTTAAATTAAATAAATGTATTTGAAAATTAAATTAAACCTTCGTGGTCAGAGGCGAATTCAAGGGGTTGGCAAGGGGCCGGACCCCTAAAATGGGAAATTGTTATTTTAACCCTATAAAAATTTTAAAATTTTAAAATATTGATGAGAGTGAAGTATAATGGTAAATTTCAAATTTCACATAATTTTGCATATTAGCCCTAAATAATTTAAGAAATTTGAATTTTCTACTAAATAAGCATTTAACAAATCGATGGATTTAGAAATAATAATAAATGTTATATTTGGAAGTAATTTACTATCCAATTTATGCAACGTTTGGGAACATAGTTTTAAATTTTGGATTTAAATTTAAAAAATATAAATCTGATTAAGTGATAACATATATACAAAATATAACATCCATGATTATTTCTTAAAAACAAGAATTTGTTGAATTCCTACTAACTAGTTGATTTGGGTTCCTAAGGTATTTATGAATTTGACAAATTCATTCTTTGTTATACCATTTTAAATATATATTATATTGAAACAAATACATTTATAAAAAAATAATTTAAAGATCATCATATTAGAGTAACATATTTAGGAGTGTTTAAATTTGGTTAAAATTAATCGGTCAGTTAACTAATCTAATTCGATCAGAGATTGATTAATAATTTTTCAAAAGCTCAGTTATCGGTTAATTTGGCTCAAAAGCGAGTAATTAATCAAATTAATCGAACTTAATAATTAATATCATATATTATATGTATTAGGCTTAGCCTACTGCCCACCTAATCCCCAACCAACGGCTCACCCCAGCACTCCTAAGTCTTACCCAATATAAACCTAATCTAGTATAATTTATAAACCCAACCCAATTTAAAGTATTGGGATTGAATCCACAACTTTCATAAAATACAAATACTAATAGAGATATGTAGCCGATTATTTTAACCTGAAAGTTTCAAGGATGGACTTGCTCAATTGGTTTGCAGACAAGTCTAGATACAAAAGCTTGGACATAAGTCCTAGTTCCAATGGTACATTACCTGAAAGCTTATTCTCATTCAAACCAAGATAAAGCAAAGATGTCAACTTTTGCACAACCTACAATAGGAAGACACTACACCTTGAAATTCATTGTCAAGTCAATTTTTTTCAAGACGGACTCTCTTCAAGCTAGTGCAAATTTTCAACCCTTGAGGGATTGGCCCAATAAGCTAGTTGTCATTTGCTGTGACGTATTCAAGTGATCCACCATGGCAAATGCCTTGCGGCAAATTTGTGTTAATTATATATTGATATGGACAAATTTAGTATAATTTGAGGTTTATAGAACCAGATTATTTTTAAATTATTATATATAATATTAATACTACGTATAAAATCAACTTAGACTCCAACTAATCTAGCCTCACCCATCAACATCATATGTAGTATTTAGCTCAATGAGTGTGATAGCCAAAGGCAACGACCATTCCTTACCCATAATCACACTCATTAAAACCTTAGAACAGAATAGAAACATAAATATGAGATGAACTCCCCATGTTCTGGTGTTGCTTCCCATGTCACAATTAGAAAACCATTAAATTTTTGAGAAACAATTTTGAGGATTTTATTAAAAGCTTTATATTCACTTAGTTGTAGTAATCTGGGAATTAGCCCAGCCTAGTGTGCTGGAACTCAATTGCAATGGTCTTCTCACAACTTCAAATGGGTAAGTAGCCGTTATCCATTTTTTAATTTAGTGACTTCCCATATTAATTTAATTGCATATAGATTAATTATTTGATTTAATTAAGTGTTATAAAAATATTATTTGGTTGATTTAAATAAAAAATCTCTAAGATATGTTTTGAAGCCATTCAAATCAATCTCCACGAAACAGTAGATCTAATTTGTTTGATTTAAATAAATCCAATCTTTAAAAATTTGTTGTTTCATAATATCAATCTTCAAATATGGACTAATACATGTCCATAATATCAACTAATTCATGGCCCAACTATATTGTTTCAAAAAATTGCTAACTTCAAATACCACAAATTATAAAACTTTGGGCAGTTACAACATAATTGTAAATACTTGGTGTCGTTGCTCTTACAAGTGCCTCAACAATTTTAAAACATTTTCTTTTAAAAGCAATTTCAATTGGAGTCTATAGTATACCAAACTAACAAATTTAATTTTATTAGGCATAAACTTTTATTGCATTTTATTAGAGTTCACTCAATTAGGGGTGAGTATTTAGTCGAGCCGAGCCAAAAACTTTGAGTCGAGTTAACAAATCTTATTATTTATGCTCAATGTTGTGTTTATATGGACCAATTATTTAACTAGTAGACAAAGTATATGATTATTTAACTAAATAAACAATATAATGATTTTGCCTTTTAACTTAATAGGTAAACATTTATCAAAACGAAATAGATTTGCCTTTTAACTTCATGGTTTTGACTTTTAAATTAAAAAATGTAAACATTTATCAAAATGACGTATTTTGCATTTTCTTAGTCGGATTTTTGGATAACTCAAATTGTATAATTCACATTCGAGTTAAACCAAAAAATTTGATATTTTTATTCAAGTTGATCTAAATAACTCGATTAACTTGAATTGTTTAACTCAAAATTTAAATTTTTTATCGATTTTTTCGAGTTGAATCGAATTTTGCTCACATCTACATTCAACCATTTCACTCCAATCTTGAAACATTAGATTTATTCGTGGGTCGAGTTTAAATAAAATATAGCATGTTATTTGACTAAACTTGACTTTACTCAAAGCGTAACGTTACTTTTCTACCCAAATTTAACTCAAATAAGTTTGAAAGAATTTGAGTTTGACTTGACCTGCACTAGAGGTGATTATGGGACAGGTTGTAACAAAATTTCATGCCTGTTTTATAAGCCCAGCCTAGCTCGACCTGCTATCAAAAATAGGCCTAAAATTTTGTTCAAACTTAGTCTGAATAAAAAAGTTAAAACTCGAGCCTGGCTAGATCCGCCCGTATTATTTATTATATTTATATATATATATATTTAAAAATATAATAAATCAAATATATTAAAATTAAAATAAATGTTTATCATCAAATTGAAAGTAAATTAAAAAGAAATATTTATACTTAAATAGCACTAAGATAAGTGCCTCTAAAAATAAAATAGTAACAAAATTAACAATAAAACAAGACTAATACAATATCCAAACAATAATACATAGTAATATAATAGTGAAATGGTAGCAAAACAGTGACAAAATAACAATAATTTTTTTTTTTTTGCAAATTTAGGTCGGGTCAAGCTTGGGCCAAAAAAAGCTTACTTGAGGCTCGACCTATTTTTAAATGGGCTTTATTTTTTTTACCCAAACCAAAATTTTAAGTCTAAATTTTTGCACAGTAAATTAGTGAGATTATGATTGAAATATATGACCTGGCGACACGGTCGTGTGTCATCTAATAATTTCCTTAGGGTGCAAGTTAGTGAGTTACACGGCCTATGTAACGCCCCGGAATTGGGTTAAAATTATTCAGGTTAGTTGGTTGGGTCAGCGGTTAGGTGGGACTGTTAAGTTGATTTTTGCGTTTTAGTGCCAAAATGAACCATATGGGTTAGTGGCTATGTCTTTGGTAGCTTCACCTTTGGTCTAGAGTTTGAGTCTAGGTGTGAACAATGTGGGAATTTTTTTTTCTCTTTTTAAGTATTTTTTTATTTACAATTTTAACTCCTTAAAATATATGTTAAACCTTTGGGGGGTTTTGATAAATTAGATATTAATTAAATTGTTTTGGAATTATTTTTTTATAAGAGGATAAGAATAATAAAAATAATAAAAATAAAATTGTTTTTGTAGTTCCACACTTTACTCATTTCATTTTTTTTCCCGCTTTCTCCATCTTGGCTTTCACATTTGTTTTGTTACTAGGATTTCCTTTCTGTCTTTTCTTTTCCTTCCTCCTCTCTTCCTCTTCAAATTTCTTTTCATTTTCACCACAATCATGCCCCGAAACCTTTTGTCGAAACTATTTTTTTGTTTCGAAAATAGGCCGACTTTAAAAAGGAAAATGGAGTCGCCACCAATCTTTTGAAGTGTGATTGGGTCACTTTATAAAACATTTGGTCCACAAATTTTAAGAAAACGGGTCCGGGAGTCGGTTACGCACGAGGAAGGATTAGCACCCTCGGAACGCCCAAAATTGGTACCTTTTGATTGATTAATGTCCTAATATCGAAAATTGTATGAGATTTTAAAATATTAATCCTTTAGAAAATGTTTGGATAATTCGAATTGGATATCGAAATTCTCTTGTTCCGGAAAGATGAAATACCACATCCAGCACGATAGGACACGATATTTCAAACCCTCGATACCAAGATCATTTCATGAATTCCAAAACTCATGCATTGCAATTTGAAAAGGGTATTCCACTATTTGCCCAAACTAAAAAACCAAAACCCAGCACGATTCCTCGCATTTCCAAACATGAAATATTGCCTTATTTAAGAAAACACGGTCAAAATCTCTAAAGGATATTTGGACATTTGGACGAACGGAAAATCAAAATCCAGCATGATTGGGCACGATTCCTCGAACTTCCAAACGCGAAACATTGCCTTATTTAAAAAAAAAAACGTGATCGAAATCCTTAAAGGATATTTAGTCATCTAGACGAACAAAAAATCAAAACCCAGCACGATTGGGCACAATCTCGAACTTCCAAACACGAAATATTACCTTTGTGAAACCATTTTTTATGAATTTTAGAAAAAGTAAAAATAAAAATGTTGAAATGCGATTCAAAATCATCGATTTACATGAAGTGATAGGAATGAGAATAGACAAAACGTAATAAAGAGAAAAGCGATAATAAAAATAATGATAAGAATGATAAATATAAGTATAACAATAATATGTATATATAAAAATAGTGACAAGGGAAAAAACATGGTAATAATAAAAGAATACTAATAAAACTAATGAATATAGTAATAAAAAGAAGGGTAAATATAGTATCAAAATAATAAATATAATAATAAAATAATAACAACAATAAAAAATAAAAAATATTAACAAGAAAATAATAGTAATAATATTAAAATAATAGTATTAATAAAAAACATAGCGATAAAAAAAAGGGTATATTGATAATAAAAATATAGATATAATAATAATATACAAAAAAAGTAAACAAAATAATATATACAATTATAATATAATAGAAAGAATATGATTATAATAATAATAGTATACGTGTGAAAAAAAATAGTGGTAATAAAAATATTTAAAAATAATTAATTTAATGGTAAAATAGCAAAATAATAAAAAAAGAGACTAAATTGGGTTAAAAACAGAAGCTTTGGGGCAAATTTAAAATAAAAGGATAAAAAAAAAACCAAATCGCGATGCGCGCGCAATATGGAGGGACCAATATAGAAATTAATCCCACTTTCTGAAACGGTGCGTTCAAATGTGGACCAAATTGAAACGAGGAGGGAACTTTTGGCCCAAATCGAAAATAAGAAAAATCGCTTGTGAACTATAAAAAAGCGGAGGGCCTAAATTCGTAATTAGCCCCTCCCTAAAAAACACGCGGATCCTTTTGCTAGAGCGGGTCGGGTCATGGGTCAGAGACCAAAACGACGTCGTTTTGGCCTCTGACCCCCATTTGCAAAACGACGTCGTATCATGGCGTATAAAAGTTGAATTTTTTTTGTTTTGAAAATTCATTCTTTCATTTCAGCAGAGGAGAGGGAAAAAAAAAAATTCTAAATGCTCTCTCCTTGGCCTGAATTCGGCCGACCTTTCGGTGCCAAACCACTGCCGACCACCGTCGCCGCGGTGGCTGGAATTCGCAAAAATGTAAGTTTTCCCTCTTTTTTTTTGTATTTTAATACCTATGTATATAGTTTAAAATAATGTAAAAAAATAAAAAAATAAAAACGAAAAATATTATAGGGAAAACCGATACGAAAACGCAAAAAGAAAAAGAAAATAAAAGAAAAGTAAACCTTTCTGCTTTCTTTGATTCTCTGTATTTGTGTATTTTGTAAAAAATATTCTGTATTGCTCTCTCTTTTTTGTCCCCCAAAAAAATTCCCCCTATTTACAGATTTCTATTTCGGCTTTTATAGCCATCTATTTTACAACTGATCTCTTCTATTTTGTAGGTACGTGATCAATCACGTCTCTGACGTGGCGTGGTGGAGTGGCGCACGTCTCGGGTTGGTGGCGTCGTGGCCGAGTGTGTGGTCGTGGGGGTTGCTTGGAGGCTACGGCGCTGGGACTGCTCGGGTTCCACTTCTATTTGGGTGGTGGGCTAGCAATGTAACACCCCAAACCCGGCCCATGAGTCCTGACCGGATCTGGTATGTCACGGAGTAAAATATTTTGAAGGACATTGATTTTCTGGTGAAAATTTGATGAAATTTGGGTGAGGAATTAAAACGGTGTTTGAAAACTCAGTTGGGCTTTTTATAGATATAGTTGGGTTGTTCAACCCTTTGAAATTGTTTGATTATTTAAAATTTAAGGAACTTTCAAAATCATGATTGACGTGGTGAATTTTTGTTACCCGATGGTAACATCTTTTAAAAACCCGTAGAAATTTATTAAGTTTGAAAAGTTGCTTTTAACCGGTTCAATTAATTTTTATAAAATTCCATTCGTAATGTAACATGAGTAAAATAAAGCAATAAAATAAACATCCAACAATAATTATCGGCCTTATTACAAACCCAAAATGAAAACTTAGAAAATAAATAATAATAACTTTAATAAAATGAATTTATATCCTTCGACAAGCATGGCCGCCTCGAGTCCTTTCCGGCTCCATCTCCGCGTTCTACTCATCTGCAAAATGTTAAGGGAAGGGATGAGTCACCAAGACTCAGTGTGTAAATCCCCCACCCGGAAAAATATAACTCATACACATTTTATAAATAAACATGCACATGCAACCCAACCTAACCATCCATACTCCTTAACTACCCCGTGTGGTTAAAACCACTGGTGGTCAAAACCACTGATGACTTAGAGTCACAAATCAAATGATGGGGCCAACCCATCGTGTGGTCAAAACCATTGATGACCATAGGTCACAAATAATCAAGTGTGATCAAAACCACTGGTGGTACCAAACCACTAGGACTTAGTCGCAAATTATCAATCGGTGTGGTCAAAACCACTGATGACCATAGGTCACAAATAATCTGATGGGGCCAACCCATCTTGCGGTCAAAACCACTGATGACCATAGGTTACAAATAATCTGATGGGGCCAACCCATCTTGTGGTCAAAACCACTGGCGACAGTCCAGAAAATCATCCCCCTCCTCTCATCAACCCCACCATCACATGCTTATACATCAATTATCATATTTCATGTCATAGCATTTAATATCATGTGATGGCATGCAAATCGTATATCAAAAATTACAAGTTAGGGAAACCATGATTATGCCACAAGCTAATCACAACCAAAAGATTAAAGGCAAACAATTAAATCATGTAAATTAATAAAGTGTGTAGTGAGTTTCTACACACCTGACACTACCGAAATTCCTAGATCCCGAAGATCCGATCTACAATGCTAGATCTTGACCCTATATTCGGCCATTCATCACTGTGAGTATCAAAGGCCTATTCGGCCAAACCAAATTCATACCAAGGGCTCTTTGCGGACTTACCTTGAACAGATTTGATTTCCAAACAAATCTCAAGCCTTAATTAGCCCCTAAATCCATGGCACACACATTAGTTCGGCATTTAAACAATAAACTTTTATCAAGGGCCCTTGGCCGAATGTGCTTACCAACTCACCTTTGAAAAATAAATCCCGAAAGCTTTCCTACAAATGATTTAGGTACATCATTAAGAGTCATAGGCCATTCGCCATAATCATAGATTCAAAAGAACCATTCGGCCATGTCACATACCTCTTACTAATGTTTGAAAGAGAATCCGAAAAGAAACTTGTGTTCCCTTGCTTATTCTACCAAAGTAACTCTAATGAAGGAGGAAAGATTAGGCAAAAGGGAATGGAAGAGATTCACTAACTCAAGTTTGAAGGTGGAATTTTGAGAAGAAAAGGAGGTAGGTTCGGCTACTAGGGAAAGAAAAAGAAAAAGAAAAGATGTAGGGAAGTAGTGGTAGTTTTGACTTAGTAGAAGAAAAGAAGAAGAGAACTTTTGGAAGAATTTTGGCAAGAGAGGCTAGGGAAATTTGGCGACAACTAAATGGAGAGAAAGAAAAGAATAATGTGCGAATTTTGGCACTTCTTTCTTTGCCTAAAACCGAATATGGATGGCCTTGAAGAGTCCTTCATTCTACCAACTCCTCCCCTATCTTGATAATTTCAGCTTTCCATTATCAAAGAAATAATGCAAGACTTATCTTACATTTAATCTCCTAATCTCCTTCGACAATTTAATAGCAATTAAACTACTAATAACAATCCCTTCCAGCCAAAATCTAGAGCAAAAATTAAGCTCATTCTTATCAATTCAAGAGCCCAAATTTAAGTCACTAACTTACCCTTCTCCACGCCAGCTGCATGAAAAAAAAAAAAAAAATAAAAACCCAAAGTGCAGCTCCTGGGGTTCGAAACCAAGACCTGCTAGAGGCAACTACCGCAGGCCTCCTTAAGCGCCCCTGACCAACTCTCCCAATTGACTTTCATGTCAATTTACCCCACCATTTAATTATAAGGCCTTCTTCCTGGTCTTTTTAATGCCAAAAAACCCCAAAATAAAATGCTCCTTGCGTCCCTTGTGTCTCGAACCCGAGACCTTATACCAAGGCCCTTAAGTGGCTCCCCAAGCCACTCCACCAGCTCGACTTTCATGCTCAAACCTTGCCCGAAATTTCTTTAAAGCCTTCTTGACCCTAACACCCAAAAGGGAAAAATATTTCCCCTTGTTCTTTAGAGTCTCAAACCAAGACCCCTTTGATGCCACCTCCAAGGCACCTAAGTGGCGCATGAAAGCCACTTAGCCATCTTTGTTTTTATGTCACGTTTCACCCAAAATTTTATTTAACCCCTATCCCTAGCTTCCTTCCTTTTAAACCCTTAAGAAGAAATTTTTAATTCCAAATTTGGCCTAATTCAGGGTTATGTCAAGGCCCTAAATATGCTTAGAAATCAAAATATTTATTTCTACAAGCACATACATAGGAAATTAATTAAATTATAAATAACCCCTAATTTAGGGTGTTACAGTTCTACCCCCTTAAAAATAATTTCGTCCTCGAAATTACTTACTAACGAATAGTCGTACATCTTAACTCACCGTACTACGCTTATGTGCGACTCGATCTTAATAAAATTATCTTACTTCCTAGGCACAATCTTTAAGTTCTCAACCCAAGTTTGAGCACTTCCTATCAAAACAAGAAAACTCTACAATAATCAAAGCAATTAAGGGTATTCCAGAAATAAGGAACATACCCATTGTCACATCTCGCACATCCTCCTCCTCGCGATGACCAACTGCATAAACCAACCTTGGTTGCCTCGCCTCTGCACCTTCAGCACCTCGGCCACGCCCATTACCATTTCTATTACCCCTAACTGCACCTCGACCCCTCTGTGGCTGTTGGTTATCCCTCCTGTTCGGTGCACGATCCTGACCTTCCGATCTCGGTCTAGGCGCCTTTTTGGACAGTCTCTAACTCGATGCTCCAAGGACCCACACTCGAAGCATCCCCGATTACCATTCCAACATTCTCCCATGTGAGACTTGCCACACCGAGCACACCGTGGCGGCCATTGAGGATTAGCAGCAGCAGCTGACCTAAGAGCTTGATCCGACCCATCAAACCTCGTCCTCTTCTGCTCATTACCCGAGAACCTTGAAGGTTCTGAGCTCTTCTTATTCCAATTCGATCTTGGTTCCGTCTAACCGACTGTCTTACTCCTTCAGCAACTTTAGACTTCTCCATAAAGACAGCGAACTCTCGCTCCTGTTGTGGAGCTATCATCATCCTTAGCTCATCCCTCAACCCATCTTCGAATATCACACAGCGTTCATGCTCAGTACCTACAATACCACGAGCATACCTACTCAACCGGAGAAATTGACCTCATACTCGCCACTATCTTATTGCCTTGAACCAGGTTCAAGAAAGCCTTTCATTGTCGCCCACGTGAATCGGTTCCGATATACTTTTTCTGGTAGGCATCCCTGAAAAATTCCCAAGTGAGATTTTTCGCCACCGTTCCATCCCTTACGGTGAGCCACCACTGATATGACTCATCTCGAAGCAAAGATATTATGCCCTTCAACTTCTCTTAGCAGTGAAATCTAAGTCACCCATAATCCTTTCAGTGGATTCCAACCAATACTCACACGACTGGCGCCACTCCAAAACTCCTTTGAATACCTCTGCTCCATTAGCCCGAGTCGTTCGACCACAGATTTCTGGTTTCTGACGTGCGACCTCAAGAACCCATTCCAATACCCATAATCTGACTTGAGACACGACATCATTACCACCGTCGATCTTGGAATTGGTTACCATGGCCAGATCCAGCATCTCATTTTGGACCCATGACCAAACCTCGCGGGCTCGACAGGTCATCCTACCCTACCACTACCACGCGGCGGCGGACGTCCACGACTCTTGAACTCATTTTAACGATCGCGTTTATCTGTTTAAAAATTTTATGCATTAGTATTTCACTTGGTTATCGGCAAAGAAATTTTATGATAGGAGTTTTAGAAGTGGTTCTTTCGTAATCAAACAAGCACACAGTCTTTCATTCATTCATTCCAAAGAGACGTAGTTTCGTTGTGATTGTTTTACCACTACCCAGGGGTATTTTCGTAATTTTTCAAAAATAAGATTTTCATATAATTTTGTCAAAAAGTATTTCGAAATTCTTAAATTCCTGGGGTATTTTAAAAAATTTTGAAATCTGGGGTTTTTTTTGGTGATTTTGAAGCTCAGGGGCATTTTGGTAATTTTTCACAAATCAGGGTAAATTTGTAAAATTTATCAAATCAGGGATATTTCAAAAGTTGTAAAATTTTGAGGGCTCTTTTTGATAATTGTATTTTCCAAAATAGTGATGTTGCAAAATTTTGAAAGTCAGGGGTATTCTGGTAATTTTGTAGGTTAGGGCAATTTTGTAATTTTCTAAAATTATGACGTTTTTGCAATTTAAAGTTTTTGGGCACTCTTTATGTGATGAAATTTTTGGATTAAAACTGGGGGTATTTTAGGAATATCATAAATCAATGGTGTTTTCGTAATTTTACCCCTAAGGGTATTTTCGTAATTTCTCACATAATCAGGGCATTTTCACAAGAATGATTTCCAAAAATTAGTTCTAAGTGATTTCACAAAAGGAGGATATTTTGAAAATTTCTATTTGAAAACTTTTCATATGAATGGTATTTTGGAAAATTTCAAGCTAGGGGTATTTTGGTCATTTTCAACGGAGGGGTATTTTGGTCATTTTTTAAAAAAACTAAAGTTTTATTTATTTCCAAAATCAAAACGGCTAGTCCCTTTCGGGTTTTAGTTATCAAGTTTAGCCTATGAGCTCGTCTTCTCATTTAGGATGAGCAGATTACTACGCAGGGTAGGATTCAAGTGAGTAGGAGGTGAGTCATGAGAACTGCTTAAATACCAGGCCCCCACCGAATCCAATCCTAGACATGCGTATAACGATTGCCACATCCTTTGCTTAGTGACAACTCACAGGGTTTGTTTAGAGAATTATTAAGTCTTATGCAATTTTTGTTGGGGTATGCTAGCCCTAGGGTTCAACAGTTTCTATTCTAATAGTCTACGTTCCCATTTTACCCTTCTACTCCTCATCAAAAGAATTCACAAAAAAATTGAATAGAAATACTTACTTGGACGGATAGGTGCCGAAACTCGGTGCCATGCTGTTCAAGCCAAAACAGTTCCTCAAAACATCATAATAAGGCCTACTAGCAAAAACCAAAACATTTTGGGCCTTGGGCCCCCCACAGTCAAGTTTTGAACCGGACTCTGATATCAAAAATGTAACACCCCAAACCCGGCCCATGAGTCCTGACCGGATCTGGTATGTCACGGAGTAAAATATTTTGAAGGACATTGATTTTCCGGTGAAAATTTGATGAAATTTAGCTAAGGAATTAAAAGCGGTGTTTGAAAACTTCAGTTGGGCTTTTTATAGATATAGTTGGGTTGTTCAACCCTTTGAAATTGTTTGATTATTTAAAATTTAAGGAACTTTCAAAATCATGATTGACGTGGTGAATTTTTGTTACCCGATGGTAACATCTTTTAAAACCCGTAGAAATTTATTAAGTTTGAAAAGTTACTTTTAACCTAGGTTCAATTAATTTTATAAAATTCCATTTGTAATGTAACATGAGTAAAATAAAGCAATAAAACAAACATCCAACAATAATTATTGGCCTTATTACAAACCCAAAATGAAAACTTAGAAAATAAATAATAATAACTTTAATAAAATGAATTTATATCCTTCGACAAGCATGGTCGCCTCGAGTCCTTTCCGGCTCCATCTCGCGTTCTACTCATCGCAAAATGTTAAGGAAGGGTGAGTCACCAAGACTCGGTGTGTAAATCCCCACCCGAAAAATATAACTCATACACATTTTATTAATAAACATGCACATGCAACCCAACCTAACCATCCATACTCCTTAACTACCCGTGTGGTCAAAACCTTTGGTGGTCAAAACCATCGATGACTTAGAGTCACAAATCAAATGATGGGGCCAACCCATCGTGTGGTCAAAACCACCGATGACCATAGGTCACAAATAATCAAGTGTGGTCAAAACCATGGTGGTACCAAACCACCGGGACTTAGTCGCAAATTATCAATCGGTATGGTCAAAACCATCGATGACCATAGGTCACAAATAATCGATGGGGCCAACCCATCTTGTGGTCAAAACCACCGATGACCATAGGTCACAAATAATCTGATGGGGCCAACCCATCTTGTGGTCAAAACCACTGGCGACAGTCCAGAAAATCATCCCCCTCCTCTCATCAACCCCACCATCACATGCTTATACATCAATTATCATATTTCATGTCATAGCATTTAATATCATGTGATGGCATGCAAATCATATATCAAAAATTACAAGTTAGGGGACTTACCCGGAAACCATAATTATGCCATAAGCTAATCACAACCAAAAGATTAAAGGCAAACAATTAAATCATGTAAATTAATAAAGTGTGTAGTGAGTTTCTACACACCTGACACTACCGAAATTCCTAGATCCCGAAGATCAGATCTACAACGCTAGATCTTGACCCTATATTCGGCCATTCATCACTGTGAGTATCAAAGGCATATTAGGCCAAACCAAATTCATACCAAGGGCTCTTTGCGGACTTACCTTGAACAGATTTGATTTCCAAACAAATCCCAAAGCCTTAATTAGCCCCTAAATCCATGGCACACACATTAGTTCGGCATTTAAACAATAAACTTTTATCAAGGGCCCTTGGCCGAATGTACTTACCAACTCACCTTTGGAAAAATAAATCCCGAAAGCTTTCCTATAAACGATTTAGGTATATCATTAAGAGTCATAGGCCATTCGGCCATAATCATAGATTCAAAAAGAACCATTTGGCCATGTCACATACCTCTTACTAATGTTTGAAAGAGAATCCGAAAAGAAACTTGTGTTCCTTGCTTATTCGCCAAAGTAACTCTAATGAAGGAGGAAAGATTCGGCAAAAGGGAATGGAAGAGATTCGCTAACTCAAGTTTGAAGGCTGGAATTTTTAGAAGAAAAGGAGGTAGGTTCGGCTACTAGGTAAAGAAAAGAAAAGAAAAGATGTAGGGAAGTGGTGGTAGTTTCGACTTAGTAGAAGAAAAGAAGAAGAGAACTTTTGGAAGAATTTTGGCAAGAGAGGCTAGGGAAATTCAAGTGACAATTAAATGGAGAGAAAGAAAAGAACAATGTGTAGAATTTTTGGCACTTCTTTCACGCTTAAAATCGAATATGGATGGCCTTGAAGAGTCCTTCATTCGACCAACTCCTCCCCTATCTTGATAATTTCACTTTCCATTATCAAAGAAATAATGCAAGACTTATCTTACATTTAATCTCCTAATCTCCTTCGACAATTTAATAGCAATTAAACTACTAATAACAATCCCTTCCAGCCGAAATCTAGAGCAAAAATTAAGCTCATTCTTATCAATTCAAGAGCCCAAATTTAAGTCACTAACTTACCCTTCTCCACGCCAGCTGCATGAAAAAAAAAACAAAAAAAAAAACCCAAAGTATAGCTCTTGGGGTTCGAAACCAAGACCTACTGGAGGCAACTGCCGCAGGCCTCCTTAAGCGCCCTTGACTAACTCTCCCAATTGACTTTCATGTCAATTTACCCCACCATTTAATTATAAGGCCTTCTTCTTGGTCTTCTTAATGCCAAAAAGGCCCAAAATAAAATGCTCTTTCGTCCATTATGTCTCGAACCCGAGACCTTATACCAAGGCCCTTAAGTGGCGCCCCAAGCCACTCCACCAGCCCGACTTTCATGCTCAAACCTTGCAGAAATTTCTTTAAAGCCTTCTTGACCCTAACGCCAAAAGGGAAAAATATTTCCCCTTGTTATCGCCGAGTCTCGAACCCAAGGCCCTTTGACGCCACCTCCAAGGCACCTAAGTGGCGCATGAAAGCCACTTAGCCATGCTGTTCTTTGTGTCACGTTTCACCCAAAATTTTATTTAACCCCTATCCCTTAGCTTCCTTCCTTTTACTTAAGAAGAAATTTTAATTCCAAATCGACCTAATTGGGGTTATGTCAAGGCCTAAATATGCTTAGAAATCAAAATATTTATTTCTACAAGCACATACATAGGAAATTAATTAAATTACAAATAACCCCTAATTTAGGGTGTTACAAGCAATTTGGGCTAGGGTTTAGGTATTTGGTTTGGGCTTCAATGTTGGTTTGTCCTGTCTGTTTTATTATATTTTTTTGTTAATGGGTTTTAGAGTTGGGCTTTGGTTGGGGTAAAAATTGGGCCATACACCCTTGTTCTTTTTGTGTCTCCCCTTCTATTCATTTACAACTCGTTGCTTGATTTTCTTTCTTCCTTCTGCTGATTTTGTTCCTCCATTGTTGAATGTTTTGGCTACTCAAGGATCTCATTGTTGCATTGTTTTGCTCTCTGGTAGTGTAAGTTTGTGGTAATCTAATCAAATTTTGCTTTCCTTCTTTAATTCTCTGGTGGTCGAATTCTTCATGTATACTTTTTGTCTGCAATGTATAGATTGGGAAGAAAGCGAGGCAAGTTTTAATCGTAACGTGTTGTCAATAGTGCTTCAGTTTAGCAAATTCAGGTGTGGGACTTAATCTTTTGTGAACTGTATGCCTGGGCACTAACCATATGCTATGTGATGTCCTTTTGTCGGTGATGGATACCACAAGTAAAAATGCTAATATTGATAAGGACTATGATAACCTTGAACAACAAGTAAACAAATTGACTGCCAGTTAAATAAAGTTAGAAAAAGAAATTGGGTGGGTTGTGTTGGGCCAAGCAGGCTCCCTTTTGGTAATTAGGGTTGGGTCTAGTCGAATGATATTGCCCATATATTGTGCTGGATCAAGGGCCTAGCCAAACGTGAAAGGTGTTACTATCCTGTCTAGGCTTGATTTGTGAATAGGCCTACCTATGACCAAACTATTACTTAGGTTGTAACTTCTACTTGACTTCCATCCCCACCCCCAATTAGTTTTGATAACCTCGGTCTCTCCCACAACTCATGATTGGTGTTACTTTCATAATAGTGCTTTCCTAATAAATTCCCTGCCCTTTTAACTTCACTCGAAGAGGCTATATAGTTGTCCCAGAGATAAAGTTTTGGCTCTCAAGAAATTCTGTACAATTGGTACGACCATCATGATTTAACTAGCCTCGGGAATGTACAACCTTCATCACGACGCTTGTTCCTTTTAGTCTTCCTTTCTGTCTTCTTGCAACATCTTGTTTTACTATTTACAAGGTTTCTTCATCTTACTGAACTAGCTTTCTTGAAGGACAAGATGCAACACTAATGAGGCCAGAACGATCGACACGACAGGTAAACTCAATTTTTTAAACACTATTATCATAAGCCCCAGTTGCTGTCAAAATTTTGAGAAAGGAAGATCACTGCTATCAAAAGCTGGGAGTCCAACTTCAACGCATCTAACCAATTGAGGGAAACCATGTGAATAGAGACAAAGTGCAGTGAAAGTCACAAAAGGAAACTCGTATAAAAAATAATGTTGGATTTTGGGAGCTAGCCAAACACCTATAAATATAATTATCACATAAAGCACATGCAAAGCAATATATATATATATATATATACACACAAAAAGCTATTAGCTTAAAAAATCAACATATTTATTTACTGAATAAACAAAAAACCCAAAACTTTAAGCTTCATATTTTCACGTCTTTTTTAATACTCTAAACCATTATATTAAGTAAATAATAAAGAATTATAAAATTTAGTTTAATCATTAATTTAATTCGATTCAATTTGTTCATATAAACATGTCAATGATTTTTATCTCATTCAAATTAATATACCTATTAACTCACGATTCAATTGATCCAATGGTTGATCAAATTTCAACAAATCTCTAACATTTGATACGAAATAATATTATTTTATGTTCATTAAAATAATTATAATTAATAAATAATTTTAAAATACAAACAGTCACATATTGACAGTATCTCAACTTTGAAATTAACAACTAAAACAAGTAAATTGCTATTTTTTTAAAAATTATCAACCTTTTACTTCTTGGAACATATAATTGAATAACTTGTCAACAAATTTATTTAACTATAAATGTTTTTTTGTCAATGACAACTAAACCCAAACCAAATTAAAAAAAAAAAAAAGAAAAAGGAAATAACCCGAAGCTAGAAACCCTAAAACTAAAAGCGATTTTGGATCTGGAAAGGCGAAGTTGAGGGTAAACCATGAGCGGCGATACTAGTGATTCCTCCAGTTACTTTGGTGGACTGATCAGGGCCCTCGTCGAGAAATGGCCGGGTACCGATGGTAAAATGACGCTCGGTTTGCACTTTTTGGATCTGGAAAGCGATGAAGTCTTTATTAGGGCGATGCCACCTGATGCTCCTTTGTCTTCCACTGCCGTTGCCTGTGGCAACAACGTTTACGTTATTGGGGGAATACGCAAAAATGATGCTGCTATTTTTGGTTATGATGATGTAAACGATGTTTTCCAATTTGATTTGAAGGACCTTGAACGGGGGTGGGGAAAAACTACTTCTATGTTGTTCCCTCGGTCTTTTCCCCTGGTTCTTGCTGCTGAAGAAAGATTTACTTCTTCGAACATATGGGTTTTGAATCTTTTGGGCGAGGTTTACTATATAAGTGCGGATATTTGGGAACCATTATCGCCCCCTCCGGAAGCTATCGATCTATGTGATCCTGTTCTAGATTCTTCCCGATCTCAGATTTCGGTGCACTGCAATGCCAATGATACTCTTTACTCTTATTACTATGATAGTGGACGATGTGCTGTATACTGTCATTTATAATTGTTCTGGTAAGTTCCGTTCTTTGGAGGCGTATAATTTGCTTGATAAGAAACATTTGCCCTGTCAAATGGTCATCAGAATTTTCAGTGGATCAACCAATGAATGGCACTCTGTATTTTTCGGGCAATGTCAAGTGTATTTTGGGTTGGGTCAACCATAACCATATGAGTTTTGAGTACATAAGATTTAATATTTGGTGCAACGAGCAGGGAGGGATTCATGCATCTGCAGAGCATCAATCTGCCATCACTGTTCCATATCCCAAAGGTATTTCTGATATAATGTTGTTCTGAATGAAGGTTAGAGCCCCCTCCATATCACTACTACATCATAACTATTCATTTGCCAATGCTGCTTGCCATTACATTTGGTTTGCCCTAAATGAAGGTTAGTGCCCTCTTCACATCACTACCACATCTTAATTATTCCCGTCCTTGTAAATTGACGGATTTTTCATTTGCCAATACTGCTTGTCATTGCATTTTGTTTGCTCTTGTTGTTACTAAGAAGTTGATAGTGAGCCTGGAACTTCCTGTATAAAACTTGAGTAATGTTAAGGTACAGAGTAGACGAATCAGGCGTCGGATTTGCATTGTGTGATTTAAGAAAAATGGGTTAAAGAAAAAGAACATATATTATGATTATGATTATACCTTCCTCCCTTGAGTTAATTTAAGCTTAGGGTAGTGGTTCAGCCCTGATCTAACTTGCTTAGCTATTGTAGCCCAACTCTGCACAGTAAATCAGTGAGATTAGGATTGAGATATATATATTTGAAATAATACTAGACTGGAATTTCATTAAATAAAACAAAATGATAACAAAGTATAAAAGAAATAACAGTAAAAGAAAAAACAGAGAAGCAAAATAACAAAAGAAAAGAAGCCCAAGAAAACTAAAAAAACCTCCAGTCAGATATAGCCAAAGACCCTAAATCATTTCCCAAGCATGCTCCGATGGTCTTCATTTTCAAAAGATGCAGTTTTCTAAAAAATTAACCAGTTGCTGCAGTCATCATCGTACGCCGTTTCCCTTAGGCTCAGTCCAGTTCTCGTGGCCGACCTCCTCGTCTGGGATCAGTGGTGGAGCCTAGGACACCTCCCACTTGGTAAGTCTCTTCCTTCTATTGAAATTTAATAACGAAAATAATGAGACAAAAGTGGGTTCGATTTGTACCTTTTCATCAACACATCAATAGTGTACGGAAACACAAAACTTGTTGTTTTCCACCTCGGCTCTTGGAATGGATTTTGTTTTCTCTACCAATTAATGATTCAATTTATCGATAGTGGGTAAGCATTTTTTAGCCTGGGATTAAATATTTTTAATGATCAGTTTCTATTTTCACCAAAAATCCCTAGGTTTTGTTGTGCCACTCACTACTGTCGTTCTCCACTCCAACCTTCAACTGTCTCCCTCCCGCCGCTGGTCAATCTCATCCAATTCCAGGTATGTTTTTTTCAATCCCTTCTATATTCAATCCTACTTGTTCTTGAAGTTGCCAGTAAATCAAATTTTCTTTTTGGGTTTTTCCTCAAAATTTTCCTTTCCTCTTTTGTTTACAAGATATTCTGCTTTAATAGTATTAGCATAAGATTGTAGCAATCTTGCTTTGAAGTGGTATGAATGTCCGTAAGGATCTCCTATGCTATTGTATTGGTAAATTGCACCATAGGATATAATACATGGAGATACCATTAGGCCAAATGTAAACGACATATGTATATATTGAAAGTCCTAACAAATTGGTAACTATTGGAACACGCCATATAAGCCACTATTACAATAGTAATGACAGCAATGGCAGAAGAAGCTGTGGCATAAACTTTTCTATACTGTAGTTAATATAGAAGAAAATCACAACCCAAGGATTTCTGTAGTATGCGACCCCAATTATGTAGTACACATTCAAGACAAGATTAAAAAAAGTCCCATTCAAATTATAGAATGAATTCATATAAGAAGAAACTCTAGTTTAAAATTTCTTTATCAAATATGGAAAATCAATAATTTAAAAGTAAATAGTCAGGGTGCATTATACCTTAATTTTTGAATTCATTGTTAAAGTGTCTCAAAAGTTTGAATTCCATGTTATTTAAAGGTTTTTCAACTTTACTAGAGTTAACAAATTTTTTTTAAAATTTGAACTCTTTTTGCCATTGATGTAGGGTGTTGGAATTCACTGTTTAAAGGTTCTCAATTATTTAAAGCTTGAATTCACTGTTAAACTGTCTCATAAGCTATTAACTTTTTTTTTGCCATTGATATAAGGTGTTGGAGATTCATACTAATTTACATGTGATTTAAGTTTTTAAAAAACTGGGGAATTGTTAAGTGTCAGAATGAGATTATCTTAGTTCTCAAGACTCGAGCTTTGTAACTTTAATTTTCAGCTTGAATTATTTAGTCTTATACCAAACTATGTTAGCTAAATTGATTTTTAGTATTAAAAGTAACCTGAATGACACAATGTCGAAGAAAGATAGTCGAGCTATAGGAGAAAGCATGATAATCACATAATAAGTTGTATTCTCAAATCTGAAGTGTTTTTTTTTTTTTTTTTATCTTTTATTACATTTGGGGAAATTTAAAGTTTTAATTGTTTTTTCCCACTTTAAATTTGGGCATTTTAGTTGGTTGATTACATTTTGCTGTTTGTTTTTGGTGCTGTTTCACTGTTATTTTTAATTTTGTTCCATTGTTGCTTTTAATGTTGTTCTGCTGCTCTTTTTAATATTATTTGGATATTGTGGAATCTTTATTTTATTTTTTATCTCTTGAAAATCTCAAACTATATGAATTAGTGTTTGATTCTTTATAAAATATAAAACACGAAATCGCATTTAGACATTATAATGCATTGGTAATGAGTTGTAAAAGTCTATTTCAATTTGCTTTAGCAACCATCATGTTTAGATTTATTTATTTTAACAGTTGCCTTGTTTGCTAATTTTTGAAATTGAGATGATATTATGAAAATTTGTTTGGCTATAAGATGTTTCCATGGTTAATTCTTTATTTTATCATTTTCTCTTTTGTTGGTTTAACTTTTATTTTTGATTTGTAATAGTTATGTTGGAACAAGATTTTATCATTATAAAACGGGAGGATAATGTATATTATTGAGTGTTAAAGATTTCAGAAAAAAAATTAGCTTCACTTTCTTGCCATTTAAAAACGAATAGAAAATTTTGGAACTATACATACATTTAGTAGAGCATCACGATAATCGAATATTATATTGTCATCATCTTGTATGGTATCAAGATAAATGGTTAGTTATAGTATAATATTCTAAAATATTATAACATATTTTAAAGAAAAGATGGGAGATTCAAAAATAGTAACCGAAATGAGTGTAAATGGTTCAGTTACATTAATAAAGATTTCAGTAAGTTATTAAAGAACGTGACTTGTATATGAGATAAAAGTAATAAGAATATTTACACGCAAGATTTAATAAGGTTTATATTCATTACTAATTTCGGTGTGAGGGTAAAGTTTTTATCCAATTTAACCGAAATTATTAATTAATATAGACTTTATCGGATCTTTTGTGTGGATACTCTTATTACTTTTAACCCATATACATGTCACATCCTTTAAGATCTTATCGAAATCCTAACTAATATAATTGAACCATTTACGCTTATTTCAGTTACTACTTTCTCACCTCTTCGTGTTTTCTTTAAAATATGTTATAATAATATTTTTAGAATATTTTACTGCAACTAATCATTAATCTTGATACCGTATAAAATGATGGTAACATAATATCCGATAATCGTGATGTTTCACTAAATGTGTGTATAGTTCCAAAGCTTTATTCTTCTTTAAACGGCAAGAAAGTGGAGTTAATTTCTTTTCTTGAAATCTTTAACACTCCATAATACACACTATCATCCTGTTCTGTAATAGCACAATCTAGTTCCAACATTACTGTTGCAAACCAAAAATAAAAATTAAGGTTTCACTTTCTTGCCGTTGAAGAACCTTTAAATAATAGCGAATTCAAACGGGATGATAGTGTGTATTATGGAGTGTTAAAGATTTCAAGAAAAAAATTAGTTCCACTTTCTTACCGTTTAAATAAGAATAAAAAGTTTTGGAGCAATACACACGTTTAGTGGAGCATTACGATTATCAGATATTATATTGTCATTATCTTGTACGGTATCAAGATGAATGATTGCAGTAAAATATTCTAAAAATGTTTTAACATAATTTAAAGAAAAGATGGATAAGTGAGAAAGTAATAACCGAAATTAGCGTGAATGGTTCAGTTAATTTAGTGAAGATTTCGATAAGATATTAAAGAACGTGGCTTTTATATGGGATAAAAGTAATAAGAGTATTTACACGTAAGATCTAATAAGGTTTATATTAATCACTAATTTCGGTTGGAGGTTAAAGTCTTTACCCAACTTAACCAAAATTAGTGATTAATATAAATTTTATCGGATTTTACATTTAGATGCTATTATTACTTTTAGCCCATATACAAGTCATATCCTTCAAGATCTTACCGAAATCTTCACTAATATAATCGAACTATTCACGCTAATTTCGGTTAATATTTTTTCACCTCTCCATGTTTTCTCTAAATTATGTTACAATAATATTTTTAGAATATTTTACTGTAACTAACCATTAATCTTGATATCGTATAAAATGATGTTAACATAATATCCGATAATTGTGATGCTTCATTAAATATGCGTATAATTTTAAAGCCTTCTATTCTTCTTTAAACGGTAAGAAAGTAGAGTTAATTTCTTTTCCTAAAATCTTTAGCACTCCGTAATATACACTATCATCCTGTTCTGTAATAGCACAATCTAGTTCCAATATGACTGTTGCAAACCAAAAATAAAAATTAAGATTTCACTTTCTTGCAGTTGAAGAACCTTTAAATAACAACGAATTCAAATGGGATGATAGTATGCATTATGGAGTGTTAAAGATTTCAGGAAAAGAAATTAGCTTTACTTTCTTACCGTTTAAAGAAGAATAAAAAGTTTTGGAGTAATATACACATTTATTGGAGCATCACGATTATCGGATATTATGTTGCTATCAACTTGTACGGTATTAAGATGAATGGTTGCAGTAGAATATTATAAAAATATTGTAACATATTTTAAAGAAAAGATAAAGAGGTGAAAAGTAATAATTGAAATGAGCGTAAATGATTCAGTTACATTAGTAAAGATTTCGGTAAGATCTTAAAGAACGTGCCTTTTATATGGGATAAAAGTAACAAGTATTTACACGCAAAATTCGATAAAGTTTATATTAATTATTAATTTCGATGGGAGGTTAAAATTTTTATCCAATTTAACTGAAATTAGTGATTAATATAGACTTTATTGATTTTGTGTAGATGCTATTATTACTTTTAGCACATATACAAGCCACATCTTTTAAGATCTTACTGAAATCCTTCTAATGTAATTGAATCATTCACGTTCATTTCGGTTAATACTTTCTCATCTTTCCATCTTTTCTCTAAAATATGTTATAATAATATTTTGAGACTATTTTACTGCAACCAACCATTAATCTTTATATCGTATAATATGATATCAACATAATATCCGATAATCGTGATGCTTCACTAAATGTGCGTATAGTTTCAAAGCTTTTTATTCTTATTTAAACGAGAAGAAAGTGGAGCTAATTTCTTTTCCTGTAGTCTTTAGCACTCCATAATACTCACTATTATCCTGTTCTATAATAGCACAATCTAGTTCCAACATTACTGTTGCAAATTAAAATAAAAATTAAGGTTTTACTTTTTTGCCGTTGAAGAATCTTTAAATAATAGCGAATTCAAACGGGATGATAGTTTGTATTATGGAGTGTTAAAGATTTCAGGAAAAGAAACTAACTCCACTTTCTTACTGTTTAAAGAAGAATAAAAATTTTGGAGTAATACACAAGTCTAGTGGAGCATTATGATAATCGGATATTATGTTGCTATCATCTTATACGGTATCAAGATGAATGGTTGTAGTAGAACATTCTAAAAATATTGTGATATATTTTAAAAAAAAGATGGAGAGGTGGGAAAATAATAATTGAAATAAGCGTGAATGGTTCAGTTACATTATTGAAAATTTCGGTAAGATCTTAAAGAACGTGCCTTTTATATAAGATAAAAGTAATAAGAGTGTTTACACGTAAAATTCGTTAAAATCTATATTAATCACTAATTTTGGTGGGAGGATAAAGTTTTTATCTAAATTAACTGAAATTAGTGATTAATATAGACTTTATCGGATTTTGCATGTAGATGCTTTTATTGTTTTTAGCCCATATAAAAGTCATATCCTTTAAGATCTTACCGAAATCTCACTAATATAATTGAATCATTCACGCTAATTTCGGTTATTACTTTTCTACCTCTCTATATTTTCTCTAAAATATATTACAACAATATTTTTAGAAATATTTTACTGCAACCAACTATTAATCTTGATATCGTATAATATAATGACAACATAATATCTGATAATCGTGATGTTTCATTAAATGTGTGTATAGTTTTAAAGCTTTCTATTCTTCTTTAAACGGGAAGAAAGTGAAGCTAATTTCTTTTTCTGAAATCTTTAGCATTCCATAATACACACTATCATCTTGTTCTATAATAGCACAATCTAGTTCTAACATGACTGTTGCAAACCAAAAATAAAAATTAAGGTTCTACTTTCTTGCCGTTGAAGAACCTTTAAATAACAGTGAATTCAAACGTGATGATAGTGTGTATTATGGAATGTTAAAGATTTCAGGAAAAGAAATTAATTCCACTTTCTTACTGTTCAAAGAAGAATAAAAAGCTTTGGAGCAATACACGTTTAGTGGAGCATCACGATAATCGGATATTATGTTGCCATCATCTTGTACGGTATCAAGATGATTGGTTGTAGTAGAATATTTTAAAAATTTTGTAACATATTTTAAAGAAAAGATGGAGAGGTGGGAAAGTAATAACCGAAATGAGCGTGAATGGTTCAGTTACATTAGTGAAGATCGATAAAATCTTAAAAAACGTTGCTTTTATATGGGATAAAAGTAATAAGAGTATTTACAAGTAAAATCCGATAAAGTTTATATTAATCATTAATTTTGGTGGGAGGGTAAAGTTTTTACCAAATTTAACCGAAATTAGTGATTAATATAGATTTTATCGGATTTTGTGTGTAGATGCTCTTATCACTTTTAGCCCATATACAAGTCATATCTTTTAAGATCTTACCAAAATTCTCACTAATGTAATTGAACCATTCACGCTCATTTCGGTTACCACTTTCCCACCTCTTCATCTTTTCTCTAAAATATGTTACAATAATTTTAGATTATTATACTGTAATCATTCATCTTAATACCGTAAAAGATGATGGATGCTAAACTAAATGTGTGCTTTGTCACAAAATTTTCTATTATTCTTTAAAAGGTAAGAAAGTGAGCTATTTTCTTTTCCTAAAATCTTTAACACTCCACAATACATAATATTATACCGTTTGAATTTCCTGTTATTTAAAGGTTGTTCAACGGCAAGAAAGTGAAACCTTAATTTTTATTTTTGGTTTGAAATAGTTATGTTGGAACCAAATTGTGGTATTAGAATGAGATGATAGTGTGTATTATGGAGTGCTAAAAATTTTAGGAAAAGAAATTAGTTCTATTTTTTTGCCGTTTAAAAATAATAGAAAACTTTGGAACTATACACACATTTAATAGAGCATAATAATGATTAGATATTATATTGCCATTATCTATATATATGAATGATTGGTTGCAGTCGAATATTCTAAAAATATTGTAACATATTTTAGAGAAAAAGATGGAAAGGTGGTAAAATAGTAACCGAAATGAGTATGAATGGTTCAATTACATTAGTGAGGATTTTAGTAAGATCTTAAAAGGATGTGACTTGTAAAAGTAATAAGGGTATTTACACGGAAGATTCGATAATGTTTAGATTCATCATTAATTTCGGTTAAATTGGGTAAAAACTTTACCCTCCCACCGAAATTAATGATGGATATAGACCTTATCGGATCTTGCATATAAATACTCTTATTACTTTTATCTCATATACAAGTAACTTTCTTTAAGATCTTACCGAAATCCTTATTAATGTAATTGAACTATTCACGCTCATTTTGGTTATTACTTTTCAATCTCTATCTTTTTTCTAAAATGTTAAAATATTTTTAGAATATTATACTGTAACCAACCATTTATCTTGATACCGTACAAGATGATGCCAATATAATATCCGATCATCGTGATGCTCCACTAAATGTGTGTATAGTTCCAAAGCTTTCTATTTGTCTTTAAACGGCAAGAAAGTGGAGCTAATTTCTTTTCTTGAAATCTTTAGCACTCCATAATATACATTATCATCCTGTTCTATAATAGTAAAATCTGGTTCCACTATAGCTGTTGCAAACCAAAAATAAAAGTTAAACCAAAAAAGGAGACAATGATCAAATGAAGAATTAACCAAGGGAACATCCTATAGTTAAACAAATTTCCACAATATCATCTCCATTTAAAAAATTAGCGGACAAGGCAACTGCTAAAGGAAATTGCAATAGATTGTTACAACTCATTACCAACACAATACGATTTCATGTTTTATATTTTATAAAGAATCAAACACTAATTCATATAGTTTGAGATTGTCAAGAGATAAAAAAATTAAATAAAGTATCTACAATATCCAAACAATATTAAAAGCGGTAGCAAAACAACATTAAAAGCAGTAGTGAAACAACAATAAAAACCAGTGAAACAACACCAAAAACTGCAAAATGTAATCAACCAACCAAAATGCTTAAATTTAAAGTGCGAAAAAAGAATTTAAACTTAAGTTGCCCCAAATATAATAAAAGATCAAAATGATTTTGATTTGAGAATACAACTTATTATGTGCTTATCATGCTTTCTCTTATAGCTCGATTATCTTTCTTCGACATTGTGTCATTCGGGTTTTTTTTAATGCTAACAATCAATCTAACTAACATAGTTTGGTATAAGGCTAAATACTTTAAGCTGAAAATTACAGTTACAAAGCTTGAGTCTTGAGAACTTGGATAATCTCATTCTGACCCTTAACCATTACTCATTTTTCTAGAAACTTAACTAACATGTAAATTAGTATGAATCTCCAACACCCTACATCAATGACAAAAAAAAAAGAAAGAAAGTTAATAGCTTTTGAGACAATCTAACAGTGAATTCAAGCTTTAAATTGTATGTTGGTGGTGAGTCATGATCCGATGTTTAATTCTATATTCAAGCATAAAAAATATAGTACTCAGCCAGTCCCTATGCCTTTGTAGTAGGTAATAACATCAATAGTAAGATTTCAATATTTTTTATCATGATATTTTATTTACTTTTGTTATTAACTTTTACATAAATTATTTATTTTATAGATTAGCATCATTAACATTGAGAATGAGTTGAATAGGCTACTGCTAGAACTGTATCTTCATTTATTTGAAAGTTTAATCCGTTATGCAAGAAGCACTAATATCGGGCAAGGAATATAGAAAAATTATATTATCATTGTAAATTTGTTTTTTTAATTCATATTAAATAAACATTGTTATTTTAATGTTTTGATATAGGTATCCAATTTTTTCGAAATCAATTATTTCTGAAAATATATGAAAGGTAAGCAAGTTGGGTTTCTCTTTAAATATATTTAGAAACTGTCACACCTCAAAGTCAGGACTAAAAGTAGGAAAAAGAAAAGAATTAAAAAATCACGTGATTAAGAGGAAGAAAAGAAAATACGAAGTTTAAAAATTCCGGGTAAGAGAAATACGAGTTAGAGAGTAGTAAGTAGAACTTTGGATTAGCTTAGGTGAGATTAGAATTAAAATCGAGTATCAAATTGAAGCAAATTACTTTAATTGAAATCGATAAATTTGATTTCTTAAAACAAGTCGCTAGAAATTAGACTATGTTAAAGATTTAATTTCATGCATGTTAATAATATATTTAATCTTCTTACTTATTTGTTTATTCAATTTTATTATGTTTATAATTGAATTTAAATTATGTTAGTACAATTGAGTATATATTACTCAGCGAACAGTTACGTTTATTTTTGTGCGTAGGTCTCAGATGGGAGCTTTAGTAAATACATGGTCAAGCATCCATTTTCTCCAGCTCAACTCTAAAGTCATTTCGTTGCTATTTTGTATGTTGAGTCTTACGGTATGTAACTAGGTTGGTAAACTTGTTACTTTAGTAATTTTAGGTACTTTTGGTACTTGAGTCTTATGTTTTTTCTTTTTAATCTACCTATTGCAAATTTTCCCTTGCTCGGTATGATCTTTGTTTCTCCCATTTATGTTGTTCTGCTTAGTAGCATTAATGTGAATATCTTTTTGTATGTGTTCTTTCTTTAGTTGTCTTTCTTTATTCCATTGGGACTAAGCGAACAACAGTAAAGACCTTTCCCCCTGCGCAGTTTCCATAAAATGAATAAGACCTTCATGCTGCTTTATCAGAAAATTCAACAGAAAGCCTGAAAGCTGAATGAGAGGGTATGAAGAGATTTGAATAGAAAAAGTGCATGTTCGAACATGAATGCACAGCTTTTAATTTGTTGCTCTGTGATTTTGAGAACTAATTTAATGCGTTTTTTGTCTTATTGGTATTTAATGCTGACTTTTCATGTTAAAAGTTCTTAATGAAGGCATTTTTGACAGATTTAAGATCATGCATTTATTATCCGCAGTTATCCATTGCCATGTAAAGTGCTTTATTTTTCTTTTGCAGTCCCTCTAAATCTTGCAATCATCAGTTCAAAACTTCTTCCAAAAGAATATATTATTTGGATATGGATAGTGGACATTGGTGTAGTTTAATCACTGTATTGTGTTTAATTGACCCCTTTGTGATAAGATCTATATAGTGATTGCTTTAAGTAAGATGCTTGATTGCTGAAATAAATTGAGTCTCTTTCTGGAATTATTTTGTTTGTGTTTTCTGTTTAATTTACTCAGATAGTTTTAGGAAGTTCAGAATAGACTTTGAATTTAAGCACTCAAGCTACTATTGCTTGAATCCATTTGACATTCTCTGTTTTCATTGGAACACATGTGAGAACACTGGTGAATGGACAGTCTATGTAATGTTGTGATAGCAAATGGAATTGCCTACTTTTGACAAGCCAAAGTGCCAAACTGTTCTCTCCACTTTATGTTAGATGTTACATGAACTATGTGCTATATAGAAGATTAAGTGGTAGTGGCACATTTATGCTTTATTCTCGTTGAAAAATTTAAAATTTGCTGAAAACCTGATTGATGAGGATCGTGTTGTAAAATGCTCAGCTTGAAAACAAGATAAACAATTTGGTGGACGAAAGATGGGAAAAGAGGAATGTGAAGAGAGAAGATGGATTAATTGTCAAGTCTTGAAATAGTTATAAAGCCACCAACTATTGTCTAGCATAATACAAAGTTGTTGAGTTATAACCAGACCAAATCATATTAGTTGCATTTCATAATAACGGGTCCAAGTCAAATACATAGTTTGATTTGGTATATGTAGTCTTAAAAAAAATTGGGCCGAGCCCGAGTTTAATATATAATTTGGATCGTGTTTTAGACTAAATGTAAACCACATATGTATTTATTGAAAGTCCTAACAAATTGGTAACTATTGGAACACGCCATATAAGCCACTATTACAATAGTAATGACAGCAATGGCAGAAGAAGCAGTGGCATTAACTATTCTATATTGAAGTCAATATAGAAGAAAATGATTTCTGTAGTATGCAACTTCAATTATGTAGTACACATTCAAAGATAAGATTAAAAAAAAGCTCCATTCAAATAATAGAATGAATTAATATAACAAGAAACTCTAGTTTAAAATTTCTTTATCGAATATGAAAAATCAATAATTTAAAAGTAAACAGCCAGGCTGTATTATGCCTTAAGTTTAGAATTCAAAGTGTCTTAAAAGTTTGAATTCCCAGTTATTTAAAGGTTTGAATTCACTGTTGATTTGGCATATGTAGTTTTAAAAAAAATGGGCCGAGCCCATGTTTAATATATATAATTTGGATTGAGTTTGAACAAAAATTTAAATTTATTTTTTGAATAGAGCTCAGGTTTACCAAACAGGCTTGATATTTGGTTGGGTCTGGCTTGAGACCTCTACCTGGTAGAAGACTAAACTTCTTTAGCTAAATGGGTAAAAAAAAATTTTAGTCCCTTTACTTGGCTGGGGTAGGCCATATATCCTACTCAGAAACGAACATTATTGACCAAAACCTAATAATCCAAAGTTCCATTTCCATTATCTTCTCCCAAGTTAATTTCCTATATGCCATGCAATGCTTTATATATATACAATATTATGGCACTCAACGACTTAAAAAAATGTAACAAATACATTTATAAAAAAATAATTTAAAGATCACCATATTAGAGTAACAAATTTAAGGGGTGTTTAAATTTCGGTTAAAATTTATCGGTCAGTTAACTAATCTAATTCGAACAGAGATCGATTAATAATTTTTTGAAAGTTCAGTTATCGATTAATTTGGCTCGAAAGCGAGTAATTAACCAAATTAATCGAACTTAATAACTAAAATTATATATTATATGTGTTAGGCTTAGCCCACTGCCCACCTAAGCCCCAACCAACGGCTCACTCCAGCACTCTTAAATCCTACCCAAAATAAACCTATCTAGTATAATTTATAAACCCTACCCAATTTAAAGTATTGAGACTGAATCTGCAACTTTCATAAAATACAAGTACTAATAGAGATATTTAGCTGATTATTTTAACTTGAAAGTTTCAAGGATGGACTTGTTCAATTGGTTTGCAGACAAGTCTAGATACAAAAGCTTGGACATAAGTCCTAGTTCCAATGGCACACTAAGATTGTTCCTTGCAATAAACAGGCTCTCAACTTTTGCACAACCCCCAATAGGAAGATGCTGCACCTTGAAATTCATTGTCAAGTCAATGAATTTTAGGGTTGGGTAAACACCTAAATGTTTAGAAAAATTCTCTTTAAGTCGGTTTTTTTCAAAGCGGACTCTCTTCAAGCTAGTGCAAATTTTCAACCCTTGAGGGATTGGCCCAGTAAGCTGGTTGTCATATGCTGTGAAGTATTCAAGTGATCCATCATGGCAAATGCCTTACGACAAATTTCCTGTCAGATTGTTGTGGTCTAGTTCTAACATGGTCAACTTCATCAAGTTTTCGATTTCATTGGGAATGGAACCCGAGAGTTGGTTGTCTCGAGGGAAGAAAGCTTCCAAGTTGCTCAAACTGCCAAGTGAAACAGGAATAAAACCATTGAGTTGGTTTTGACTCATACCTAGCTTAACAAGAGAATACAAATTTCCTATTTCCTTAGGAATGGGACCTGAAAGATTTTTGTTAAACAAGTAAAGCATGCTTAGGTTTTTCAAGTTTCCAAATGTGGAAGGGATGAGACCAATTAGACACTTGGTGTCGAGGTGAACTTCAACCAAATTCCTAAGATTTCCCAATTCTGGAGGAATGGAACAAAAAAGCCAATTGTTTCGGAGGAACATAATTTCCATGTTTCTCAAACTGTAAGTGAAGCAGGAATAGAGCCATTCAGTTGGTTTTCACTCAACTATAGTTCAACAAGAGAATTCAAGTTTCCTATCTCCTCAGGAATGGGACCAGAGAGTTGATTTTCATAAAGGTGGGCAAGTGTAAGAAGTCTCAAGTCACCAAATGGGATCAAGCTAGATAGATTGTTTTGATACATGCTTATTTGAGAAACATATTACATATTCCTTAACTCAGAGGGAATGGGACTTGATAGACTATTGTTAAACATTTAGCATGCTTAGTTTTTTAATGGTTCCAAATGTGGAAGGGATGAGACTAGTTAGAAGGTTGCTCTCCAGGTAAACTTCAACCAAATTCCTAAGGTTTCCCAATTCTGGAGGAATGGGACCAGAAAGGGAATTATTATAGAGAAGCAAGGAAACAAGTCGACTTAGTTTACTGAGAGAAGTAGGAATGGAACCATTTAGCTTGTTGCTACACAAGGCAAGTTCAGTGAGAAATTTGAGTTGACCAATTTCTTGAGGAATTGAGCCGTTCAACTGATTTTCAGCAAGGTAGAGGATCTGAAAATGGATAAGAGAAGCTGCGTCTCTTTGGGATGTTAGTCAGCTTTTATTATATCGGGTCAGATTCTGGGTTAGATTTTGAGTCGGGTCATTTTAATTATAAATATATAACAATTTGTCTCCCACATGATCGAATAACAGTTATATAATGACTCTTTTTAGACAACCTGACATTTTTGAAATTTGTGTAATTTATGACTTATCATACAAGATTTAACTTGAAGCTTTATCGAGTGAGTTTTGTTGTTTGATAGTGTGATACAGGAGTCAAGAATTATAGTGCGGAATATTGCGAATTTTATTTCCTGTAAGATAGAATTTGTTTGTAAATTAGATCGGAGGTTGCGAGATTAACTCTGCTAACTCAAAAGATCGAAGGTTACGAGTTTAACTTTGCTAACCTTAATAATTAGCTGGGAGCGTAGGTCCACAAGTTTTTAGAAAGCCAAAGGTCGTGATATTAAATCAAACGAACCATAAGAAAGCCAAATATCGTGATTGTAAATAAGCTTGACAGCCCAAAAGATATCCATAAATAGTAAACTAAAGTCCCTTAGGTATGAGCTAGATTGAGAGTTGGGTAGAGTTCTAGTATATCCATCAATATCTACATCTTATAGAGCAGTTTATATATTGGAGGGGACATGATGCAATCCTTTTTCATGATTATCCTATCGACTGTTAGGTTACTTCTAAAATTAAGGGAAACGTTCTTTAAGGTGTGGTTGGAGATGATATGATGACGGACTCCTTCTAACGAAGTGGGTTTAATCATGGTATGAAGACTTACTAATGGCGATGTATAACAACAACCCCTTACTCGAGTAAAAAACTCCAAAATTAAGGGTGGGTTTACTTGTAGTTAGTATAAAAGCAGTAGTGGTAGTGAGATTAGATATCGTAACGATAATATAGCGTGAGATAAAAAGTAAACTAAACGCATCGCACCCTATCGCCGATCCATATCCACCCTAAAAGGTCGAAAACACTACCTTTGGTGCCCAACATCTCCATATGACACTAGAAACCAAATTAGAAAAGAAATACTCTTATAAATGCATAAATTCACTTAGGATTTAACAAAAAGAATCGCTCAATCATTTTCTTTTGTAGAATTATTTATTCCACTAAATATTCCAAAGAAAGAAAAAGTTTAGAATTTAATTCTCATTTTGAATATTAATGTACCAAAATTTGGTTTTGATACACAAAATTTAATAAATTTCATTTCAAACTTTAATTTTATTGATTCTTATAATAAATTTTAAATGTACTAAAAGATAAATAAAATTTATTTCTACTTCTTCAAAAACAAAAATAGCATTTATTCTTAATTTGCTCAATGATATTACATTGAAATTTTGGATTTGTAGTTGATTTATTATGAAAATGGTAAAATGAAATGCATACACTAGTCTCCATGAATAAGTTATTTGAGAGTTTAATATAATACATATTTGAAAAAGTATAAAACATGATATTCTTAAATTTAAAAATATTTGAGTTAATTTGTAAATTTACGATCTTATTATAGATGAATATAGAATTTGCCACTATACTTTGTTTTCATTGATATTTGCCATTAAATTTGAAAAATGAGTAAATTTGAAAATATCAGAGCGAGGTCATTACCTATAGGCAAGTGAAGATTTAGTAAAATGATGTCTTTTTGTCAGTGATGGATACCACATGTAAAAATGCCAATATTGATAAGGACTATGATAACCTTGAACAATAAGTAAACAAAGTAAAGCTTGATTGCTAGTTAAATAAAATTAGAAAAAGAATTTGGGTGGGTTGTGTTGGGTCAAGCATGGCTCCCTTTTGGTAATTAGGGTTGGGTCTAGTCGAATGATATTGCCCATATTTTGTGCTGGGTCAGAGGCCTAGCCAAACGTGAAAGGTGTTAGTATCCTGTCTAGGCTCGACTTGTGAGCAGGCCTACCTATGACCAAACTATTACTTAGGTTGTAACTTCTACTTGACTTCCAAATTACTTTTGATAACCTCCGTCTCTCCCACTACTCATGATTAGTGTTACTTTCACATTAGTGCTTTCCTAATAAATTCCCACCCTTTTAACTTCACTCAAGAGGCTATCTGATTGTCCTAGATATGAAGTTTTGGCTCTCAAGAAATTCATACGATTGGTACGATCATCATGATTTAAGCGGCCTCGAGAACGCATAACCTTCATCACCACACTTGTTCCTTTTAGTCTTCATTTCTGTCTTCTTGCAACATCTTGTTTCACTGGTTTACAAGGTTTCCTCATCTTACTGAACAAAATTTTTATGCAACATACATATGATAAGAAGCAAGATGAAAGTGTAGAAAATATAACTATTACTAAGTGAAGATAGATTTATTCAATGGGCTGGATTTGATTTGGGATAGTGAATGTTATTACTAAGTGAGCTATTAGCTTGTTGAAATCAGTAAGAGAGTGGACAAAATATTACTTAAGAATATAACTCTAATAAATGAGAATTACTTAGTCCTACAACTAGAGAATTTGAAGTAGAGAAAAGTAATTAGTAGGGGACAAAAATGCTTATTTAGAAATTCTTGTTAAATATTTTGTCATCCTATTTCCAATTTTTTATATCATATGAATCTTATGTTTTCTTGGAAAGTGTTAGAATTAAGTGACACGAATCTTTATTTAAATAAAATACAAAGTGGTAAAATAAAATAAAAGAAAAATCCTATAGAACTACACTTTTTTTTTAATTTTAGAATAAGGTTTTTAAACCTTATTAAACTCAATCTATTTTATATTGATTAGAATAAGGTGTTTCAATCTTACTACACTCCTATTAGAATATATCTTTACATACATATAAATAGACATAGTCTATTCCTCTTGTATTTAATTCGAATTCGACATAGTAAATTTTCTTCTCCTCTGCCCGTGATTTTTTTCAGGAAGGGTTTCCACGTAAAATCTGTGTATTCTTTATTTTATTTCCCTCTTCTTTGTGACATATTGTCATTACCAACATTCTATTTTATTTTCACAAATTGGTATAAGAGCTTTTGGGTTTTTCATATCGATCACGGTAATGGCGTCTTTGAAGTATGAAATTTCGTTGTTGGATCGTAACACCAGATTCGTGTTATGACAGATAAAGATGCAGCAGTTATTGCACAGATGGACTTAGAAGAATCCCTGCTAGGGGCAGATAAGATGCCTTCGACATTGACAGAGGAGGAGAAGAAGCGCTAGGATTGAAAGGTGTTAACACAGTTACATCTGCATTTGTATAACGAAATTTTGCAAGATGTGATGAAAGAGATGACCGTCGCTGCATTATGAAAGAGGCTGGAACAAATATGTATGTCGAAAACTCTAACCAGCAAGTTGCATATGAAGCAACTCCTTTATGCTCATCGTTTGGAGGAAGGTGTGTCTGTGCATGAACTCTTAACAGTGTTTAAAGAAATTTTCTCAAACTTGGAGGCCATGGACGTTCAGTATGATAAGGAATATCTAGGGTTGATTTTACTTTGTTCATTGCCCCCGTCTTATTCAACCTTTAGAGACATGATTTTATTTAGCCGCGAGTCTCTTATAGTTGATGAGGTTTATGGTTCTTTGACCTCGTATGATAAGATGAAACATCTTGTGGTTAAAACTGACTCTCAGGGAGAGGGTCTCATTGTTCGTGAGAGATAAGATCGGAATGCTGGTGATGATCGTAGAAGGACATAGGAATGGAATCCTCGCAGTAAATCTAAAGGTAGGTCGAAGTCTTCAAACAGAGGTAAAACTTGTAACTTCTGCAAGAAGAAATGACACATTAAATCTAAGTGCTATAAGCTACAAAACAAGATAAAAATATGCTACAAATCAAAAGGGAAAACAACCAAAAATTTCGGTGAAACTGATGTTGTAGAGGACTATAGCGATGGTAAACTTCTAGTCACTTCTGTCAACAGTTCTAAAGTGAACGATGAGTGGATCCTTGATTTGGGTGCACCTTCCACATGAGTCCCAATCGAGATTGGTTTACAACTTAAGAAACAGTGTCTGAAGGTGTTGTTTTGATGGGAAATAATACTTCGTGTAAAATCACAGGTGTTGGAACGATTAAAGTTAAGATGTTTGACGGAGTTGTTAGAACACTTAGTGACGTGCGACATGTTCTAGAATTGAAGAGAAATTTAATTTCGTTGAGTATTGTTGATTTAAAAGGGTACAGATACACAACTGAAAGTGGGGTTTTAAAGATTTCCAAAGGTTCCCTTGTTGTGATGAAAGGGCAGAGGAAGATTGCCAAGTTATATGTTTTGCAGGGTTCTATTGTTACTGATGTTGTAGTTGTCGCTTCCTCTTACTTATCAGATGATGATATTGCTAAACTTTGGTATATGCGCCTTGGGCATATGAGTGAGAATGGTATGGCAGAATTGAGCAAAAGAGGACTTCTTAATGGGCAAGGAATTTGCAAACTGAAGTTCTGTGAACACTGCATTTTTAAGAAGCAAAAGAGAGTTCGATTTACCAGAGGAATCCATAACATGGAGGGAACGTTGGAATATATTCATTCAGATCCATGGGGGCCATCCAGAGTGCCTTCGAGAGGTGGAGCTAATTATATGCTAACTTTTATTGATGATTTTTTCCAGAAAAGTTTGGGTGTTCTTCCTAAAGCAGAAAAGTGATGTGTTTTTCACATTTAAGTCTTGGAAAATTATGATTGAAAAATAGACGAAAAACAAATAAAATACTTCCGCACAGACAACGATTTAGAGTTCTATTCTAATGAGTTTAATAGACTGTGCAAGTTAGAAGGGATCGTGAGACACTTGACAGTTTGTCATGTTTCACAACAAAACGGCATTGCAGAATGAATGAATAGAATGATAATAGAGAAAGTTTGATATATGTTGTCGAATGCCAACTTACCAAAGTCGTTTTGGGCCAAAGCAGCCTTTACTGCATGTTTTTTGATCAACTGATCCCCATCTATTGCCATTGAAAAACAGACTCCACAAGAGGTATGGTCTGGTAATCCTGCTAATTATTCTGATTTAAAGATCTTTGGGTGTTCTGCGTATGCTCATGTTGATAATGGAAAATTGGAACCAAGATCCATTAAATGTTTTTTTCTTGGTTATAAAGCTGGTGTAAAAGGGTATAAGTTATGGTGTCCTAAAAATAGAAAAATTGTGATTAGCAGATATGTTATTTTTTAAAAATAGAAAAATTGTGATTAGCAGATATGTTGTTTTTTGATGAAACTACTATGCTACCTAACTTATCTCTTAAAGACTCTTTCAATAAAGAAAATCAAAAGCAGGTGGAGCATTAGATTAATACAGAACCTACAACAAAGTTGACTCCTCAAGCCAGTATAAAAATTAAGAATGGAGTTGCTTCTTCACCACAATACTCTATCGCCAAAAACATAACTAGAAGAGAAATTAAACCTCCAAAGAAGTATACCGAGGCTAATCTTGTTGCTTATGCTTTAAATGTGGCTGAAGATATAGATACAAACCAAGAGCCATCTAATTATTTTGAGGCGTTTAGCTATGAAGACTCAGAAAAGTGGATGTTTGCTATGTAAGAGGAGATGGAATCACTCCACAAAAATAGAACATGGGATCTTGTGAAACTTCCTAAAGGTAAAAAGGTTGTTCGTTGTAAATGGGTGTTTAAAAAGAAAGAATGGACTGCAAGAGTTGAAGAATCTAGATATAAAGCAAGGCGTGTTGCAAAGGGTTATAGTCAAATTCCAAGAGTGGACTTCACAGATGTTGTCTCCCCAGTTCTGAAGCATAGTTCGGTTTGAGTTTTGCTTGGTATTGTGGCCATGCATGATTTGGAGCTTGAGCAGTTAGATGTAAAAAATGCATTTTTGCATGGAGAACTTGAGGAGGATATTTACATGCAACAACTAGAGGGTTTTACAGTTTCAAAAAAAGAGGACTATGTTTACTTGCTGAAAAATTCCCTTTACGGTTTGAAACAGTCACCAAGATAGTGGTACAAGAGGTTTGATTCTTTTATGATTTCTCATGATTTCAAAAGAAGTAGTTTTGACAGTTGTGTTTACTTTAAGAAAAACAATGATGGTTCTTTTGTGTATCTACTTTTTTATGTTGATGACATGTTGATAGCAGCAAAAGATAAATGAGAGATAAGAAAGGTCAAAGCCCAACTAAGTGAAGAATTTGAGATAAAATATTTGGGACCAGCAAAGAAGATACTTGGTATGGAGATTCTCAAAAATAGAAAAGCAAATAAATTGTACCTAAGTCAGAAGGGGTATATTTAGAAAGTTCTTTGCAGGTTCAATATGCAAAGTGCTAAGCCTGGTAGTACTCCTTTAGCAGCCCATTTCAGACTTTCATCGGTTTTGTCTACACAATCAGATGATGAGATTGAATACATGTCACATGTTCCATACTCTAGTGTAGTGGGATCTCTCATGTATGCTATGGTTTGTTCATGTCCAAATTTATCATGTGCAGTTAGCAGATACATGGCGAATCTCGGTAAAGAACATTAGAAAGCAGGTCGGTGGATTTTAAGGTACTTACGAGGTACTACTGATGTTTGCTTACAGTTTGGAAGAACTAGAGATGGAGTCATTGGGTATGTTGATGCTGATTTTGCTGGAGACCTTGATAGAAGAAGATCTCTCATAGGTTATGTCTTTACAATCAGAGGTTGTGCAATCAGTTGGAATGCCACTTTGCAAACTATTGTCGCTTTGTCTACCACTGAAGCTGAGTACATGGCGATTACTGAGGCTTGTAAAGAAGCTATTTTGTTGGAGGGACTCTTTAGTGAACTCAACGAAGACCTTCAAATCAGTATAGTATTTTGTGATAGTCAGAGTGCAATATTCCTTACAAAAGATCAAATGTTTCATGAGAGTACAAAACACATTGATGTTCAATATCATTTTGTTCATGATATTATTGCTCGTGGTGATATTGTTGTGAGCAAAATTAGTACTCATGAAAGTCCTGCAGATATGATGACTAAGTCACTTCCTATAACCAAGTTTGAGCATTTTTTAGACTTGGTTGGTGTTCATTGTTGAAGTTAAACCCTTAAGGGGTTTTATGGAAGAGGTGGAGAACCTATTTGTTGAGAGTTCATGATAAATAACTTGTTCATTGAGAATTCGTGTCAAGGTGGAGATTGTTAGAATTAAGTGACACGAATCCTTATTTAAATAAAATACAGTGGTAAAATAAAATAAAAATAAAAGAAAAATCCCTATAGAACTACACTTCTTTTATTTTGTTTTAGAATAAGATTTTTTAAACCTTATTAAACTCTATCTATTTTATATTGATTAGAATAAGGTGTTTCAATCTTACTACACTCCTATTAGAATATGACTTTACAAGCCTATAAATAGACATAGTCTATTCCTCTTATATTTAATTCGAATTAGACATAGTGAATTTTCTTCTCCTCTGCCCGTGATTTTTTCTCGAAAGGGTTTCCACGTAAAATCTGTGTGTTCTTTATTTTATTTTATTTTTTTACGATATATTGTCATTATCGACATTCTATTTTATTTTCACAGAAAGTAAAAAGGTTCTATTATTATTATTATTATTATTATTATTATTATTATTATTATTATTAACAATGTTAGTTTTTAGGGCTCATTTGGTGCCTTTTGATGTGGTCTGCTGTTGGATATATTTTTAATTATTTTGGTTAAAACTTTGAATTTGTTGATGTAATTGGGTGCTTTCTATTTGGGTACCGAAACATTGACAAAGTTGAAACTGCAGAAACAACATGTTTAAGGCATAACTATATAGTATTGTGATTTTGCACATTATATTCAATTCTTTTTAAGACCATCTCTCTTGCCTTTCTATATATAATCAAATAATTAGTAATATCACCCATTACGTGGTTTGATTTTTATTTTAATAATTAATTATTTTTATTTTTAAATTAAATAAAAATTCAAGTTAAATATTAAGTCTTTTCTTGTTCATCATATTTGTATTTGAAAACTCAATTAAACCTTCATGGTGAATGATATGCCGTTTGATTGAATTCCTTTAAACAAATTATCCTAATTGAATAAATTTTAATTATGTGCATTGTTTTAGTAGGAAAGTCGTTTTCTTTCTTATGTATATAATCACTTTAAATTTTTAAAAATATTATTTTGTTTTACTTTTAAAATGCTATTTTATTTTTGTTTAATATATCATTTTATCAAATTCACGTAGGCATTAATATGCAAATTTATTTAAATATTTTTATTTAATATTAGAATGGAGGATTTTCATCACTAAAATTTATAGGTTTGGAGCTTATTTAACTATAAAATACATCTATCATAAAAGAAAAGAAAATTTTATTTTTATAAAATAGTCATTTTATTGAATTTTAATATTATATTAATTAACTTATTATTGTTAAATATTAAAATAGAATATAAAATGTTTTTTATTAAATTTTGTCTTCAAGTTAGCAAAATTCAAATAATTGAGAAAGAAATGGAATTAATGGGTTATTTTGCAATTATAAATATTATTAATGTTATTAGTCTTGTAAGTACCTTCTTAGAGAAATTGTTAGTAATATATATTATATTTTGAACAATTTCATTAGAAGTTTTGATCATATCTGTTATGTTTGACACAATTCTTAAAATTATTTAATAATTTTTCAATTTATAAATAAAAGGATAATGTGTTTTAGCGTATTTGAATCGGCATTCTTTCATATTAACAACAATACTCATACTAATTGAGTTAAGAGATCGATATATATATATATATATATATATATAATACTAAGTAGATGAGGCTTTTATTTTGGTTAATTTAAAATTATTTAAAAGTTGAGTAAGCTGATGATAATCAAAAGTAAGAAAAAGAATCCAATAGGCTAATCATTAACCTTAGGTAGGTATAATCTATGTTAGGATTTTAAAGGTCGATTTTGTTGTATGATTGGATTTCATTAAAACCAACCTAAGTTATTTATTCAATCTTTAGGGTTATCTTATTGAGGAAAACATATATCCTTTGCCTTATTCCCAATACACTTATTTATTAATATATCAATCATCTCAATGCTCCACTAATTTCGAAAGAAATAGAGACATTCAGATTTCGGAAGGTGATTTAGGAATTTGATGATTCCATTTTATATAATATTTTGTTTCTTAAAAAATCAAATCAAAATCGTAAATATCATATGTTACTTTCTTAATTTTTAAAATTTTAAAATTAGAGTTTTGTATGTAAGTTTGAATTTTTTTTCATTAATTTAAAATAAAAACTATTTTATGATACGAAAAATAAAACTAATTAAAATCAAATAAAAAGTAAGCTTAGATTAATCGGAATTCATTTCCAATTCTCGATTTTTGTTAAAGAAAAGTTATGAACCTTAGATCTGGTCTAAAATCACTTCTTCTTCTTCTTTTTTTTTTTTTTAATTCTTTATTAATAAAATCATGAAATTAAACAATATTTTATAAGTTGATGGTAGGGTTGAGTGGGCATGATTTGTGGGGCAGTGATGAATCATTGGCATGCCTCCTTTATTATTATGGTAATGCAGTGTCTGGTTTTTCCTTCTAACCACTAAAAGGCCCCATGTTTTTTAATAAACCAAAATCACTTCTGACAGTTTTTTCAGTTGCTTCCTTACCCAATTTCGATTGCCCTTTGCAACATTGTCCTTTCTATTTTTATGTTTTTTTAATATGAATTTGATTAAATTTAATGTTAAATTAAATTAGCTTTTTAATGACAACGTTGTTTTCTTTAAAAATAAAACTTAATTTTAAAATAGTATTGAAAATTTTATATTCTTTATTACTCAACCCAACCACATTAATAATTTTAGCTCCAATTTGATTTTCTTGGTCAAACCTATTTGTATGGATTTAAGGATATATATTTATTCTTTTAAATTCTATATAGTTTGTTTTATTTCAAAAGCTACGTATTTTATTTAATTCTAATCGTTAACTACGTTTGCAATGAATTTAATTAGTGATTGAATCAAGTTATTAATGTTTAATCAATGAATTTAATTGGTCAATTCAGTTTAAATTAAATAAATAATTAAAAATTCATAAAAATAAAATATCTCCTACGACATTATGTTTAATTAGAAAATCGATATCAAAATGGCATTCTGTTTTTCACAAAATCTACAAAGTATCAATACGGTATCGATATCTTTTCATAAAGTATCGATAAAATTGTGTTGGCATTGATAGTTAATCTCCAACAATCATTAAATTTAGCATATTACAAAAAATATCGATACATTTTTATCTGATATCGATACTCACTGTTATAGGTGTATTAAATACTCTGGTTTTCACATCCCCAACGGCTCTATTAACTACCACAACAACCTCAATGGTTGAAAATCAATTAAGGAGTATAAATACCAGCTTCTAAAGTTCCTACAACAACAACAAAGAATATTTAAGATTGTATACACTTTGTACTCAATACTTTCATAATTCTCTTGTATACACTTGTGAGCTCTCATTATCTTTCTTTTACTCAAGTGCATTCTAGTATGTTTGTGCTTAATTCGCAAACATTCTGATTTTGTTAGGATTATCTCTTTGTTTGCTTATTTGTAATTCTTTGAGAGGATTTATCTTAAGATTTTGGGTTAGAAATCGTAAGAGGGTTGTAAGGTTAAACCTTGTCCTCAAAGGTTGAACAAATTAGTGAATTTGAGAAATCTTTAATTGTAAAAAGCTAAGGTAGTGAAGTAGGCAATCAGGGTTAAATCACTCTAAATCTTTGTGTTCATTGTTTCATTTTCTTTCCTTGCTTTTACCAAATTTTTTAAAAGTCAATTCACCTCCCTCTTGACAATTTCGATTTGATTAATTGAGCTAACAGTTTTTATATCTAATATTTAAGTAGACTAAACTAATATCACATAATATAATATATAATACAACACAATATTGTTGAGACTCTTAGTTGTCTTAGATCTGAATTTTCTCCTTGTGTTTAAACATTTCTTTGAACTGCATCACTATGTTTTATCTCTGGTTCGAACATCATGTTTGGACAAACCTTTAGACAATAGTCGAGACATCTCTTTAAGATAGCCTAAATGTAGTATGTAGTTGGTATTTTTTACTGTGACCTTCATGATGTGTTATACCATCAATAAATGATCCTCAAGCCATGTTTTATTCTATCCTCAATGATGCTAACCAAATTTGGGAGAGGAAGAGGATGAAGGATCGACTTTCCTTAACTCAGGAACTTATCCTTATCCTTTAAGCCTTTTACTTGGTAATCGAGTTGACTATTTGAGATTGAAACTCGATGACTTTATCTTGGATAATTTTACAATTCAAATGGTGATTTTATCTTTACAATGTTACTTGAAGAAGCTATCATATTTTCCCTATAAATAGGCAACACTTATGCACATGCCAATGCATCTTTTGTGGAGTGCTTTTGTTTTATTTTTCTTGTGTAATTGTAGCTAGCATTTACTTTGTAATTTGCACTTTGTTGTAAGTAAGGCGATTTGGGTGAGTGATTGTAACAAGTCGGGATTATCTGTTGGGGTTGAAATTAGTTCTTGTGTAAGGGTAGATTGGGCTTTAGCTAATAGGTATTTGATTGGTTATTGAATAAATAATTCACAGAGCAAGGCTTCATTGAGTAGGATTATTTGCCAAATTGCGTTAACAATTTTTTGTGTCTAACTTTTCTTTTTCTCTTATTTGCTTATTGCCTTTGTTACATAGTCTTCTCTAAACTTGTGTTCAAACAATTAGTTGGGACAGAGAGCAAATAGGTTGCTATTTCAAATACAATACAATACACATTGTATCAAATTTCAATACCACATATATGTTATAAAATCTTATGATGCTCTAATCAAATATTTATATATTCAATTTAAAAGATATAATACAATAATTTCAAGCATATTTAATAACAATAATTTAATCATAAAAATTTTAACATCCAAATATCATACATACTATAATTTAATAAAAGAATTTTAGTTTAAAAGAAATTTTTTGGATATAAATACTGGATTTTCATTAACATAGGTCGAAGCATAATCCAAAAAAAAAAAAACAGAAACAACAAAAGCCCAAACAATAAAATGTCAAAGAAACAAAAACAAAACTGTGTAAACCCAAATCTGCCCGGGCCCAGCAAACAAATGAAAACAAAATTAAAACCCATTTTTACAAACCCAAATCCAATTGTCAGCCCAACAGCAATAACCCAATTCAGAAGCCCAATTAGCCTAGCCCACTAAAAAAAAAAAAAAACAAAATCCTAAGGGCCACTTACCCTACGCGCGCCGAACACCGCCTCTGCTCTTACCCCCTGTTCGTTTTTTGTCCCATCCACCGCCCACTGCCACTGGCCACCGCCACTGTAAGAGCACCACCAACTCCTCCAATTGCGCCGAATACCTGCAAGCAATAAATGGGAAAGGACATAACATTTATCAAATTGTAAAATAGTGGCTATAAAAGGCCAATCGAAACTGTACAGAGGATCACTTTTTTTTTTCTTTCGATCAATAGAGCATAAAAATTTAAACAAAGATTAGAGTCAAAGATATAGCAGACAAATTCAGCACCAGCACAAGAAAGCAAAAGAACCCTAAAAATCGACTAAAAATCTAAAAACAGGCGAAAAGAAGGTGATTTTCTCTCCCTTTTTATTTTTGAAGCACTCCTTTTTCTCGACATATATGTGTACATATTATTAAAGGATATTAAAAAAGGAATAAAAAATATAAAATTTTACCTCTTTTCGAACTTTCGACCACCGTGTGCGGTGGCCGGTGATGGCATTGGCGCGGCGGCGACTCGCCGGAGTTCCCCCTTCCCTCAACCTCTGCAGAGAAAAAAAGGAAAAGAAAATTTTTTTTGGGGGCAGTAGCTCAAATGATTTTTTGGGGGGGTTTAGGGCCTTATATAGCCCCTCAAAACGACGTCATTTTGGGGTTGGCTTTTAAACCCAAAACGACGTTGTTTCACCTGGTCCGACCCGAACCAGACCCGCTCCAGAAAGGATCCGCGTTTTTTTTTACTAAAGGGGAAATTCCACAATCAGCCCTTCCGCATTTTTAGTTCTTAAAATCAAGTTTTTCATTATTGCACATCGGCCTTGAAATTTCGCGCAGTTTTGCAATTTGGTCCTTCCCTAAAGTGCTGCGTTTAATTGGCTGGAAAAATTGTCCCTTTGGTCCCCCCTCTTTCATGCGGTTCTTTTGTGACCCCGAAGCCCATTTTATTTACAAATTGACCCCAAACTTTGTTTTATTTACCATTTAGCCCCCGAACCACTGTTTTATTTATATTTTGACCCAAAATTTCTGTTTTTAATGCGATTTAACCCATTTTTCAATCATTTTGCAATTTTTTTACCACTTTTACTATTATTTAAAATTTTTATTATTGATTATTTTATTATTATTATTATTATTAGTATTATTATTATTATTACTATTATTATTATTATTATCACTTGCTATTATTATTATTATTATTTATCGTTTTTTATTATTATTATATATTTTTACCATCGCTAATATTATTCTCAATTATTATTATTATTATTATTGTTTCATTATAGGTTAGTATTAAGGCATTCTTTTTATTTTCACTTGGTTATCATTTATATTATTATTTTCACATTATTACCATTATCTTATATTTTATTGTTTTATTATTTAATTTTCATCACTATAATTTTATTATTCTGTTTTACCACTAATATTATATATATATATATGTATTATTCATATTAGTATAGTATTATCATTGTTTTATATCACTATCATATTATTATTATTATTAGTACTCTTATATTTTTTATATTTATATCTACGTTCATTTTTCTTAATTTCATGTTATTACTAAACAAAATATATTTTGAAAATCATCATATTTCATTTAAGAGGTTTTAGAATAAAGGCATTGTTTCGTATTTAGAAATTCGGGAAATAGTGCCCTAACGTGCTGGGTTGTGATTTTCCGTCTAACTAAATAACTTAACATCCTTTTTACGAAGTTTTGCAAATCACGAGACGACTTTGATCATGAGAGATTAAAACATCGTGTCCTAACGTGCTGGATGTGATGTTTATATCTTTTCGGGACAAAGAAGTCTCAAGTTTTGACTCGAGCCTTTTCTTTAAATTAATACGATACGATGCATTTTAAAAATTGCTACACTCCATTTAAAGGTTTTAAAATAAAGGCAATGTTTTGTATTTAGGAATTCGGGGAATAGTGCCCTAACGTGCTGGGTTGCGATTTCCCGTTTGACTAAATAACTAAACATCCTTTTAATTAAGTTTCGTAAATCATGAGATAGCTTTGATTGCGAAGGTTTAGAATATCATGTCCTAACGTGCTGGATGTGATGTTTGTACCCTCTCGGAACAAAGAAATCTCAAATATCTTAATACCTTTTAAAGGATCCGTATTTTAAAACCTTTTCAAACTTCTGACATTAAGACACTAATTAATCATTTTGGTACCAATTTTGGGCGTATCGAGGGTGCTAACCCTTCCTCGTGCGTAACCGACTCCCGAACCCGATTTTCAAAATTTCGCAGACCATCAACATTGTTTTAGTAAACCAAAACGTTTTATCAAAACAAAGGTGATCCGATCACACCAAATAAAGATCGGTGGCGACTCCCTGTCCTTTTTCGTTTTAAAAAACAAAGTCGAACCCCTTTTTCATTTTCCAAAAAAATGGTTACGACAGCTTGGCGACTCCACTGGGGACGATTTAAAAGTCAAGCCATAAATTGATTATTTTCTATCTTTTGTCGGAAAGTTGAAAGTTAGATTTGAGAATTACGATCCTTTTATTGCATGTTATTTTAATTTCGGCATTGCATTGCATGACCGTTATGGTCACACCTTTAAGTGGGAGTGAGAAACTACTCCTTCGTGAGGTCTTCACCTCCGTACAGGATAGTGGATCACTTTCGGGATACATCCGTACCTATGTCTTCGTGAGATTTTCATCTCCGTGCAGCCATAGGGAAATGTATTCCCCTGAACCGAACTCGGTCCATATGAGCCTATAATGGGTGAGGATCGAGGAATCTGCTGGTTCGGGTACCCTTCTTTAGAACTGAACCTCATATCGTAAGCCCTAAGAACCCACATTAGGTAGAGCCATGCCAAATCCTAGTGGTTACCAGATTAGGTATTTTTATTCTTTGCTTACTGTGTATGAAATACTGATTTGCTTCATTTTATTTTTGCATAGCATCTTCATCAAAAAAAGGCGTTGGTTCACATTCAATTGCTAAATAGATAGCTTGTCATGGAAAAGGGTTTCTTGATAGAGTGGAGGACAATACGGCCGTCCGAACATGGGCCGAGACAGTGCAACAAGAAAAAGATGATTGTCTTACAGAAGGGCACATGTCAGAATTATAGGACTTCACACGTATCAGTGTAACTCAAAATAATCTTCAAGAGATGAAAGAGATATGGAGTCAATGGGACGACAAAATCAAGCAACTATTCTACTATCATTACGGTGATCTGCCTTATCTGCTCGACATCAAGGTAGATCAGCATTTATTCCGAGCTATAGCACAATTTTAGAATCCTGCTTATAGTTGTTTTACTTTCGGAAAGCGGATCTGGTGCCTACTATAGAAGAATACATGACTTTACTCCGTTGCCCAAAAATTCAAACCGACAAAGTTTATGCAAGACACATCAATGTCCCCACCTTCTTAAAAAGCTGATGAATATTACGGGAATTAGCGAGCAGTGGGTTGCATTTCGGATAAAACAAAAGGAGATTGTAAATGCATCCCTTGGAGAAATTTAAGGGATTTGATCATAGCGCACCCTGACGTGAAGAAAAGGGTTGACATTTTTGCCTTGAGCATTTATGGACTGATTATTTTCCCAAAGCTCTAGGGCATGTAGACAAGGCGATCTCAAACTTATTCAACAGATTGGATAGAAGAGTCACACCCGTCCCTGCAATTCTGGCCGAAACTTTTAGGTCCCTAAGCGCGTGCCGAAGAACGGGCGAAGAAAGATTCACCGGTTGTGCACAGCTCCTACTAGCATGGTTCAACAGTCACTTTTGGAAAGCGAAAAGGCATCTTGTCGAATCTTCTCCGAGGACTATTCCCCGCTAAAAGAATTAGCAGCCATGCCAAGGCGAGACGATCTTACAGAAGAAAAATGGATGATGATTCTGCAAAACCTGCAAGAAGAAGACGTAGAATGGAAAGCTCCTTTAATGATTCCTGATGAGATCCTATATCGATGTGGAGATTTTGACTGGGTTCCTCTACTGGGAATATAGGGAGCTGTCGGATATGCTTCTCTCCTCGTGCTGAGACAGTACAGATCGAGATAGTTTATACCTGCAACACAAGGTCTAATTCAGTGTGAGTTCAAATATAAAAGAGACAATTGTAAGAAAAGAGTTTGTGAAATAGCGAGTGCTTGGAGTCAGACTCACAGGATGAAAAGGTTTGCTACTAACCCGATGACAACCCCTGAATATGACCGATGGAGGAGTCCGAGAATCAACGACAATATCCCCACATTAGGCTAAGAAAATGCCCGATCGGTGGAAGAGCACCTGCAGGTAATCCCTCAGAGCTCGAAATCATCAAACAGGATTTTGAGAAAAAGAATGTGGAATTAGGGAAAAGGATAGAACAATTAGAAGAAGAGAAAATGCAGTTAGGATTGGATGTTGACATTCAAAAGCTGGAAGCCGAAAGGCTGAGGAAAGGGAAAAATAAGGCTGAGGAAGATTTGGACAGTTTGAAAATAGACTATAAGAAGCTACGAAGGTCAATGAAAATTGCTGGATTGGAAAAAACATCAGAGCAATGGCGTTAAGAACTTAAAGAGGAAAAACATAGAGCCAGTCAATGGGAAATGAAACTCCGAGATACTCAAGTTCGAGAAGCTACTCTGAAAAGAAGTTTGGTAGAAACTCAGAACGAGAAAGAGGAATTAAAGGCTCGGGTGTGAATCGGAAAGATCATTGTATCAAGATCGTAGCCGTAACTCGTAGTCGAATTAAAGGCTAGTCTGAGTAAAATTGAAGAAATGAAAGCAAGAATCGAAGAGCTAGAATCTACTTTACATGGTTGTGAGCTACGGGTGGAGCTTCTTGAAGTCAACGAGGAGCGTTGGAAGCAGCAACTTTATCACTCTCAGAATCAAGTCAGAGATCGAGATTACATTATGGGGGAAGCCGTGGCTCAAGTGCGAGAGGTGGCGGATCACTTACAAACCTTAGCGGTCCGAGCCGATGTACTAAGTTTATTTTATGAATCAAAGTCAGAACAAGGTCAAGAGTTAGCTGGGCTTCTTGAAGAAGTCAAGGCCTTAAGTATTAGGGCGAGGCCTTATATGTAATCCATTTTATGTAAAGAAACTTGTTTTCTAGAAAAGTTATTCTAAAAAGAAATTGAATCAGAATTAATGCCTTTTTTGCATACATTTCATGCATTAGCATCACATTGCATCATGTGCATTAAATCTCACAAAGGAACCTTAAATTATGACAGTGACCCTGGAACATCGCTACAATACACGAGGCAAAACAAAAATCATGGATCAAAGAATGGAGAGACTAGAACAAATGCAAAAGGAAATACAAGAGCAGATGCAAGAACGATTAATCAAGATACAACAGGATATGATAGAACGAATGCAGGAATCTCAGAGAATATGATGAATCAATTGGCGCAGTTGTTGGCTAATGAACATGAGAAAGGAAAAGGCGTTGCTACTAGTTTGGGAAACGATAATGACGACCCTGTTTACCCTCCGGGTTTTACCTCGCCTAATATCCAAGTGCCATCGGAGGCACATCCCCAATGGATGCTTGTTACTATTAGACCACAATATCAGGTTGGTACTGCGATACCGGCCCACCTTCCGACTGGTTTGGTACTAACCAGGGGAAAGTCCGCTAACCCTGTGGTCTCCGATTTCGATGAACTGGCAGAAATGGACAAGGCAAAAATAGATTTGTCAAAGCAACATGAGAACTATTGCAAGTGGCTAGAAGAAAGGTTTAAAGAAATAGAAACGGCTGACCATCATTACGGGATGGACGCTAAAGACTTAAGTCTGGTCCGGACTTAGTCCTTCCGCTAAAGTTCAAAACACGAGTTCGAGAAATATAACGGAATCTGGTAGCGACATCACAATGTTACGCCGGCGGATGGTGGGGCACCTTAATAATAACCAGTTCCTGATTCACTATTTTCAAGACAGTTTACGGGTTCTGACCAAATGGTATAACCAGCTTAGTCGTGCCCAAATCAAGACGTGGAAGGACCTGGCACAGGACTTCATGAAACATTATGGCCATGTAGCTGATATTGCTCCTGATAGAATCACGCTCTAAAATATGGAGAAAAAGTCGGGCGAAAGTTTTAGACAGTATGCCCAGCGATAGAGAGAGGTAGCAATACAAGTGCAACCACCGCTCTTGGAAAAGGAGACAACCATGCTCTTTATTAATACGTTGAAAGCTCCTTTCATCAATCATATGCTGGGAGGTGCCACTAAAAGCTTTTCAGACATCGTGATGTCGGGGGAGATGATAGAAAATGCAATCAGATGTGGCAAGATAGAAGTGGGAGAAAGTGCCAGAAAGACAATCCCAAAGAAAAGAGAGAATGATGTAAATAACCTAAATAAAGGTTATCCGAAGCCTATTATTGTAAATCACCTGAGTCGTAATCTCGATCATCGAGCTCCTATAAGCGGGAACCCAAAGACAAAGCGTAACACGGAGAAAATCCAATTCACGCCAATTCGACCACGAGAAGGAAATGTACTAGAACTTATTCGATGCTCATATTGTTTCCCACATTACCTAAAACCCCGCAACCCCATACCCTAAGTGGTATGACGCGAACGCACATGCAGTCAAAGTACCACGCAGGATTGTGGGGCATTCAATAAACAACATCTTGCTTTCAAAAATTGGTAGAAAGACTCATCCGGATGGGCGTTATAGAAGTGGACGATACCCCCAGCACGGGGCACCCGTTGCCTAATCATGGGGTCAATATGATAGGCGAGAACGTGGGAAGGAGAGTTAAAAGGGATATTGACGAAGTAAAGACTCCGATGAAACGAGTCTGGAAAGAAATAATGAAGAGGGGATTAGCTGTATCAAGTCCGGTAGGAAAGCATGAAGGAATAAGAAAAGGCTGTGAGTTTCATAACATGGAGGGGCACGAAATCCAGGACTGTATTGAGTTCAGAATTCTGGTACAAAGGCTGATAGACAATAAAGAGTTGGAGTTTTTTGAAATTAATGAAGGTCGAAAAGAAAGAAGCATTTGCGTGTTGGAAGATGAATCAGCAATAAAAGCCTCGAAAACTAACTATCCTTAGGTCACCATCTCGCCAAAGAACGATGGAGCTGGGATAAAGACAACTCAAAGTTTGTGATTCGTAAAGAGGTTCCCCGAACTCAAACTGCAACCTGACGGTTTCTAAAATAGGGGACTCAACCTGCACTACGAAAGGAAACCAAGAGCCTCCGAAGATTGTGATCCGGAGACCTACGGCCTTTTCATATGAAAATAACAAAAAGGTTCCCTAGAACTACAACTACAATGTGACGGTTCTCAGGAAAGGAGACGGTCCAAAGATCGAAAGGGAAACCGGAGGTAGGCTCCTATACGCCAGAAGCGGAAAGCGTTATGACACGGCAAACCCACGGATCGAGCTTGTAAAAGAGAAAACCTTGGTGGCCGAATAAGAGAGAGAAAGTGCAACCAAACAGTAAGCTCCTATAAATGAGCCAGTGAAGGAAGACGAGGCTAGAGAATTCTTAAAGTTTTTAAAACATAGCGAAACAGCATCGTGGAGCAGCTGCATAAACAGTCGACTCGTATATCTGTGCTTGACTTGCTATTGAGCTCAGAGGCACATCGCAACGCACTGATGAAAGTATTGAATGAAACTTATGTTGCTAATGATATCACCGTTAACAAGTTGGATCGCCTAATTAGCAATATAAGTCTTGATAACTTCATTTTATTTAATGATGATGAGATTTCTTTGGGAGGTATGGGTTCCATCAAGGCCTCCATATTACTACGGTGTAAAGGATACACACTATCGGGGTATTAGTCGATAATGATCGGCACTCAATGTCCTGCCATTATCGACGTTGAATCGATTACCCATTGATAGCTCTCACATGAAGGCCTGCTACAATGTAGTAAGGGCATTCGATGGAACTGAAAGGAAAGTCATGGGGAGGATCGAAGTACCTCTTTTAATCGGCCAGGTACATATGAAGTGAATTTCATAGTAATGGATATCAGGCCGTCATACAACTGTTTGTTGGGGAGGCCTTAGATACACTCAGCGGGAGCAGTCCCCTCATCGTTGCACCAAAAATTGAAATTAGTCACAGAAGGCCGTTTGGTAACAATAAATGCTGAAGAAGACATCATCGCAACCGTAACCAACGGTGCACCATATTTAGAAGCAAATGAAGAAGCAACTGAATGTTCCTTCCGCTCTTTGGAATTCATCAACGCAACATTTATCATCGAGGGAAACAAAATCCCAGTGCCCCAGTTATCTAAAACCACAAAAATGGGTTTGCAATTAATGGTCGAAAATGGAGCCGTACCCGAAAAGGGACTGGGAAGGTATCTCTAGGGAGGAACCGAAGTCCCGAGGTTGAAAGAAAAAAGAGACCTCTTTGGCTTAGGATTCAAGCTGAATGCCAAACAAAAGAAGAAAGAGTTAGAAAAAAAGCAAGAAAGAAGGAAAGCGCGTTTGGGTAGAGATGAGATTAAATGGGAACCAATAATAATTCCTCATATTCATGAGACCTTTATATCAGGAGGGGTTATCCATCTGAGACGAGGAATGCAAAATGAAGAAATCGTGCATGTCAATGCTATATCCGAGGGGAAAATTGAGGAAGAAAATCGGAATAGCATCCACCCCTATGAGCGGACAACGTTCTAAACAACTGGACTGCAGAGGAGATTCATGTAGCTTTTAGAACTCATTCAGAGTAATACTCGGAACACACTTGTTGCTTTAAGTCTAGAAGTAATAAGAGTCCCTTTTGTGAAGCATGATTTTGTATAAGGCATCGTTATTTTCAATGAAATACATCTCCGCCATCTTTTGAGCAAATTTTCTTTTATGTTCATTTCATTCATTATCATTATTCTTTCTTTAGATATTCTTCTAAACATTTCTATTCTTCATTTATGATACCAATAAGCATGCCTAGATTCTGTGATTCTATGAACCTTTATTCATCTCCATAACAGGTCCCCAAATATCAATGATTTGAGTAACGCTACCGATGACTCAGAGTGTCCTTTTGAGCAAGATATGGGTGCGGAAGATTTTCAAGATTTTAGAGATGACCAAGGTGTGACTTATCTCTGAATCATAAGGATGGTAGAACAAGAGGAGAAACAAATCGTACCTCACAAAGAGTCAGTGGAAATAGTGAACCTAGGAGATGGACAAGAAAAGAAAGAAGTGAAGATTGGAGCCGGTATCACCGTAGAGACAAGGCGAGACCTCATCGAGCTATTCTAAGAATTCAAGGATGTCTTCACATGGTCATATCAAGACATGCCCGGGTTAAGCACTGATATCGTGGTACACCGTTTGCCTATAAAAGAAGAATACAAGCAGATCCAGTGAAACTTCAGAGGATGAGGCCGACGCTTTCTTGAAAATAAAGAGGAGGTCGGGAAGCAATTTGACGGTGTTTCTTGCAAGTGGCTAAGTATTGGAATGGGTAGCCAATATCGTCCCCGTCCCTAAGAAAGATGGGAAAGTACGAATGTGTGTAGACTACAGGGATCTAAACAAGGCTAGCCCAAAAGACAATTTTCCGTTACCTCCTATTGACACCTTAATGGATAATACGGCGGGTTATTCATTGTTCTCATTCATGGATGGCTTCTCAAGATACAACCAGATAAAGATGCTTCCTGAAGACATGGATAAAACCACGTTCATAACCATGTGGGGAACCTTTTACTATAAGGTAATGCCATTTGGGCTGAAGAATGCAGGAGCAACATATCAGAGAGCCATGGTAACTCTATTCCATGACATGATGCATAAAGAAATTGAAGTTTATGTCGACGATATGATCGCCAAGTCTTGAACTAAAAAGGAGCATGTCCAGGTCTTAAGGAGATTATTCTTGAGGTTGAGGAAAGTTCAGCTGAAGCTTAATCTGGCAAAGTGTACCTTTGGAGCCAGGTCAGGGAAACTGCTAGGATTTATAGTCAGCGAAAAGGGGATTGAGGTTGACCCAGACAAAGTTAAGGCTATACAAGAATTACTCCGCCTCGCATGCAAAAAGAAGTCCGAGGTTTCTTAGGAAGATTAAATTACATTGCTCGGTTCATTTCACAGCTGACTGAGAAATGTGACCCCATATTTCATCTTCTTAAAAAACACAATCCAGGTGTGTGGGACGAGGAATGTCAGAAGACCTTCGACAAGGTAAAGCAATACCTATCCAATCCTCCGGTATTGATACCGCCAAATCAGAGAAGCTTTTAATCCTCTATTTGACGGTACTTGATAATTCAATGGGATGTGTGCTCGGCCAGCATGATGAGTCAAGAAAGAAAGAAAAGGAAATATTCTACCTTAGTAAAAAGTTCACTGAGTGTGAACAAGGAACTTACCAATTGAGAAACTATGTTGTGACCTGGTCCGACAACCAAGATTGAGGCAAGACATGTTGTATCATACGACTGGCTCATCTCAAGTGGACCCATGAAATACCTAATGGAGTCAACTAATTTGAATGGACGGATGGTCGATGGGAAATTTTACTTTCTGAGTTTGACATAGTTTATGTAAACCAAAAAGCAATAAAAGAAAGTGCAATAGCGGATTTTCTAGCCAGTAGAGCTCTGGCAGATTACGAGCCTTTGGACTTTGATTTCCCTAATGAAGACCTAATGTACGTAGCAACTACTGAAGAAGGTACCCCAGAAAGTCGTCCTTGGAAACTGAACTTCGACGGGGCATCAAATGCTATAGGCAATGGAATTAGGGTAGTTCTGGTGTCCCCAAACGGAGATCATTACCCATTCACTTGTAAATTGGATTTCGATTGTACAAACAATATGGCAGAGTATGAAGCTTGCATCATGGGTATCCGTGCCACTATAGAACATAAAATTAAGGTGCTGGAAGTATACGGAGACTCTGCACTGGTGATTTATCAACTTAAAGGAGAATGGGAGACGAGAGATCCCAAATTGGCCGAATACAAAAGATTGGTCCAAGAACTGATCAAGGAGTTTGATGACATCACTTTCAGTTATCTACTAAGAGACGAAAATCAGATGGCTGATGCTCTAGCCATATTAGCTTCTATGGTACAAGCAAACAACAAGGAGGATATGAGGCCTATACAAATGAGCATTTATGAGGCCCCAGCCCATTGCTACAGCTTGGAAGAAGAGAAAACTGCCCTACCATGGTACCACGATATACTGCGATACGTGAAGAATCGTGAGTACCCAGACCAAGCATCTGAGAACGATAAAAGGATGTTGAGAAGACTAGCTTGTGAATACGTCCTGGATGGAGAGGTCCTATACAAGAAAAGGAAAGATCAAGTGCTATTGAGATGTGTGGATGCCGCCGAAGCTAAGTTAATACTGGAAGAAGTCCACGAAGGCGTCTGCGAAACTCACGCCAACGGTTTCACAATAGCCAGACAAATAATGAGGTTTGGATATTATTCGTCCACCATGGAAGGAGACTGCATCAACTATGCCAAAAAATGTCATAAATGCCAGATTTATGGAGACAAGATTTATGTGCCTCCGTCACCTTTACACATTATGACTTCCCCATGGCCATTTTCCATGTGGGGCATGGATGTCATTGGACCAATCTCACCGAAAGCTTTAAATGGGCATCGGTTCATCTTCGTGGTCATCGACTACTTCACCAAGTGGGTAGAAGCCGCCTCGTATGCTAACGTCACTAAGTCAGCGGTCAGTCGGTTCTTGAAGAAAGAAATCATTTGTCGATATGAAATGCCTGAGAGGATCATATTAGACAACGCATTGAACCTAAATAATAGTACGATAGCGGGAGTTTGTAGCCAATTCAACATTAAACACCACAATTCGTCTCCGTATCGTCCAAAAATGCATGGGGCAGTGGAAGCAGCCAACAAAAACATCAAAAAGATGTGGGGAAGATGACCGAGACTTACAAGGACTGGCATGAAAAATTACCATTTGCGCTCTATGCTTATCGAACATCTGTCCGAACCTCTACTGGGGCAACGCCTTTCTCATTGGTCTATGGGATGGAGGCAGTTCTACTTATTGAAGTGGAAATACCTTCTCTTCGAGTATTGTTAGAAGTGAAGCTAGATGAAGCTGAATGGATCCAGGCTCGATATGATCAGATGAACTTAATTGAAGAAAAGAGATTGAGGGCTATCCGTCACGGTCAGATGTACCAAAAGCGAATGATGCGAGCTTACGACAAAAAGGTTCGCCCAAGGGAATTCCACGAAGGGGACCTCGTGCTGAAAAAGATCCTTCCCATACAAAAGGATCACAGAGGAAAATGGATGCCGAACTGGGAAGAACCGTATGTGGTAAAAAAGCTTTCTCGGGAGGTGCACTGATTCTGACTGAGATGGACGGAAAAGCTTGCCCAATCCCGTGAACTCAGATGCAGTTAAAAAATACTTTGCTTGAAAAGGAAAGGCTAAAGTGAAAACCGCAAAGGGCACTTTAAGACCTAAAAAAAAAAATCGGAGAGGCCGAAGTGAAAACCCGTAAAGGGCGCTTTGAGACCAAAGGGGCTTTGAGTCGAAAACCCAATAAGGGCGGCTCAAATTTGTACGGAAGATGAAGAGTATGTGAAGATTCAATTCTCTCAGAATTAACAGAAAGGAGGAATGTTACACCTCAGAACATCTATAAAGCACTGCAGATCTCCCAGCGTTTATTCAGCTCAAAATGATCTTCGAAAAGATTCGGTGATGAAGCTCAGGCTGCGATATCTGGGGCACCTACTTTTCTTTTTACCCATTTTGTACTCCAATAATGTTTACTTTTGTTGATTTAATCCAATTCCATTCTTCATAAATTCCATTGTTACTTTAAATCTTTAAGCTGTTTGCAATTGAAATAACGACCCATGGACCCATAATGCTTCCATAAAAGGAGTCCCGCCTATTACTCTGGAAGCCTCTAAAACAGCACAGGAACCTGAAACAAGATTGTTGTCTAGGAACCACCACACTTAGGGGTTGGAAACGTTCGAGAAAGAGGATTCTAAAATCATGACTATTCCTCCAGATTCGCTGTCATAAATATCAGACGAGATATTGCATCCGTGCCGTGACCTTGACGAGTGAACGAGCAATTACAGCCCTAAGCTTGCAAAAAGAGATCATTCTTATGACATCCCGCATTCATGCAAATGTCCTCCATAATATCATTTAGTTAGGAGCATTCGATTTATTACAATCATTGCATCTTCATGAAAAAACATCATTCTCATGACATTCTGCATTCATGTAAATGTCATCCATATCACACGTAGTTAGGAGCATTTGAGTCATTCGATCATAGCATCCGCATCATTTGGCATAAACACAAGCATATAAAATCGAGTCTACAGGATATGTCCCCAGAGGATGGTGTAGCAACACTAGTGAAGCCACCATCCTATTGCCACTGATCAGTAGTGGAATAGGTTAAAGATTATCCTATTGCCACTAACCAGTAGTGGAATAGGTTGAAGACCATCCTATTGCCACTGACCAGCAGTGGAATGGGTCAAAAATTGTAGATCTTGTTGCCCTAACCAGTAGTGGGGCAAGATCGAAGGCAAATCTTGGCTCTCTAACCAGTAGGGAACATGATTTAGGCCACTGTCCTATTGCCACCGACCAGCAGTGGAATAGGTCAAAATTGTAGATCTTGTCGCCTAACCAATAGTGGGGCAAGACGAAGGCAAATCTTGGAGTGGGGCAAGATCCACCGTTCTATTGAAGGCAAATCTTGGCTTCTAACCAAAGGGAGGGAACATGATTTGGCTCCCAACGGTGAGGGAACATATTTGCCACCGTTCCGACCAACAAATGGAATAGGTCAAAATTGTAGATCTTATCGCCCAAACCGGTGAGTGGGGCAAGATCGAAGGCATATCTTGGCTCCTCAACCAAGAGGGAACATGATTTAGGCCATCAGTACTATTGCCACTGACCAGCAGTGGAATGGGTTAAAATTGTAGATCTTGTCACCCTAACTAGTAGTGGGGAAAGATCGAAGGCGAATCTTGGCTCCCTAACCAGTAGGGAACATGATTCAGCCACCGTCCTATATCTCTGACCAGCAGTGGAATAGGTCAAAAATTGTAGATCTTGTCGCCCTAACCAATGGTGGGGCAAGATCGAAGGCGAATCTTGGCTCCCTAACCAGTAGGGAGCATGGTTAAGCTCTAGTCCTATTACTTTAACTAGCAGTGGAATAGGCTGAAGACCAAAGACCTCATATCTCTGGAAATGCAGTGGAGCAATAAACAAGTCACATCCCATTGAAGTCACAGCAGGAGCAAATTGAAGCCACATTGCAGTGGAGTGGATCAAAGCAACAAGATACAGTGGACTGGAATAAGGCTACATAAAGAATAAGAGCACCAAAGAATCCGAGTCCAAGTGGATCCGGGCAAATTCGGGCCTCCTTCACGTCTTTGCTCTGTTCCCGTTACACGACAACGAGCAAAGAAGGGCAGCTGTGTAAACCCAAATCTGCCCGGGCCCAGCAAACAAATGAAAACAAAATTAAAACCCATTTTTACAAACCCAAATCCAATTGTCAGCCCAGCAGCAATAACCCAATTCAGAAGCCCAATTACCTTAGCCCACTAAACAACAAAAAAAACAAAACCCTAAGGGCCACTTGCCCCTCTGCACCGCCGAACCTGCCCTCTGCTCTTCTAGCCCCTGTCCGTTTTCTGTCCCATCCACCGCCCACTACCACTGGCCACCGCCACTGTAAGAGCACCACCAACTCCTCCAATTGCGCCGAATACCTGCAAGCAATAAATGGGAAAGGACATAACATTTATCAAATTGAAAAACAGTGGCTATAAAAGGCCAATCGAAACTGTACAGAGGATCCCTTTTTTTTTTCTTTCGATCAATAGAGCATAAAAATTTAAACAAAGATTAGAGTCAAAGATATAGCAGACAAATTCAATACCAGCACAAGAAAGCAAAAGAACCCTAAAAATCGACTAAAAATCTAAAAACAGAGGCGAAAAAAGGTGATTTTCTCTCCCTTTTATTTTTGAAGCACTCCTATTTCTCGACATATATGTGTACATATTATTAAAGGATATTAAAAAAGGAATAAAAAATACAAAATTTTACCTCTTTTCAAACTTTCGCCACAGGTGTGCGTTGGTGGCGATGATGCGCCGCTGGCAATGGCGACTCACGGAGTTCCCCTCCTCGACCTCTGCAGAGAAAAAAGGAAAAGAAAATTTTTTTTGGGGCAGCAGCTCAAACGATTTTTTGGGGGGTTTAGGGCCTTATATAGCCCCTCAAAATGACGTCGTTTTGGGGCTGGCTTTTAAACCCAAAACGACGTCGTTTCACCTGGTCCGACCCAAACCCGATCCGCTCCAGAAAAGATCCGCGTGTTTTTTTTGCTAAAGGGGAAATTGCACAATCAGCCCTTCCGCATTTTTAGTTCTTAAAATCAAGTTTTTCATTATTGCACATCGGCCCTGAAATTTTGCGCAGTTTTGCAATTTGGTCCTTCCCTAAAGTGTTGCGTTTAATTGGCTAGAAAAATTGTCCCTTTGGTCCCCCCTCTTTCACACGCGTTCTTTTGTGACCCCCAAAGCCCGTTTTATTTACAAATCGACCCTAAACTTTGTTTTATTTACCATTTAGCCCCTCGAACCACTGTTTTATTTATATTTTGACCCAAAATTTTCATTTTTAATGCGATTTAACCCATTTTTCAATCATTTTGCAATTTTTTTACCACTTTTACTATTATTTAAAATTTTTATTATTGATTATTTTATTATTATTATTATTATTATTAGTATTGTTATTATTATTATTACTATTATTATTATTATTATTATTATTATCACTATTATTATTATTATTTATCGTTTATTATTATTATTATATATATTTTTTACCATCGCTAATATTATTCTCAATTTTATTATTATTATTATTGTTTTATTATAGGTTAGTATTAAGGCATTCTTTTTATTTTCACTTGGTTATCATTTATATTATTATTTTCACATTATTACCATTATCTTATATTTTATTGTTTTATTATTTAATTTTCATCACTATAATTTTATTATTCATTTTACCACTAATATTATATATATATGTATTATTCATATTAGTATAGTATTATCATTGTTTTATATCACTATCATTATTATTATTATTATTAGTACTCTTATATTTTTATATTTATATCTACGTTCATTTTTCCTTAATTTCATGTTATTACTAAACAAAATATATTTTGAAAATCATCATATTTCATTTAAAAGGTTTTAGAATAAAGGCATTGTTTCATATTTAGAAATTCGGGAAATAGTGCCCTAACGTGCTGGGTTGCAATTTTCCGTCTAACTAAATAACTTAACATCCCTTTTACAAAGTTTCACAAATCACGAGACGACTTTGATCACGAGAGATTAAAATATCGTGTCCTAACGTGCTGGATGTGATGTTTATATCTTTTCGGGACAAAGAAGTCTCAAGTTTTGACTCGAGCCTTTTCTTTAAATTAATACGATACGATGCATTTTAAAAAATTGCTACACTCCATTTAAAGGTTTTAAAATAAAGGCAATGTTTTGTATTTAGGAATTCGGGGAATAGTGCCCTAACTTGCTGGGTTGCGATTTCCCGTTTGACTAAATAACTAAACATCATTTTAATTAAGTTTCGTAAATCATGAGATAGCTTTGATTACGAAGGTTTAGAATATCATGTCCTAACGTGCTGGATGTGATGTTTGTACCCTCTCGGAACAAAGAAATCTCAAATATCTTAATACCTTTTAAAGGATCCGTATTTTAAAACCTTTTCAAACTTCCAACATTAAGACACTAATTAATCATTTTGGTACCAATTTTGGGCGTATCGAGGGTGCTAACCCTTCCTCGTGCGTAACCGACTCCCGAACCCAATTTTTGAAATTTCGTAGACCATCAACATTATTTTAGTAAACCAAAATGTTTTATTAAAACAAAGGTGATCCGATCACACCAAATAAAGATCGGTGGTGACTCCCTGTCCTTTTTCGTTTTAAAAAACAAAGTCGAACCCCTTTTTCGTTTTCCAAAAAAATGGTTACGACAAAAACAAGAAAAGCAAAATAGAAAAATCGGCCCAATACCAACAAAACCAGCATCAGAAATTGGTGGGGAAGCTATAGGGACTGCGTCCCAACTGTTACCAACAATAATCCCCATCTTGAAAAAACCAACGTGTGATGGTAAAGTTATCAGATCCTCATTAAATGACTCCCATCATTTTCAATAAACCACCCCTGAGAAAACCAACAGCTCTTCTCGAATACTCTCTCTCTTGGTCAAAGGAAACCCCCAAAACATTATCTGATATTTTCGCAGCCCTTCTATCTTTTTCTTCAGCAGCGTCGATTCCTTGTCTCCTGCACATGTTTTGTCCATCTACGATCATCCAGCATTACTATTGCAGCGATAGACGGAACCCTCTGCAGTAGATAAGTGTTTTCTCCCTTTTTTAAGCCTTCAGTAGCTATTTCATACGCAACCTCATTTGCTTCCCTATTTAGAAAAAGAAAAGCACAGTATCTGAAATGCAGAACCATTTTCTTTGAATCTTCAATATACGCAGCGATTTTAGATCTATCCTCTTTCATCCCTTGCAATTTTTGAATCACCGTCCTGGCGTCTCCCTCTACTTCCATATCCCGAAGACCAAGGTGGAAGCCCAGATCGAGTTCCTAATAACACGCCATCGCCTCGGCTGCAAAAGCAGACGGTATATTCTTATTTATAATAGTTTTTGAACACATGATTTCTGCTTTTCCATTTCTAATCACTAACCCAGAACACGATTCATTTCTTTGTCTGTTGAAAGCCGCATCAAAATTAATCCTCAAACTCATCCCTAGCGGAGCTACCCATCTGTTCGTGTGGATTCTTCTATCAGGTAAGATCTGCTTCACCCCGCCAAGTTCCATTTGGTAGTTTGTAACAAAATTTGCTATTTGAGTCCCTGTTTGTATTTTCCCCTCATGAATGAGTTTTTTTTCTGGACATCCAAATCCCCTATAATGCGCACACAAATCTCCGACACATGCCTAGAGAATTAACTTCAAAAAATTTTCTTAACCATTCAGTGAACTCCATATTTTCTTCTAAACCAGTCCCAACAATATTTAACCTTTCCCATGTTTCTTTTGTAACAGGACAATCTCTGAATAAATACTATCTCGTCTCTGTTTCCATTTGGCATTTTCGACAATTGATAGATCCCATTATTCGTCTGTAATATAAGTTGCTATAGTTAGTGTCGTAACCATTTTTTGATAAAACAGTAAATGACACGGTCGACTCGAGGTTTTAAAATGAAAAGGAAGGGAGTAACCACCGATCTTTATTTGGGTGTGATCGAATCACCTTTATTTTAATAAAATGCCTCGGTTTATTAAAACGTGGCTTTTGGTCTACGAAAATCTGAGAAAAATGGGTTCGAAAGTCAATTACGTGCGAGGAAGGATTAGCACCCTCAACATGCCTAAAATCGATACCAAACTGATTGATCGATGTCCTAATGTTGAAAACTTTGAAATGATTCAAAAATACGATACTTTTATTTTCAAAATTTGAAGGAATTAGAAGGGATGCTAGGACTCTCTTATTTTCGACGAGATAAAGTATCATGTCCAGTAAGTTAGGATGCGATACTTTAAACTCTCGAAACTAAGCTCGCCTTTTAAAACTAGGTTTTATTTTTGAAGAGGATCTCCCGTCATTTGTCAAGCGAGAAACCAGAACACAGTAAGTTAGGGCTCGTTTTCCCGAAAATCCAAATTAGGGATATTGTCTCTATTTTAGAAGAAAAAGAAACTTATCTCGAAGTATCTAGGCGTCAAGTCCGAAGAAGTTAGGTAGCGACATTTCGAATTTTCGAGATTAAGTGTTTTGTTTAAAATTTGAATTGCGATTTTTAAAAAAAAAGGATATTCCGTTGTTTAACTTAAACGAGAAACACCGGAACCCACTGAGTTAGGGCTCGATTTTTTCGAATTGCTAATACAGAAATATTGGTCGTTATAAAGATTGAAATGTCGAAAAATAGTGAGACGAACGATGAGAATATTGATAATAACAATAAATGAATAATATAAGTAATGGTAAAAGGAAAGTATTATGACGATAGGATATATATTGACGGTGATAGAAAATAATGATAATGATGGAAATAATAAAATGATAATAAATAAGGTAGTAATATATTAGTGGTAATAGTAATAGTAGAAGAACAGAATAACAACATGTAAATGTAATAATAAAATATTAGTAAACATAATAATAATAATAATAAACAATGGAAATGGCAAATGGTAATAAAATAATGATAATAATAACATAGTAATTATAATAATAGATATATGTATGAAAATAATAATTGTAAAAGAAAAATAAGTTATTAAATAATAAGTAAAGAAGGGTTATGATGTTAATAAAATAACAAAGATAGTAATATTAATAAAAATAACAATGGTGCATAATAGTATAGTAATAATAATGCAAATAAAATAAATAAATAAATAATAATATAAGCAAATAAAATACATACATATATAAAAATATAAAAATACTAATAAAAATACTAATAAAATAAATAAATAACATAATATAAGCGCACAAAATGTACAAATACGTATAATATAATAATAATGGTGATACTAATAATAATATAACAGGTAATAATAAAATAATAATAAATAATTAATAATAAGAAAAATTAAATAAAGTAAAAATAGTAAATAATGAAGTTGCAAAATAATTTAAAGAGGACCAAATTGCATTTAAAAGCGAAAGTTTTAAATGATTCGAAACAAAATATAAAGGAAAGGGCCTATTTGATACGCCATGAGTTACATGGGGACTCAAAGGAAATAACCCTCTCCTCCAAAACGCGCAGCATTGGTGCGGACCTGATTGAAAATCAAATAAATTTTCGGGGAAAAATTAAGAAATGTAATAAACTTAATTTAAAAAAACATAAAAAGCGGAAAGGCCATGAGCATAAATATCCCATTTAACAGAAGCACGCGGATCCTCCTAGCGGGTCAGGTCAACGCGCGGGTTATAGGGGTGAAACGACGTCGTTTTGGCATTGAAAGAGGCCGAGTGAAACGACACCGTTTCAAAGGCCCTATTTAAGGAAAAATCCTTTAAAAAATATTCATTTTTAACCTGCTTTCTAAAAAAAACTGACCCCCTTTGTTTTTGTTTCTCTGCAGGCCAGTGTCCCATGAGTGTTTCAGCGATTCACCGTCATTGTCAGTTGTCGGCGACCACGTGGTAATGGCGCTCGAGTAAAAAATTCTTTTTTTTTAAATAACGTATATGTATATGTATATAGATGTAAAAAAAAAGGCAAATGAAAGGAAATACTCCAATATTACAGATTAGAAAATAAGAGAAAAAGAGGCAACCTTTATGCAATTTTTATCCATTCTGTTGGTGTTTGTTGATTGTATTTTGAGTGTGTTTGTGAACTATTGTATTTTTTTTGTACTGATAATCTGACTGAATCTTCTTTTTTTTCTTATTCAAAATCCCCTCTAAAAAAAACCCCATTACATTGAATTTTTGAAGGCTTTTATAGCCTTCTACAAGTTGTTTGAGGTCATTTCTCTTTTAATATTTTGCAGGTGCAAGTGGAGCAAGTGGAGGCGGTCTTGTGTGATGGTGGGTGGTGGCTGAGCTTGGCAGAAGCAGAGAGGCAAGTGGGCGGAAGGCGAGCAGGTGGGGACGGTGGCTGGTGGGAAGGCCTAGGAGCTTAGGGGCGGCACTAGGTTTAGGGGGATTAGGGTTTTTCTGATAATTTTATGGTATTGGGCTTGTTGGGTTTATGTTTGGGCTGATTAGTGGGTTAGGTTTTAGTTATTGGGTTTAGGGTTATTAATTTTGGGCTGTTATTGGGTTTATGCTGATAGGTTTGGGTTGTAAAAATGGGCCCTGTTTGGGATATTTTGGGTTATGGGACAGTCTGATTTTAACTTGGGTTTAATTGGTCTTTAGTTTTTTTTGTTTGTTTTGGGTTTGTAGTGGTTTGGGTTTTGTAACTGGCCCGGGCAAAATTGAGCTACGACAGCTGCCCCTCTTTGCTCATTGTCATGTAAAGGGAATAGAGCAAAGACATAAGAAAGACCAATTTTGCCCGGTCTCGCTAGGCTTTAACTTTTTTGGTGCTCTTTTCTTCAGGTAGCCTCATTCCGGTCCACCGCATCTTGTTACTTTGATTCACTTTACTGTTGCAGCTTCAGAGGTATAGGATTCCTCGTTTTAATCTGCTCTGCTTGCAACTTCAATGAGATAAGATGTGATGTCTTCAATCTACTCCTGCAACTTCAAGGATGCCAGACTTGCTATCTTCAATCTGCTCCACTGCAACTTCAGAGAGATAAGACCTGTAGCTTTAATCCACTCCACTCAATCTTCTCTGCTTCAAAGAGATAAGGATTGATCCTCATTGTAAACTCAGGGAGACGGATTTGTATTCTCAAACTCCACGTGGAACTCAGCGTGCAACCCGAGGCTCAATTCACCTCTTGCAATATAAGTTGATTTTTACTTTTATTTTGAAAAATGTAAAGCTGAAAAGCGAAATTGAAAATACCTCTACCAGAACTTGAGACCCAACTCACCTCTCGTATTATGAGTTGATTTTTGAAACAAACAGAATTTGAAAAATAGAAATTGAAAATACCTCGGCATGTGACCCGAGGCTCAACTCACCTCTCGTATTATGAGTTGATTTTTGAACAAAAATTGAAAATACCTCGGCCTGTGACCCGAGGCTCAACTCACCTCTCGTATTATGATTTGATTTTTGAACAGAAATTGAAAGACAGAAATTGAAAATACCTCGGCGTGCGACCCGAGGCTCAACTCACCTATCGTACTATGAGTTGATTTTTGAATAGAAATTGAAAGACAGAAATTAAAAATACCTCGGCGTGCGACCCGAGACTCAACTCACCTCTCATATTATGAGTTGATTTTTGAACAGAAATTGAAAGACAAAAATTAAAAATACCTCAGCGTGCGACCCGAGGCTCAACTCACCTCTCGTATTATGAGCTAATTTTTGAACAGAAATTGAAAGACAGAAATTAAAAATACCTCGGCGTGCGACCCGAGGTTCAGCTCACCTCTCATACTATGAGTTGATTTTTGAACAAAAATTGAAAAACACCTCAGCGTGTGACCCGAGGCTCAACTCACCTCTCGTATTATGAGTTGATATTTTGAAAAATAAATATTGAAAAGCACCTCAGCGTGTGACTCGAGGCTCAACTCACTTCTCGTATTATGAGTTGATATTTTGCAATCAGAATTTCAAAACATATCATCTGGTGGAACTCGGATGTCTTCTTTTTTCTTGGTTTAGTACAACTATCATCAAAACTTATTGCTTTATTGGCGTGCCTGTATGTGTCATACGTGATGTTATCATGATATGTACGTGTTTGTCTTAAATGCTTTTATGCCTACATGATTATGCCATACGCCCTGGGCTTGTTTGTCATGTATCTCTTTTCGTCACGACTTTCATGATGACATGTATTCATTGCTTTGACTCTTGACTTTTCTTTCAGGTTTTGTACCCTTCCTCAAGTTTTACGAGTAATCTGTGTTTCTCGTATATCACCCTTTTGCCCCCTGTTGAACTTTGTCCTTGCTTTGAAGCTCTTGTACTTACTAAATTGTCATCCAGGTAATGCTCAATGTTCCTTTTGTTTAGAGTATGTAATTTCACTATTTATCATTTAAATGAACCAAACATGAGATGCATGAAAATGGAAAAGTAGGTATGAAAGGGATACCTCACACTCATATTTATTTCAAAAGCAGCAAGCAAAGAAAATTGACAAAGAATATTTCAATAAAGAAAACATTATAAAAAAGGAAAGCAGGTTTAATTGTCGCAAATGCTCTAGACATCCAACGCATGAACTTCTCCACGTTTCTTCATCCTAGATCTTTTCGAGCAAAGCTTCTTGTGTAGAAGATTTTAAGCTTCCGAGTCCGCTTCAAATATTATAACCTCGGCTTTTGACTCTCTGTTCAAATCGTCTTGCTTTTTATGTCTGAACCCCCTTCATTAGGATGCCCTTTCAGGTTTTCATCCTAATCATTTTGTTTATCAAAATGCCCTTTCAGGTTTTCATCTTGATCTCTTTTTTTTTTCACCAAGACGCCCTTTTCGGGTTTTCATCTTAATTTCTTTTTTTTAGGCATAGTATTTTTTCATGGCATCTGAGTTCACTGGATTAGGTAACTCCTTCCCATCCATCTTGGTGAGAATCAAAGCTCCACCTGAGAAAGCCTTCTTTACGATGTATGGCCATTCCCAATTTGCTGCCCATTTTCCTCGAAAGTCTTTTTGTATTGGGATAATCTTTCTTAGTACAAGTTCTCCCTCACGAAATTCTCTTGGCCGCACCTTCTTGTCATGGGCCGTGATCATTCTCTTCTGGTACATTTGTCCATGGTAGATTGCCTTCAAGCGTTTTTCTTCGATAAGATTTAGCTGGTCATATCGAGCTCGAACCTATTTTGATTTTTCTAGTTTCAACTCCATTAAGACTTGTAGAGAGGGGATCTCAACTTCAATGGGCAGCACCGCTTCCATTCCATAGACCAGAGAGAAAGGAGTTGCTCCCGTAGATGTATGCACAGATGTGCGATATGCGTACAAAGCGAATGGTAGCTTCTTGTGCCAGTCTTTATACGTCTCGGTCATTTTCCCAATAATCTTCTTAATATTTTTGTTAACAGCTTCTACTGCTCCATTCATCTTTAGGCGATAGGGTGAGGAATTATGATGCTTTATTTGAAATTGCTCACACACTTCCTTCATCATTTCGTTGTTTAGATTCAAAGCATTATCCGAAATGATTCTCTCAGGCAAACCGTATCAACATATAATCTTCTTTTTTAAGAACCTACAAACTGCGGTCCTCGTCACATTAGCAAATGAAGCGACTTATATCCATTTTGTGAAGTAATCTATGACCACAAAAATGAATCGGTGTCCATTAGAAGCTTTTGGGGAAATTGGCCCTATAACATCCATGCCCTACATAGAAAAAGGCCATGGAGAAGTCATGACATGAAGGGGCGAAGGGGCTGCATGAATTTTATCGTCGTAAATTTGACATTTGTGGCACTTTTGTGCATAACTAATGCAGTCGCTTTCCATCGTCAGCCAGTAATAACTGAGTCTCATAATCTTCCTAGCCATAGTGAAACCATTGGCATGCGTTCCACAAGTTCCTTAGTGGACATCTTCAAGTATTTTTCTGGCTTCAACAGCATCCACGCATCTCAAGAGCACTTGATCTTTTCCTCTTTTGTATAGGATGTCCCCATCGAGAACAAATCCTATCGCCATTCTTCTGATTGTTCTTTTGTCATTCTCATTTGCTTGCTCGGGATATCTTTGATTCTTGACATATTCTAAGATATCGTGGAACCATTGTTGTCCATCTGCCTTTTTTTCAATGCTAAAACAATGTGCAGGGACCTCATATATGCTCATTTAGAGAGGCATTATTTCCGTTTCTCTGTTTACTTTGAACATTAAGGCAAAGTGGCAGGGTATCAGCCCATTGGTTTTCTTCTCGTGGGAAGTAATTAAAAGTCACTTCTTTGAACTCTTTGACCAAGTCCGCAACAAGATCGCGATATTTGACCAACTTCTCACACTTTTCAATCTCCACGGATTTGGTAGATCACCAACGCTGAGTTCTCGTACACCTCCAAGATTTTGATGTTTCATTCAATGGCTGCACGAAGTCCCATGATGCAAGCCTCATATTTCGCAACATTATTGGTACAGAAGAAATTTAATCTGGCAGTGAGCGAATAATGGTTCCCCTCTGGTGACACTAGGACTACTCCAATCCTATGCCCTAATGCATTTGATGCGCCGTCGAAGCTCATCTTCCATGATTTCTCTTTTGACGACTCACGTTCGTCTGGGAAATCAAATCTCAATGGCTCGTATTCCTCTGTTGTTCGAGTTGCTAAGAAGTCAGCTATCGCGCTCCCCTTTATCGACTTTTGACTCACATATATGACGTCGTAATCTGATAGTAGGATCTACCATCGTGCGATTCTTCCTGAGAGTGCAGGTGATTCCATCATGTATTTTATTGGGTCCAGCTTTGAAATTAACCACGTCGTATGATACAACATATATTGTGTGAGCCTTCGAACTACCCAGACCAAAGCATAACAGAATTTTTCAATTGACGGGTACTTTGCTTCATACTCCGTGAACTTCTTGCTAAGGTAGTAAATTGCCCTTTCTCTTTTCCCTGACTCATCATGTTGCCCCAGTACGCAACCCATTGAGTTTTCGAACACAGTCAGATATAATATTAACGGTCTCCCGAGAGTTGGTGGTACTAGTACCGAGGGGCTAGACAAATACTGTTTTATTTTATCAAAAGCCACTTGGCACTCCTCGTTCCATTCTCTAGGATTGTGTTTTCAAAGGAGTCGAAAAATTAGGTCACACTGGTTGGTAAGCTGAGCAATGAATCGAGCGATGTAGTTCAACCTCCCTAAAAATCCTCTGACTTCTTTTTGTGTGCGTGGAGGTGGTAGTTCTTGTATGGCTTTTATCTTATCTGGATCAACCTCAATACCTCTCTCACTGACGATGAAGCCTAGTAATTTTCCCGAGATAGCCCCAAACGTACACTTGGCTGGATTAAGCTTCAGCTGAAACTTTCTTAGTTTTTCAAACAACTTCCTGAGGTTCTCGGCATGCTCTCTTTCCCCCCGAGATTTGGCAATCATATCATCGACATAGACTTCTATTTTTTTATGCATCATGTCATGGAATAACATCACCATAGCCCTCTGATATGTTGCCCTAGCATTCTTCAATCTGAATGGCATCACCTTGTAGCAGAATCTTCCCCACATCGTCACAAATGTGGTTTTCTCCATATCTTCGAGAGCCATCTTTATTTGATTATAACTCGAGAATCCATCCATGAAAGAAAACAATAAATGTTTCACTGTGTTATCCATCAACGTATCAATGTGTGGCAAGGGAAAATTATCTTTAGGGCTTGCTCGATTCAGATCGCGATAATCCACGTACATTCGTACCTTGTCGTCTTTCTTCGGTACTGAGACTATGTTAGCTACCCATTCTGGGTATTTGGAGACTTGTATGAAGCCAGCATCAAATTGTTTCTTGACTTATTATTTTATCTTTAACAGCAATTCAGGTCTCATTCGTCTTAGCTTCTGTTGAATAGGTTTGCATTCTGGTTTCAGTGGGAGTCTATGGACCACTACATCCTCGTTTAACCCGGGCATATCCTGATATGACCATACAAATACATCTTTGTACTCACGAAGCAAGGCGATCAAATCATGTTTGTTCTTCTCTGAAATGGAGGTCCCAATCTTCACTTCCTGCCTCCTTTCTTCATTTCCCAAGTTCACTTTCTTAACAGATTCTTGATGGGGTAGAATCTATTTATCTTCTTATTCTATCATTCATAGTAAGTCAGGAGACGAGACATAATCTTCAGCATTTTCCTCAGCTTTGAAATCTCCTAAACAAATAGCTTTCTCTAAATCGATTTCAGGACTTGTAACGGGATTGTTCATGTCGTTGGTATCTGAGCACATGAAAGGTGAATGGAAAAGAAAACTATAGAGGAGCATCAAAGTATTGGAACCAAACAAACATAATGTTATGGCATGATATGAGGTACATGTAAGGACAGGCTGTGAGAAGAGGGAATAATTATGAAGTTAACAAGAGTGAAAAGACTATGACAAAATGCATCTCCATTAATGTTCATTTAAATGATAAAGAGCAAACATAAGCTCTTACAAAAGAATCCCACTACTACTTAGGGGCACACAAAAAGAGAGTTAACATTGAGCATTACTCTGGAGAGGACTTAGAAACTACAAGAAGATCCACAGCAGTCCAATTGTTCAAAATAAATCTAGGAGGACAAGGGCGTATCATTGAAACATCGTCAATTGCATCATCCCCTTTGTCAACAACATTTATACTGACATTCTGAAGACCCCTTTCAATCCATAACAACGTGCTTCATGAATTATCTCTCCTTGGGTACTTCATTCCTGCAGATGTAAATGTTTTTGACAAAGGAGGATACACTATGGGTTCCCATTTCGATTCCCGACCTGAGGCTCTCGCAATCCTCTTTTCTTGATTTTTCTGCAACTGTTTTCTTCTTCTATAATTTTAACTTATTAGGCTATTTCTTTGGACTCAAATGCATATAACGTGATATAATGCAAATGCATAAAATGCAGTGCAGGCACATGGCATGAATGTAAAAACAAAGAGAGGTGTTGATCATGAATTTGATTCCATTAGAAGAACTTTTCTAGAAGATACGTTTCTTTACATAAAATGGATCGCATATACGGCCATGTCCTTATGTTCGAATGACCGTATTACAATCCACATTATCAAGTAACACATTTTCTTATGACAAACTCTTCCATTTAGCAACCGAATATGAATCAACACTTCCTTTCTAAGATGATGCAATGCCATTCAAATGCATAGAGAGAATGCAAAAAGAAAGATAGGCGCTGATTATAAATCAATTCTATTAGAAGAACTTTTCTAGAAAATAAAGCTCTTTACATAAAACGGATTGCGTATATGGTTTTGTCATCATAATCCAAGTGGAAACACCAGTCTTTTTCTTTGTATCTGTATGTTATGGTCGTGTCCCGTAAACTTTCTCCATAGATGCTTCTTTTAGCTCATTGTTGCTCAGTTCAGGCCGTACCTCTTCACTCACTTATCCTCCGTGATATTCATAAGCTTCTTTAAGAAAATCGAGACGTGAGGACTCTTGAATAATCCGCATTGGCTTGAATCATTGGGCAAAGTCTTGCGTTCTTCTATGGACTATCGACTTTCTCTCGTAATTTATTTGGACTATATTTGAGCAACCGTATTACAATCCACTTTATCAAGAAATTCATTTTCTTATGACAAAATCTTCTATTTAGCAACCGAATATTAATTAATACCTCCTTTCTTTGATGATGCAATGCAAATGCATGAATGCAAGAAGAAGGCATCGATTCAGATTCAACTTCATTTTAGAAAACTTTATTAGAAAACAAAATCCTTTACATAAAACAGACTACAAATATGCTTTCGCCCTAAGGCCTAAGGTTTTGATTTTCCCAAGCAAAGAGATTAGCTCTTGATTACAACCCGACTATAGCTCATATCTCACGCGCAATATGTCAGCCTCTGCAGCCAAAGTCTGTAGGTGATTAGCTACCTCTCGAATCTGGATTATCACTTCACCCATGAGGTAATTCCGGCTTCTAACTTGCTCACAAGAATGGCAAAGCTCCTCCTCCCAATGCCTTTCTCTTGCTTCCAAAAGCTCAATCCGGAGCTCACCACTATGTAATGCCGATTCTAGCTCTTCAACCTTACCCTTCATTTCCTTGATTCTATTCAGACTTGATTTCAATTTGCTTTCCGAGTCTTGACTTTGATAGTGGTGCAGAGACCACCCAAGCTCAGCCATTCTAGCTTTTAGTCCCTTTTTCTCCTTTTGGCTTTCTACCATGCCCTTCTCTAAAGCCTCGTTTTGTGCTTGCATTTCTTGAAACTTTTTCTCCCAACTGCTAACTCTGGCTTTTTCCTCTCGGATCTCTTGTCACCACTGCTCCGAAGTTTTTCCTAATCCAGCATTTTTTATCGTCAGACGCATCTTCTTGTATTCCGTCTTCAAGCTATCTTGGTCCTCCTCTACCTTTAATTTTTCCTTTCTAAGTTTCTTGGCCTCTGATTTTTGACCATCCACCTCTAATTTGAGGAGAATCTTTTCTTCTTTCAGCTTTTCTATCCTTTTTCCAAGCTCCGAGCTCATCCGTTCAAAATCTTGTTTCACAATCTCTAATTCTGATGGGACCACTCGCAAGCATTCTTCTCTCGATCGGGCTCACTTTGGATTTGGCTTAGGGACATTATCATTAATCCTTTTAATCCTCTATCCGCTGTACTCTAGGGTCATCATCGAGTCTGTGGATAACCTTTTCATTCTATGAATCTGATTCCAAGCACTAGAGATCTCTTTAACCTTTTTCTTATAGCTCCCCCCTTCGTATGAGAACTCGCATTGAGCCAGCCCGTATGTCGTTGGTACGAATTGTCTTGAACTATATTGTCTTAGGACCAGCAAAGGGGCATATGCAGTGGCACCCCAAATTCCCAGTAGAGGAACCCAATCGAAGTTTCCACAACGATAAAAGATCTTATCAGGAATCATCCAAGGAGCCTTCCACTCGATGTCGTCTTCTTGAAGGTTTGAAGGAGCACTATCCAGTTTTCTTCGGACACGTCTTCTCTCCTAGGCATAGCAGCTACTATCTCTTTCAACGGGGAGTAATGCTCCGACAAAAATCAATAAGACACTTTCTCCACTTTTCAGAACTGACTATGGAACCAGGCCAATAACAACTGCGCACATCCCATAAATCTGCCTTCACCTATTTTTTGACATGCATTCAAGGATCTGAACATTTCGGCCAAGATGGCAGGAACAGGCGTGGCCCTTTGTCTAATCAGTCGAATAGATCAATAACTACTTCGTTAATGTGTCTTAGAGCTTTTGGGAAGATTACTAAACCGTAAACACATAAGGCCAAGACGTCAATCTTTTTCTTTGCATCAGGATGCGTTAGGATCAGGTCCCTCAAATATATCCAAGGTATGCATTTACCCCGCCTTTCTTCTGCATTCTAGCTAAGACCCATTGTTCACTCATTCCCGTGATATTAATCAATTTCTTCGCAAAAGTCGGGCTATTAACTACTTTGGAATAAGCTTTATCAACTTGAATTCTCAGATAACGTAGTAAGGTCGTGTATTCCTCTACCGTAGGAACCAAATCTACTTTTCCGAATGAGAAACAGCTATAAGCAGCATTTCAGAACTGAGTCATTGCTCGGAATAGGTGCTTATCTATTTTGACATCAAGCAGGTATGGTAGATCGCCGTAGGTACTATAGAACAACTGCTTTGCCTCGTCATCCCACTGGGTCTATATTTTTTTCAACTCTTGGAGTTCATTCTGCGTGACACTGATATTGGTGAAATCTCGTAATTCTGACACATATTCCTCAGCTAAGCTATCCCTTTTTTCTAATTGGCTTTACTCTGACCATGTGCGGGTGGCCGCATTGTCCTTCACTTTATCAAGGAATTCGCTTTCCATAACCAACTTTCTAACTCAGAAACTGACCGTGAATCGATGCCTCTTAAAAATGGAAATGACATGCAGAGCAAATAAAACATCATCAATTAGTACCAGAGAATGAGATATAAAGCATGTAAAATACACAAACGCCTATCTGGGTAACTACTAAGGTTTGGCATGGTTCAGCTCGAGGTGGGTTCTTAGGCTCCTTATGTGTGGTTGAGTTCTATAGTTCGAGGTACCCGAACCAACAGATTCCTCGATCCTCACCCATTATAGGCTCATACAGATCGAGTTCGGTTCAGGGGAATACATTTCCCTATGGCCATGCGAAAGTGAAAACTTCACAAAGACATAGGTACGGATGCATCCCGAAAGCAGTCCACTAGCCCATGTGGAGGTGAAATCCTCACGAAGCATAGCTTCTCACTCCCAATTAAAGGGTGTGACCACAACGATCATGCAATGCAATGCCAAAGTATTTACGAGACCCAAAATTGAAAGTGCATTAAAAGAAGCATGATTTTTCGAAACCATTTTCCAATTTTAATCAAAAGGACAAAAATCAATCAATCTATGGCCTGACCCTCGAAGTCCCCAGTGGAGTCGCCAAGCTGTCGTAACTATTTTTTGATAAAACAGTAAACGACGCGATCGACTCGAGGTTTGAAAATGAAAAGGAAGAGAGTCACCATCGATCTTTATTTGGGTGTGATCGGATCACCTTTGTTTTAATAAAATGCCTCGGTTTATTAAAACGAGGCTTTTGGTCTAAGAAAATATGAGAAAAATGGGTTTGAAAGTCAATTACGTGCGAGGAAGGATTAGCACCCTCGACACGCCCGAAATCGGTACCAAACTGATTGATCTATGTCCTAATGTTGAAAACTTTGAAATGATTCGAAAATACGATACTTTTATTTTTAAAATTTGAAGGAATTGGAAGGGATGCTAAGACTCTCTTAGTTTCGGGAGTTTAAAGTATCATGTCCAGTAAGTTAGGTCGTGATACTTTAAACTCCCGAAACTAAGCTCGCCTTTTAAAACTAGGTTTTATTTTTGAAGAGGATCTCCCGTCATTTGTCGAGCGAGAAACCAGAACCCAATAAGTTAGGGCTCGTTTTCCCGAAAATTCAAATTAGGGATATTGCCTCTATTTTAGAAGAAAAAGAAACTTATCTCGAAGTATCTAGGCGTCGAGTCCAGTAAGTTAAGGCGCGACATTTCGAATTTCTGAGATTAAGTGTTTTGTTTAAAACTTGAATTGCGATTTTTTTAAAAAAAAAGGATATTCCATTGTTTAACTTAAACGAGAAAGACCGAAACCCAGTGAGTTAGGGCTCGATTTTCTCGAATTGCTAATACGGAAATATTGGTCGTTATAAAGATTGAAATGTCAAAAAATAGTGAGACGAACGATGAGAATATTGATAATAACAATAAATGAATGATATAAGTAATGGTAAAAGGAAAGTATTATGACGATAGTATATATATTGACAAGTGATAGAAAATAATGATAATGATGGAAATAATAAAATGATAATAAATAAGGTAGTAATATATTAGTGGTAATAATAATAGTAAAAGAACAAAATAACAACATGCAAATGTAATAATAAAATATTAGTAAACATAATAATAATAAAAACAATGGAAATGGCAAATGGTAATAAAATAATGATAATAATAACATAGTAATTATAATAATAGATATATGTATGAAAATAATAATTGTAAAAGAAAAATAAATTATTAAATAATAAGTAAAGAAGGGTTATGATGTTAATAAAATAACAAAGATAGTAATATTAATAAAATAAAATGGTGCATAATAGTATAGTAATAATAATGCAAATAAAATAAATAAATAAAATAATAATATAAGCAAATAAAATACATACATATATAAAAATATAAAATATAATAATAATAATACTAATAAAATAAATAAATAACATAATATAAGCACACAAAATGTACAAATAATATAATATAATAATAATAGTGATACTAATAATAATATAACTGGGTAATAATAAAATAATAATAAATAATTAATAATAAGAAAAATTAAATAAAGCAAAAATAGTAAATAATGAAGTTGCAAAATAATTTAAAGAGGGATCAAATTGCATTTAAAATGAAAGTTTTGGGGCTGATTCGAAACAAAATATAAAGGAAAAGGCCTATTTGATACGCGTGAGTTACATGGGGGACTCAAAAGGGAAATAACCCTCTCCCTCCAAAACGCGCAGCATTGGTGCGGACCTGATTGAAAATCAAATAAATTTTCGGGACAAAATTAAGAAATGTAATAAACTTAATTTAAAAAAACATAAAAAGCGGAAGGGGCACGAGCATAAATATCTCATTTAACAGAAACACGCGGATCCTCCTGGCGGGTCGGGTCAACGCGCGGGTTATAGGGGTGAAACGACGTCGTTTTGGCGTTGAAAGAGGCCGAGTGAAACGGCGCCGTTTCAAAGGCCCTATTTAAGGCAAAATCCTTTTAAAAATCTTCATTTTTAACCTGCTTTCTAAAAAAAATTGACCCCCTTTTTTTGTTTCTCTGCAGGCCCAAGTCCATGAGGTTTCGGCGATTAAATGCTTTGTCATCATCACGACCACCTGCCTGTGGCGCAGAGTAAAAGAAAATTCTTTTTTTTTTAAATAACGTATATGTATATGTATATAGATGTAAAAAAAATTAAAAAAAAAGGCAAATGAAAGGGAAATACTCCAATATTACAGATTCGAAAATAAGAGAAAAAAAGGCAACCTTTATGCGATTTTTATCCGTTCTGTTGGTGTTTGTTGATTGTATTTTGAGTGTGTTTGTGAACTATTGTATTTTTTGTACTGATAATCTGACTGAATCTCTTTTTTTCTTATTCGAAATCCCTAAAAAAACCCCTTACATTGAATTTTTGAAGGTTTTTATAGCCTTTTACAAGTTGTTTGAGGTCATTTCTCTTTTAATATTTCACAGGTGCAAGTGGAGCAAGTGGAGGGCAGTGCTGACGCGACAGTGGGCGGTGGCTGCAGGCTTTGGCAGAACAGAGGGCAAGTGGGGCAGGAGGCAGACAGTGGGACGGTGGCTGGTGGGAAGGCCTAGGAGCTTAGGGGAGGCACTAGGTTTAGAGGGATTAGGGTTTTTCTGATAATTTTATGGTATTGGGCTTGTTGGGTTTAAGTTTGGGCTGATTAGTGGGTTAGGTTTTAGTTATTGGGTGTAGGGTTATTAATTTTGGGCTGTTATTAGGTTTATGCTGATAGGTTTGGGTTGTAAAAATGGGCCCGATTTGGGATATTTTGGGTTATGAGACAGTCTGATTTTAACTTGGGTTTAATTGGTCTTTAGTTTTTTTTTTGTTTGTTTTGGGTTGTAGTGGTTTGGGTTTTGTAACAGGCCCGGGCAAAATTGGGCTACGACAGTTAGGAAAATAATTGCGAGAACTTCGCCAAACTGTAATCTTAATTTTAGAGGGTAGATCTAGATTCCAAAGTTGCTTGTAAAATTTTTTAAAACTGTCCTGTATTTGAGTTTGTCCATTGTGTAAAAGGACTTTGTGCCCACTTCGAACCGAATATTCCCCAGTTGGTTCTTCACACCAGATGACACTGTCCTCATGTGGGCTCCGGGATAGCGGAATATATAAAATCCTCTCAGCATCCCTCTCTGTAAAGGTATTAAGAACCAATTCCTCTTTCCAATTCCTTGTGTTAGTTTCAATCAAATCTGCTACTTTTACTAGATTTGTATTAATGGTTGAGTGACCACTAAGCGCTTCATTTTTAGGAACCCACTTGTCATCCCAAATAGAAACTTTCTGTCCATCTCCAATCCTCCAGCTCAGGCCTTTCAAAAAGAGTCTTTTTGCCGCCCACAAACTCTTCCAGGTAAAAGAAGGTCGATTACCCAACTCTGACTTAAGAAAATCAAAATCTTTATAATATTTTGCCTTCAAAGTACGCGCTAGTAATGAATTAGGATTACGAAATAAGCGCCAACCCTGTTTGGCCAATAAAACAATATTAAAAAAATTCAAATCATGAAAGCCCATCCCACCTTCTTCCTTAATCACGCTTAACGATTTCCATGTACACCAATGCATTCCTCTCTTTCCGTTACTTTTGTTCCACCAAAAGGAGCTCATTATATTTTTTAATTCCGTACATAAGGATTTTGGAAAAAGAAAACAAGCCATCGTATATGTAGGAACAGCTTGCAAAATGGCTTTTATAAAAACTTCTCTTCCTCCTTGTGAAATATGCCTAATACTCCAGCTGTTGATTCTCTGTTTCAATCTATCTTTTAAACCTTGGAAAGCCAGTTTTCTTTTTTGTCCCACCATGTTTGGAAGTCCTAAATATTTCTCAAGATCATTCGAACATCGAACTCTAAGAGTCTGAAACACCAAATTCCTATCATGGTCGGTTACATTAGAGCTGAAAAACACTATCGAATTTTCAAAATTAACACACTGCCTCGAACATACTTCATATTCCATAAGAATATCTTTTAACACATTAATCCCTCTATTTGAAACTTCCCCAAAAAGAATGCAGTCATCTGCAAACATGAGGTGGGTGATTGATGGAGAAGCTCTAAACACCTTTGCTCCACTGATCTTTTTTTCTTGACAAGCCAATCTCATTAACGCTGACAGGCCTTCTCCATAAAATAAAAATAAATAAGGGATTAGTGGATCCCCTTGGCGTAATCCCCTTGTGGACCTGAACCTCGATCCTTCTTCCCCATTAATTAAAATACAGTATTAAACAGAATTAAGGCATCGAATAATGAAGTTAATGAAAACTTCTGCAAATCCCAACTTAGACATTACTCCTTTTATAAAAGGTCATTCCATTCTATCATAGGCCTTACTCATGTCAAGTTTTAAAGCCATAAAGCCTTTCCACCCTGATCTTTTATTCTTAAAAGAATGAAGTACCTCGTATGCCAGCAACACATTGTCAGTAATGAGTCTTCCAGAACAAACGCACATTGAAAGTCATCAATACATTCTTCCAACACCTTTTGTAACCGATTAGCAATGGGCTTTGCAATAATCTTATAAATCACTGTACATAAACTTATAGGCCAAAAATTCTTGAGATTAATAGGAGTCTCAGTTTTCAGAATTAGCACCACCAGAGTTCTATTGATTTCATCAAACTAGTGCCCATGATTCAACACTTCCAAACAAAAGTCACTAGTGTCTTTTCTAACGATATGCCAAAATTTTTGATAAAAGACCACTAGAAGACCATCAAAATCAGAAGCTTTTGTAGGCCCCATCCCCTTCAATGCCTCAATGATTTTAGCCTCCGTGTAAGGGGCCATCAGGCTTTGATTCATACTATCTAATATGCATGTTTTTACCCTTGATAGTATATACGTTACGTCTCTAACTCCTTTTGATTTAAATAAGTTAGAAAAGTACCTCCGAGCAATCTCCTAAATCTCTTTCTCATTTGTTGCAAGAGACCCATCAATTCTCTATAGCCCATTGATTCGATTAATATGCCTTCTCTGTGAGGCACTCTTGTGAAAAAATGAAGTGTTCTTATCCCCCATTTGTAGCCAATTAACTCTTGCCCGTTGTTCCTAATATCGCTCCTCCTTATCCATTTCCATATTCAAATGAAGTTTCACCTCCATTAGTTCCGCTAACATCCCTTCCGAGCTCTTATCACCATTCAATCCCTCAAGTCTTCTATTTAACATTTGCACCTCACCCTTATGTTTGAACTATATTTTTTTAGCCCAAACTTTTAACTTGTTTGCAAGAGTAGTCATTCGATTAAGGTAAGGTCCAGAGTTTTCTTCCCAAAGCTTTCTTATTTCTTCCTCACATGATTCCTCAAGTACCCACCAAGATTCAAAATGAAATTGACTTAAACTTCTCCCTCTCCTACCAACCTCCGTTTCTACAAGCAAAGGACAATGGTCAAAAAAAATGCGGGAGATGCCTTAGAGAATAATTTGGGAAAATTTGAATCCAAGTATCCGTCGCAACTCCTCTGTCAATTCTTTCTCTAATGTTCCGCTCAAGAGTTGGCCCTTTCTCCCAAGTAAACTAAGGGCCTGAAAAACCAATGTCCTCTAATGAATAATCCTCCAATGTTCTACAAAACGCCTCCATTCTAGCTTCTTCTCTTAGAATACCTCTTTTTTTTCATGTGTAAAAAGAATATCATTAAAGTCACCACCGACCAGCCAAGGTAAAGAGTTACACCCCCCAAACGTCGAAGTAAATCCTACGTTTCCATTTTATTTCTAACCTCAAGATCCCTATAGAAACTCGTAAACTGCCATCGAGGTTTTCCTTCTTCTTCTTAAACTTTCACATCAATGTGATTTTTTGAGAAGCTCTTCAAATTGACTAACTGTCCCCCATTCCATCCTAAGCTTAACCCTCCCCGAGAACCTTCACCGCACGTCAATACCTTTGAAGAAACCATACCGTCTCCTAACTTTTTCCATTCTATTAGCGTTCAATTTAGTCTCCATGAAGAAGACAACTTGGGGATGATAATATTTCAGCATGTGCTGAAGTCTTTTAACTGCTCACGGACTCCTCAATCCACGAACATTCCAGAAAAGTATCTTTATTGCTTCCGGCAGCTTGCCCTAAGGCAGCCGCCGATACTTGTTTATTGTGAGCGAAAAGCCTATCACAAACCTCCACCGCATCTTTTCCATTAGAAACGTTAGAGATTAAAGAACCAGATCTATCTTTTATTTCCTTCCTCTTTGCTTATTGGAACATCTTCTAAATCACATTCCATATTTGAAAACTCCATTTCATTCAACATCCCCTTCCTCTCCAGAATATTCCTATAAAATCATTGTTGATTTGAGTAGATCCCATCATTTGAAATTTCCCATGCCCCACCCTCTCTCCCGCTATATGAAGAAATTTCATCCCTTTTTGATCTTCATGTAACACATCAATAGATTTGGAGCCTTCCAAATTTATCCCAAGAATATTATTAAAATCCCCCTACTGTTCACGTCCTTGATGTTGCCTTGAATTATGGCTAAATTGCTGTCCTACACAAGACTTTCCAAAACGACCACTATCTCCCTCGTCCTTCAGCCAGATACTGTTAGTCGAGGAAGCCCTCATCGTCTGAGCCTTTAGTGACAGATCCCACCCGAACTCTACTTCCTGTGCTCCAATACGTAATCTTACCGGCAAAAATTCTCCCCATGTCCCAAACAGCCACATAAAAAGCAAAACAATGTTAATTTTTCATACTTAAAATTTCCATACGAGAACTTTGACTTAGCAATCATAACTTTTTTCCTTTATTTCAAAGGTTTTCGCACATTGATATGGACACGAATCCGCATAAAATTCCTGTACCCATTAATAATCTGCTTCGTATCATATTCTAAAAATCTACCAATAAAGTTTCCAAACTGAACCTCCATTGAATCTCTAAAGAAACCTAGAGGCAAATCATAAATTTGAACCCACCAATCTGCATATACCAGTGGGATAGACATCGGATCTTCATTCTTCTAAACCCGATGGAAAATCAGAAGATGGTTATTAAAAGTCCAAGGAGCACCTGCGATTACCCGAGAAATATCTATTTCATTGAAGAATTTGAACAGAAAACGCCTTTCACCCAGATCTGATATTTGCACCCCTTCTAATGGATGCCAAATGTTTGCCAAAGTATTCCTCATGGCTGGAAAGTGAACCAAACTAGCTGTAAGGAAGCAACCCACCAGACATAAATTATACGCAGAAAGTTGTTCTTCTAATTCCACCGGCAAAGAAAAAACCTCATCTTCCCCATCCTCCAGATTCAGATCTGCAATACCCCTTTCTATTACTCAAAGTGAATCAACACCTCTCCTAGCTTAAAAGAATTTTAGTTTAAAAGAAACCTTAAAGTAATAATAATTTTCATAAAATAATTTTACCAAAAATCAATCAACAAACGAGAAAAACATATCACGTAAGGATTATATAAATTTCTTTGCATAATGGTTATCTATTATGTGTAGGCCTCAATTGAAAAAATGAAATAACAGCAACTCTAGAAGGCAATCCACAACAACTTAAGTAGCAAATTTGAGTGACCGGCTATTGCATTAGTTGTTGCTTGAAAGAGGTAAGGCCTGGTGAAAGGAAAAAAATTGTGACTTATGGAGAAAAACAATTAAAAGAGAATCGTGCTGATAACATGTTATAAAATAAAAGACAAATAATAAAAAACAAAGGGAATGAGAGAGCAAAGAGAAAACATATTTTTATTGATCAATCGAGATATTTATAAAGCTTCTCCAAAGTCTCTATTTATAGGCATATAAGTATAAATGAAGTAGAGATCTATTTCTAATGACTATTAGAATTTAAAGTACATCAAAACTTATCTTAATTTTAATAGACATCCATTTAATAAGATATTCATAATAACATTGAATTTTTTTAAACATTGACAAAGATGAAAATGCTTTAATTTCCTCTTAATTATACCACCTTTACCAATCTTGGCTAGCTATCTACTCCAAAAAAATCTTTATTGATAAGAATTTTGTTTTTAAATGGAATCTAAGATTATATCTTTTCAGCATATTGAGAAATTACCCCCACAAAATAATATTAGAATCAACGCTTAAATCCTATAGAAAGTCCCCATACTTGTGTTTTTAACTGATTTGATCTCTCTATTGTAAATTAATTATCTGCAATCCTCTATTTTTGAAATGTGTAATTTTTAATTTTAAGACCAACTTTTCTTTATTAATTTTGTCAAATAATTCAAGTGACTTATGTTTTGAAACATATATATCTTAACATTTTGTACAGTTCAATAAATGTTATACAATTTTCTATTTTTTTGTCTTTTTTAAAAGATCAAAAAGTGAGCCAATTGTACCAACAAACGCCAAAGTATCTATATGTCACATACTCATATTATCACATGTTTAAAAAGATAAGTGGTGTCAAATTATTTGATGTAATTAACAAAATAACAATTGGCATATAGTGAATGGAAATGATCAACATAGAGTAAAGGATGATCTAAATCCCCCAAAAACACATAGTAGAAGTGCCTTGTATAAAATTTGACCTTTTTAAGTGAACCGTAAACTTATATATTGTTAGCATATTCCACTAAATAAGATTAGAACCCACAATTTGTAAAGTGACCAAAAGAGGAAGATAATGCAGTTATTCTTTGTGTATTCCAAGCACCTTTTAATTAGATTTGCTCACATTTTTTTCCGCCTGCAAAAAGATGATCAAATCTAGTTAAACCAAGGAAGCAATAAGATTTGCATCCACTTGCAAATATCATCGTATCGATGGATAAAGTAATGGATTTTGGCATACCGGCCAAAGATTGCATTCATGGCCAACATGGGATAGGCAAGCAACCCGAAGGGTTAGCTTCTATATTCTCTATCATTACTCTCCACTTTAAAAAGAAACATATACGAAAATGTAAAGCTAAATATACCCTTAATCTTCCTTTGATTCGTTGAGTGAATATCTTTGAGATGCTTAGAAGCGATTTTAGCCACTATTTGCTATGACCCACTTTGAAGACCCTCCCCCCATTTACAACAATTTTGGCTTGTGCTTATGTATATAATCGGGATAAAAGATTGAATTGTTTGAGGTTGAATTCAAAATCTCATGATTCACAACTTAACTAAATTTATACTCATATATTTACATATTCATATTCGAAGCTATAAAATTTATATTATGAGAATCATAATTAACTTGTAAAATTTTTAAAAATATATAATTTTTATAATTATTGTAATTAATGTTTGCTTCTATCACCACTAATCAATTTGTTTGCTTACCAAAAAAAATATGGTTTTTGTTAATGAAAAGAGATTTGATGGGTACTTGAAAGGCTTTATATTTGATTCAACCACAGTATATATGCATTTTATCATAATTTTTGACATTTTCAAAACTACTTCTTCACCATAATTGAGAGTTTTTGCAATAAAAAATATTTTTAAAAATTACTTTTCAAGTCAAATCAAGAAATTTGTTGTAAAGTGACACTTTTAAACCACAACAAAAATACTAGATTAACATATTTAGTTAATTTCCGCATTCCTACACGATGACCAAAGAGAATAGACGTTGCTATTTACAACCACGACCCTATTTGGGGCCCTGCAGTTCTTGTCCCCACCCAATCAAATGCAGCACAACTTCCAACAAGAAAACAAGAGCACACGAGTGGCATTTGGTAACCGGCTCTCTACTCTTTCAACTTGCAACGTGCTTTTCCCACAGCCTTGTATCTTTTTCAAATATAATTAAAAATAAAATCATCAAGTTTAAGCGATTGATTAGAATAAACTTAAAAATATTTTATTACTTTGAGATTTAATAAAATTAAGAATTAAGTCTTATTTTATTTAAAAATTTTAGTGTAATCATTAAAACACCAAGTATTTGTATGATTGGTAAAAATAAAATATTAAATTGACAATACATAACAATTATTAGGCTAGGAAAATAAAAAAATTAAGATTTAAAATTGCTAAACTTAAAAGAAAGCTCAAAAATGATTTATTGAAATTTCCATAATCTCATGTTTGCCATTAAACCAAAATATTAGAATACTAAACTTTCTTAACAAGAAAGTTATTCCGAAATAAAGAGTTTTTGGTATTTGGGAGATCTGAATATTTTTGTTGGAGGGAATCTCTTTAATAATCTAACTTATTGTTTGCCTAACCCACTCTCCTTTTTGACAAAATTTCGTCATAACCAGAATTTTGAAACTGAAACTTCCAGTTATCACATGGGAGAGGTAGCTTCCAGGCATCTCCATGGCCCCCAGTTTTGACTATTTACATGCATTCAAAGCAAATAATAAATACATAACATTAAACCATATTATATGTGCATATATTAATGTTGAAAGAAAGTCGAAAGTTGGTATAGAAACTACCATACATTGCATGCAAAGATACTTTGTTTACTGTTCCCTTTCCTCAAAAGAATAAACCTAGTGTATAAAGACTTACGTTGAACAAATGGGGTTTTGGTATTTGAAGTCAAACTTCCTTTCCATCAATTCTTACATGCTTTTTCCCCCATGCAATTCGTGTCTTCTGGTTTGCTCCATCTTATGGGCAACGATGCCACTTTCGTTTCTCATTATATCTTTGTCAGAAAAAAAAATCTACACGAGGAAAGACTATAGGATCATGGCATGTCATCAATCTTGTAGACACTGAAAATGATACTCAAATCATAATGTCAGTTTATGAATACTTAATCAATTGATCTTGTGAGAATATTTTGGGTTAAATCACTATTTAAAGTTTGAATTTGATAATTTTACTTATATTGGGGTCTAATTTTTTTTTGGAATTTAATAATTATTCCCACGCCTGAAATCTAGAGTTTTCAAGAACTAACTTGAATAAAAAAAAAAAAACTTAAACCTCAATGTGAGAATAATTGTCCAGTTTAAGGTTTAACTTAGACAAAAAAATTTAAATCTCAATGTGGAAACGTCTAATTTAAAAAAAAAAATCCTAATACAAAAAAGGAATAAAATTCAAACCCAAAAAGTGATTTAACCCTAAGGTATGCTCCACCACATGGCTTATACGTTAGAAAGTATAAATAATAATAAAGATATAGGGTACAAAAGGTGAAATTTAAAGAAATATTATTATGAAAATGGATGGGAAACTTCATTCATGCATCCTTTCAATAATTGCCTGGAAATATTATTAACCATATATAAGTTAAAAAGAAAAGTTGAAAATCTAATTCAGATACGAAAAAAAGTGTGTTAAAAAGAAAATTTGAACAAATGTTTTGTGCTTCAAATCAAATAATATTTTTGGGGACAAAAAGTGAAGAGTCCAAATCAGATAATAATTGGTTAAGTGAAACCGTACGTTATGAAAAACTTAGTTTTAATTGCCGACCTTAATAAAAAAATGTAGAGAGAAAGGTGAGTAATGCAGACAAAAGGGAAAGGCATAAATGTCAAATTTATAAGACAAAAGAGCTGCTGGTTTTTGATTCAAACTGCATCAAAGGTTAGGTTAGGTTGGGTTGGATTGGAGCTGCTTGTTTCAATATGCCTTTACAAGGGGCGGTGCTCATTCAAATTTCTAATGCCATCTCCTGAATTTTATGTTTACTTCATTGTTTGTACCATCAAAGAGAAAAAGTGATTCATACCTTTTTATTTAACTTTTCATAATAAATTTAGAAATAAAATATTTTAGGAAGGTAGAATTGAATTATAAGATTTTAATCAAAATATCTTTGATGCAGATAAATTGCATTTTAAGAGAAAACGATATTGGTGAGAGGGACAATTATGAACCCTAAATATGAACTTTAAAATCAACATGAAAAATATTAATATATAATTTTATCTGAATTCTTTCAACATATAAATTAAAAAGACTAGTATAAATTACTTGAAAAGTTAAAAAGAGAAATGATAACATAGACCCTTTGCCATTTTCAACATTCATTAATGAAATTAGTCGTCATGGCAATTATATAAATTCATTCCATATGATATGAATAAAAGTAGTTGATGTCAAATAGAAATTATTGACTAGCAAAAAAAAGTTACATCAAATTAAGTTGAGTAAAGAAATCATTAGTTTTTTCTTGTCGAAGGAGTTTCGAAACTTCGATCGGTGCAGTATTAAAAACATGTACACTTGATTTTCATGTCAAACCACTACAACAAAAAGGTCCTATAGCGACAGCTTTTTTGACATAAGACGACGCAAAAAGGTTGCCATAGGTTTTATGACGCTTCGTCCGACGCTCAAAATGGTTGTATATAGTGGGGTTGGTATAGGCATTGACGCTTTTGAAAAGCGCCGCAATAAGTCAATATAAGCCAACCCTTATTGAAGGGTTGTGAAAAGCTTAGTCAATACCGACCTTTAAAAAGGTTGGGAAAGACCTAGTCAAGGCTAACCTTTGAAAAAGGTTGCGATAGACCTGTTTAAGGCAACCTTAAAAAGGTTGGTATAGTTCTTGTCTAAGGCAACTTTTAAAAACAATTGGGATAGAATCGTCTAAAGCAACCTTAAAAAGGTTGGGATAGACCTTATCTAAGACAACCTATAAAAAAAGGTTGGGATAGACCTATCTAAGGCAACCCTAAATAAGTTGGGATAGACCATGTCTAAGGCAACCTTTAAAAAAGGGTTAGAATAAACTTATTGAAAGCAACCTTAAAAAAGTTGGGATAGACCATATCTAAGGCAACCTTTAAAAAAAGTTGGGATAGACCCATCTAAAGCAACCTTAAAATGGTTGGGATAGATCTTGTCTAAGGCAATTTTAAAAAGGTTGGGATAAACCCGCTTAAAGCAACCTTAAAAGATTGGAATAAATACGTATAATGTAATTTTTTCTATTTTTATTATTTCAATATTAATATATTTTTATAAATATTTACAGTGAATAATGATACAAATTGTGCTTTAAATACAACTAAAAATATAAAATTAAAATTTAATTAAAATTGAATATTCAATACAAAAATCGATCCAACGACCAAAAACATTTAGCCAAATCAGATACCACCCACATTCAACCCAATGTACAAAAGTAAACAAATTAAAAAACCTAAGACAATGGACATTGATATTCATATTGTACTACATAAAAGCTAATACAGTCTGAAACTACAACTTCAATTCCAAGAAACTCTATTGATCTCTTATTTCTACAAGGGTAGCCTCAAGTAGTGAAACATCTTCAGATCCAAATACACCATATACCTTAACAATCCATTTTGTTTATTACCTACTTGTAACATGAAGTCTTCTCTTTTCACCACTATTGCTTCCCGACTCTTCGCTATATTTAGTACTATCCCTCGAGCCCCAGCCTTGCTATAAGTCAATTGCAGACCTCATTCAACCTCAAACTGTTATAGTAGAATATAGAAAATTCAAAGGTGCATTAGATATGAAATAGCAAATCAAATGAAACATCTCATTTTCTAAGCACAAGAAGACAGCTAAAATGCTCTATTGAGATTTGATGAAGATACAACTAAAGCTCTGTATGCAAACATGATTTTGCAACTACATTATTGACTGACTATTATAAGATAATATTAATACCAATAGTCATGTAATGATTATTTTATTTTTCTTGTTTATACGCCATATACATTCTCCGAACTCGCATTCAAGCTAGCCAAGATTAGAACAATATATCTTAAAAGGGTAGCATTTCTAAGACCATCCAATCTTTTATTTCTAATGCCATGTGTTCCTTTATTGCTAGGACTAAGCTCCAGAGCATCATACTCTATAGATTCATTAACAATATTCATTAACATATCAAAAGCAAAGGGAAAACATAGAAAAGAAAAAAAAATCAATTTATCTTGAGAGAAAGTCTACTGCCATAACTGCAGCTTCTAGTTTTGAAAAAAAAACTTGGAAAAAGGAAAGGCAGGAACTTAGTTCAGATAAGATATGGAAAGAAAGAAATGAAGTTCAGATAAGATATGGAAAGAAAGAAATGAAGCTCGCTGACTCCCAGCAAGCCTGCTACTGCACAATATAGTGTATAAGGAGTTTGATCTTGTTAAATTCCTGGAAAAAAGTGGTTCAGATCAAATATACTTTAAATACACAACCATGCAAATAGTAACATGAATAATAAAAGTCCTGACAAGTTAATCAAGCAACATATGTCTCTTATTTCCTTTGTGGAAATTTGATCTATCTCAAGCGTTAAAAAATTAGGCAAATTGTCAAAACCAACTAATGCCAAGTTGTAAATGATGTTGGAAATTCAAGGCACATATCCATCATATTCACTAACTCAAAATACTTATTCTTACCATGTTAACTGCATAAGCAAATAAAAGATGCCAGATATGGGTAACTCAGTTATACGCTCTAGTTCAGATGTATTTTGACTACTAAACGATCACTCTCGCGGGGGAGAGTGCTTCTATGATAGCAAATGCCTCAGTCAAAATAAGGTCAAATCACTGAATCTAAGCCACACCACAACCACATACGACCCCTTGTACTCCGCCAACCTCTAAGAAGCATTTGTTTTGATTTTGAGCTTGTCCCGCTAGGTGCTTCCCATTTCATCCATTCATTCGACTAAAGTCTAATTTACTTTTAATTGATTAAAGTCTAAACTACTGTCTCCCAATTGATAATTTTAGTCTCAAAATCAAACTTAAATTATTATTAATCATTATTCCCAAACATCTCATTTTACATCCATGTTAGCTCCTTTCCAATCCCTCGGCTTGGTCGCATGGAACCGAAAGGGACTTTATTTGTTGAGCTAAATCACCAATTCTTTTAAGAACCGAAGATACAACAGACAAATCCATGAGTGAGCAAAGACAATTAATATCGTGGAAAATTTTTGGGTTTCTAGCACCATTGATTATAAAGTTCAAAGTTTAATTAAACTGTACAATGCTTGCTCGTGGACACAGGTTTGTGCGATTCCCATGGAGGAATAAGAGCATTGCACAAGGGATACTAGATTCTTACCCAATTCATTTGGCAATTCTTTTTCTTTTTCTGTAAATGTCTCAATATTTGGTTCCATGAAGAGCAAAGACGAGAATAAAAAATGGCAATGGCTTCCATACCTAAAGACGAAAAGTTTAAAAATGTCAATATCATATGAAATAGTTGAAGAATCTTGAAATAAGAGTTAATTTAGGTCTTCCAAATTGCATCACTTGACCTTCACCAATTGAAAACATTCTCTCTTTTAATTCAAATGACAAATTATATAGGAATATGAGACATTGCCAAAAATAGAGGATAAGAACCAAACTAGGATCTTCTAAATTATTATCTGCTTGAGAAAGAATCTAAACATGCAAAATAGTTGTGGACTTTTATATATAAACAAAAGGGTTAAGTATTTCCTAAAATGAAGATTATGAATTACCTGGAATTAATCATAATTGCTACCACTAACTGTCCATCTTCAGTTCTTGGAGGGTTGCAATGAACTTCAGTCCATCTGGAAGATTTTTTAGCTTTCTGCATTTTTGTATCTCCAATCGCTAGAACTCCCTTTCAAATTTAACGGCAATGCGTGAAGGTCTGGGAAAATCTAAGGATTTGGGGAAAAGTTTAGGAAAAAATAAGGATTTGAGGAAAATTTTAGGGAAAAAATAAAGAATTTTGGGAAAGCAAAAAGCGTGTAGTTTTTAGGGAATTTTCGCTCAAAGTGGACAACTACAAGATCTCATGCGCAAAATGTTACGGAACTTGAAAAGTTCAAAACGTTTGGGCTCCAATAGACTTGAAAGGTTAATGTACGTTTTGAAGCTTTATTTTTTATATATTTTACTTGAAAAATAAATACTCATTTAATAAATTTATAATAATAAAAATGAAATAATAAATTTAATTTTAACACAAGAATTTTAGTGGTATTAATAATTAGATTTTTATTTTAAATTCAAAAATTTAAAATAAACTTAAAATTCTCAAAATAAAAACAAGAAAACTAAATTCCAAAAATACAAAAATATAAAACTTGCATATTCCAACAAATTTGAAACCAACTAGTAAATAATATAATTATTAGAAACAACAATTACAATTTTAAACGGATAAAAATACCTTAATTCCAAAAAGAGAAAATGCAATTAAAAAAGGTTTGGTCCAGATGGGGAATTTTGGGTCCAGTTTTAAGGAATTTAGGGTTTGGAAGAAAATTTTTAGGGGAAATTTTTGAGGGGAAAAATTAAAATGTCGCCATTTTGATTAAAATAAAATGATTTTTCAATCCAATTTTCTTCTTTGTTTCTATATTTGGAAGGTTTAATTATTTCTTAAATTCCTTTAAATTAAGTTTGTTTTGTTCCAAATAATACATTTAATTTGTAAAATTTTATAATGGTGTATGAAAATAATTTTAAATAATACTGAAAACTCGAGCTAGATATGTCTTCCGATGAAAAATATGTAGTTTTTGTATTAAAGAAGAAGAGCTTATGATGTTACAATAGAATCGAACAAATCAAAAGAATCAAATCAATCCAAAAGAAGTTCATGGTTGGTTAATACAAAAGGTTAATTATATTCTTTGACTCTTTATTTTACTTGAAGTATTTGTGTATGCGAAACTTGTTTCTAACACGAAAGCACGGACATATGACATTCTAAGAATCCTACAAATAAGGGTGAAAAAACTTGATTAAAAATAACACAATTTCGTTGACATCGGTTAAGCGATTCACCGACCAAACCGTTCTTTAATAGCATTGGCCTCTCTTCCACTCCGTCTTCATTTGATATTCCCTAAACACTACATCTAAAACCCTAAACTCAAAACCTAAAACCTAAAATTCTAAACCCTAAACCATAAATCATAATCACTAAATCCTAAACCATAAACTCTTATAAACCATAAACTCTAAATTATAAACCTTAAACCCTAATTAATTAGATAAAACTTGAATATTATATATTCTTTCAATATTTTAGAAAATTTAAATAAACACTTTCAATTTACTAATTAATTTTGTTTCTCTAGAGATGCATGGGTTAGCAATTTTTTAATTTTAATATATATAAAGTTTATCTATTATCTCTTAAATAATTTAAACTATAAGGATAATTTTAATATATATTCAAATTAATATTATCTCTTTTGCGATTATATTCAAATTAATATTCAAATTTTAATTTTTTCATTTTTAACATATATTTTTCAATGTTTTTAGTTTCAAATTTTTTCTAGGTGTCATTTTTATTTTTACTCCCTAAACCCTAAATTCTAAACACTAAACCTTAAATCTTAAACTAAATTAATTTTTGAGGCATTTTTATTAAAAACCTTATTCACACTCAAAGCTATTAAGTCATTTTTAATTTGAATATATATAATTATTCACAAACTGATGATGTAAAATTTTAAGAATATTCATGTTTTAAATCCAATTTTTTGGTGCTACACATTCAAAAAAAGCCGGAATTAAGGAAATTTGGGACGTTACACATTTAGACAAAGAGTTGGCCAGAGCGTATGTTGACAAGTCTTTCCCAACACCTAGGAAAGTGTCGCCCCAAAACTGTCGTCTTAGGACTAGATAAAAGCCAACTCTTATTCAAGCGTTGCCTTAGGCATACATATCCCAACCCTTATACAAAGAGATGGCTAAAGCGTAGTCTATTGCAACACTTAGGAAAGTGTCGCCACAAAAGTGTTGTCTTAGGACTACACAAAAGCCAACTCTTATTCAAGCGTTGCCTTAGGCATACATATCCCAACCCTTATACAAAGAGTTGCCCAAAGCATAGTCTATCCCAACACTTAAGAAAGTGTTGCCACAAAAGTGTCATCTTAGGAGTAGACAAAAGCCAACTCTTATTCAAGCGTTGCCTTAGGCATACATATCCCAACCCTTATCCAAAGAGTTGACCAAAGCGTAGTCTATCCCAACACTTAGGAAAGTGTCGCCCCAAAACTGTCGTCTTAGGACTACACAAAAGCCAACTCTTACTCAAGCGTTGCCTTAGGCATACATATCACAACCCTTGTACAAAGAGTTGGCTAAAGCGTATGTTGGCAAGTCTATCCCAACACTTAGGAAAGTGTCACCCCAAAACTGTCGTCTTAGGACTAGACAAAGCCAACTCTTATTTAAGCGTTGCCTTAGGCATGCATATCCCAACCCTTATAAAAAAGTTGGCTAAAGCGTATGTTGGCTAGTCTATCCCAACACTTACGAAAGTGTCGCCCCATTAGTGTCGCTATAGGACTGTTTTGTTGTAGTGAACTCATCTTAATCAGACAATCTACAACTAAATTACAATCTCTAGAAATATATCTTATCCTCCATTGACATTCATCTCTCATAATCCGTTGAATTATCCTAATAATTCTTCAATATTGTCTTGCATTAATGTTTCATTAAGCTATTAATGTTTCCATGAAGGAAAGTCTATATTTGAAGTTTCAACTTCATTAATTTCTAGAGCATAAAAAAGTCTTTTTCCTTTTGTTTTTCTAGAAATATTTGACCCAAAAATTAACTTTTCCGACTGTTTTCAATGTCCAGAAAATGTATATGGTAAAATCTATATCATGATTGCATAATTCATCTATATTTTATAGAAATAATAATTGTCGTAACCATTTTTTGATAAAACAGGAAACGGCCGGTCGACTCGGGTTTTGGAAATGGAAAAGAAGGGAGTCGCCACCAACCTTTTTTGATGAGGTGTGATCGGACCACCTCTTAAAATAGTTGTTTTTAATAAACAGTTTGATTTATCAAAACAACGATTTTGGTCTACGAAATCCAAAAAATAAGTTCGGAATTGATTCACATACGAGGAAGGGTTAGCACCCTCGTCGCCCAAAATTGGTACCAAATTGATTGATCGATGTCCTAATGTTGAAAACTTTGAAATGATTCGAAGATAGATACTTTTTATTTTCAAAAATTTGAAGGAATCGGAAGTGACATTAAGACTTGCTTATTTTCGAAGAGATAAAGCATTATGTCCAGTAAGTTAGGGAGCAATACTTTAGATTCCCGAAACTAAACTCGCCTTTTAAAACTTGACTTTATATTTGAAGAGGATCTCCGTCATTTGTCAAACGAAATCGAACCCGATGAAGTTAGGGCTTGTTTTCTCGAAGGTTCAAATTAGGAATATTGCCCCTTTATTAAAAAAACCTATCCCAAGTATCTAGATGTCGAGTCCAGTAAGTTAGGGTGCGACATTTCGAATTTTTGAGATAAAGTGTTTTGTTTAAAATTTAAATTACGATTTTAAAAGGGACATTCCGTTGTTTAGCTTAAGCGAGAAAAATCGAAACCAGTAAGTTAGGGCTTGATTTTCTCGAATCGCTAATACGGAATATTGGTCGTTATAAAAATTGAGATGTTGGGAAGGATTAGTGAGACGAATGATGAGAATATTGATAATAGCAAATAATTGTAATAGCAATAATAATGAAAATAAAATAACAATAATGATGATAATTAAATAATAAAATAGTAATATATAAAATAATAGTAATGGGGTGAGAATAATAATATAAGTGATAATAATAACAATAATAATAATAATAATAATAATAATAATAATAATAATAATAATAATAATAGTATAATGCTAATAATAATAAAGAAAAGGATATAATAGTAATAATAATATACAAATGGATAATAATAATAATAATAATAATAATAATAATAATAATAATAATAATAAGGATAATAATAATAATAATAAAATAATAAATAACCAATAATAATGAAAATATTAAATAATAATAAAAGTAGCAAAATTGCAAAATAATTGAAAATGGGTTAAATTGCATTAAAATGAAGTTTTAGGACAAATTATAAATAAATAAACAAAAAGGATCAAACCGAGCGGAAATGGAAAAGGGGCTAAAAGCGACATTTAAATGAGGGTTAAATTCAAAGTCGCACAAAATTTGCGGCGAAATTAAAATAAACGAAAGTTTTATTTAAAAAGCGAAAATGCTGGAAGGGCCAAAAGGGCAATTTGCCCAATCAACGAAAACACGCGGATCCTTCAGTAGGGTCGGGTCGCACGCGCGGGTTTCAAGTGAAACGACGTCGTTTTGGGCGTTAAAGGCTAGCCCCAAAACGACGTCGTTTCGATGGGCTATTTAAGGTGAAAAATGTTGAAAAAAAACATTTCTGCTTGTGTTTTTTAAAAAATTGGGTCTCTCTCTCTATTCTCTGCAGATCCGAAGAAGGGAGGGGCTCCAGGCATCGCTCCGGTGCCGTTCTCCGTCGCTCCGGCCACCACGCACGGTGGCTGAAAAAGGTAAAGTTCTTCCTTTTTTTTTTCTTTTTTTGTGTTATAATATATATGCGTTTATATATATTTGACAGAAAAATAAAAAGAAAAACACTTTCGAAAGAAAAAAAATCACCTCTGTTTAGCCTTGATTTTTAGTGGTTTGTTTGCGTTTCTTTGCTTGTTAATCCTTACCCGTTATTCTCTGATTTCTGTTCTTGCTTGAATCCTTATGCTTTTTTTATTAATAATCGAAAAAAAAAGACCTCTTTTACATTTGGTGCTTTCGATTTTCTCCTTTTTTTTGAATTTCGAAAAAAATCCCCTTTATTTACATTTTGTTGGGGTTTTTATAACCCGATTTCAGTACATTTACTACTTGCTCATCACTTCTTCTACTAACTTTTTGCGGGTCATGGCGGTGCAAGTGGGGCGCAAGTGGAAGGTTCGGTGGCAGACTTGGCAGATTGGCAGGAGGCGACGCAGCCAGAGGCCGACTAGGGTTTCAGCCTTTCTGAAACCCTAGTTTGGCTATTGGGTAATTGGGCCACCTGATTTGGACTTCAAGTCTTGGGTTTAAATGGGTTAAATGCTTGTATTGGGTTTGTTTTAATGGGTTCGGGCAGAATTGGGCTTGTACAATAATAATAAAAAATAATATAATAATGTACGATTGAAGACTCTGAATATTCCATGCAAACAATGAAATAATTGAAATGCATTTTATGTATTAAATATAGTTCCTATCCCAGAAAAAGGAATGATTGTGTTAAAACATTAAATTCTTAAAACCATTTTATTTATAAATAACGTAGACCTAAAGGTCTTAAAACCATTAAGTATCTAGAATTCATTTAGGGCCTCTTTAAACCGATAGTATATATACCCACGATGAGATTAAATATTGATAAATTAAAAAAAATTGAATGAATCATACTAAAAATAAACACTTATACAAAAAAGCCCTTAGTTGGTCAAAAACACACGCATGAAAATGGTTTCCTATAGCATCATAAATTTTGTAGTATATTTGACTCTCCAGAAATAAATTTTGAGCTCTCTTGTTGAATTACCAATCAGATAAAAAACAGTTGCAAACAAATGGAAAAAGTAAGAAGTTAATTTCTTAGACTTTTCTTTTATATATCCAGTCACGTCTCCCATAATTTGCACCACTCAACTTTTTTGTCTGAATGATTCAAAATTTAACGATGGAAACATTTTCTTCTTCTTTTTTTTAAATAATCTTTTAGGTAATTATTTTAGACATTCTTAAATTATGAGTTTTTAACGATAAAACATTTTAATTTATTTATTTTATATTAAAATAATTAAATGACACATTAGATTTTATGTTGCATAATTTAAAACAATTTTAATAATGAAAGGACATAATTAGAACACTTTTTAAGTTTAGAGGTTAATTTAGAACAAAAGTCATAATTAGGGTAGTCATGTTGAGTCTCGACTTAATTTCGTATTCACTCAGGCCAGTTACTTAAATAAGAATAATATTTTTTTCACCAATAATATTCAAACTCAAAATCTTATTTCTTTTGACAACGATAATAAATTAATTAAAAAATTGAATTTTTTAAAAAATAAAAAGTTAGTGATAGATTTACAAAAAATCACGTGTGAGCTAATGGTTTTCCCTTTGTTATAATTCACTTCTCAAACTCTCACATTTCATCAGTCACCATATGTAGGGACATTAGCAAGTCGAATATCTACTAGTTTTATAATAGTTGAAACCAAAATTTTAATTCCATCAATGGTGGCAAGTCACAACTTTTAAAATGATTTTAATAATTATATCGAAATAAATGGTTTTAAAATTTAAATTTTATATTTATCTTATTTTAGTATAATAAAATTTTGAAATTCTTTAAGTACTTGAAATTAATTAAGAAAATTTTTTAAAATTTTTAGAATGAAATAATCGACCAATTTTTTCAATTAAGGAAAAAACACATAATACCTAGATTGATTAATTTTAATAAACCTATTATTTTATTTTTCATTCTAATTTTTCTCAAAAGAAATCTAAAACCATAATATTTGAAGTGAAAGATAATAAAAAAAAAGAGGAAAAGATTGACTGTTATTAGTTTTATTTTAATAAGTTAATATAAATATAAAATCTTAAGTCTTAAAACTATTTATTTCGATCTAATGATTAAAATTATTTTAATTTTTATTGCTGTTATTTTAAAGTTAAATTTCTACAAATACATAAATCCCTATGCGAGTGTTGAAGGAGTTTCTTGGGATGCTTAGCAATGAGAGGAATCAAAATTGAAAGAACCCCTTCATCCCCATTTTTTACAGGCTTTTGAACAGGACAAAACCATGTACCTGCCATTTTTCTTTTCTAAATCGTATACGTTATTTTTCTTAGAGACAAGATAAATAAGACAGTTGAATCCTTAAATCCTGCTGATCAATGTAATAGTGACCAATTTCTTTATTCCATACCTTTACAATTATGAACTTTAACTTCAATTTTTATCATTTTACCAACAAGTTGCTTAAAAATAAAAATAAAAACCCCCTATTTTTTGTTTTTCTTGGGGTGTGAAATAGACCATGGATCTCATTACTGTTCCCCCTGCCTCTAATTCAAAGAAAACAATGGAAGGAGGTGTCTAAAAGTACAGGTGGCGAAGGAAGGTATGGCTGTTTCGTCGCTTTGTGCTGCCATACCAAGGTTTTTCCTTTTTTTTTTTTTTTTTTTTTAGTGCGCTTCTCTTATTTTCACCTTTTCTTTTCAGTATCTTTTTTTTAAATCAATTTATTTATTTTCTCTCTCTGGACCCTTTGCCTTCCTATTTAAAACCCTGCCCTTTGCTGCATTTTTTCTGTACTACTACTCCTAGTCATTTTGTCATTGCCATTGTTATCTTCTCTGTTTTTTTCTTCACTCTCTTCAGGTATCCTTCTAGTCATTGAACTTGATGTATAAGATTTTAATATGTGTGTGTGCGTTAATTTTTTTTTTCTGTTTTTGCTTATCTGGTCTGGTTTTTTTGAGTTTTGGAATATGCAGACAAGTTAAGAAAGAAGAATGACTAACCAACAAAATGTGGTGGTTGTGGATGTGAAACCCCATGGTGGTGCTAAGCCACCATTATCATTGCCAGTGGCCAAGTCCTTTTCACCACAAGACCTGAAGTTATTGTTAATGAAGAAAAGGTTCGAAACTGAGAATGCTTGGGTACTGGATTCCATGAGAGCTTCTTCACCTACTCGTATCAGCAACCCTACTACGACTTCCTTACCTGAAACTGATGTCAAAAGTTCCTGGATTGTAAGTTGTTATTTCTCCGTCAATCTTGATTTAAATAAGTAAATAACCCCTCTTTTTTTGTTATTATTGTTGTCTAATCCTTATGGAACAGGTTCATCATCCCTCAGCTTTGAACATGTTTGAACAAATAGTGACTGCTTCAAAAGGGAAACAGATTGCGATGTTCCTTGACTACGATGGCACACTGTCACCAATCGTTGATGACCCGGATCGAGCTTTCATGCCCAGAGAGATGAGAGCAGCTGTAAGAGATGTTGCAAGATATTTTCCTACTGCAATACTCACCGGAAGATGCAGAGACAAGGTACCTACATAACATTCTTTAATCATTATCAACTGCAAAAAACTATTCTTGATGATGGAAATCCTACAGGTTTACAGCTTTGTAAAACTATCTGGACTTTATTATGCTGGTAGCCATGGTATGGATATCAAGGGACCATCCAAAAGTTGCAAAAACAATAATAATGTAAGAAACCATCAGTTTACTTGTACAAATTTAATCTTTTTCTACCCTTAATTTCCCTTCATCTGTTAGTATTTTTTGTATATATTTCAGGGTAAGCAGGGAGTGCTTTTCCAGCCTGCAAGTGAATTCTTGCCCATGATTGATGAGGTTCCTTTTTTTCTCCATTATGTACAATGCATATTCTGGAAATATATATAAAAAATATACTTATTTTTTTCTTTTAAAAAAAGTACAGGTGTACAAAGCATTGATAGAGAAAACAAAATCCATTCCAGGAGCCAAGGTGGAAAACAACAAGTTTTGTGTTTCCGTACACTATCGATGTGTTGATGAAAAGGTACAAATCGAATCCACTTTTTGTCTCGTTATTTTCGTCATTAAATTTCAATCGTAATCTCACTGATTTACTGTGCAGAGTTGGGCTACAATAGCTGAGCAAGTTAGATCAGTGCTAAACCACTACCCTAAGCTTAAATTAACTCAAGGGAGGAAGGTATAATCATAATCATTATTAGGGATTTAAATTGCGGTCGCGATCATATTTTTGGTTGCATTACGTTTTATTATGGTTGCGGATATAACAGATGATATTACGATCACTACGGTTATTACAGTCGTGAATTTTTTTTAAAATTCACACAACTTATTATAAAACATAATAGCGATTTCGGCAATAGTAATTTTGGACGGCATTGCTACCACTATATAACGACCGCTATATCAGTATTTGACCGCTATTTAAATTCCTGATTATAATATATGTTCTTTTTGTTTAACCCATTTTTCTTAAACGAAGAAGAAAATCATTATTTTATTTTATTTTCCTTGATTCAAGCAGGTATTAGAGATACGTCCCACTATCAAATGGGACAAAGGGAGAGCGCTTGAATTTTTGTTGGAAGCACTAGGTGAATATATATATATATACTAAAATTTCTGCCTTTTTAAATAATTATTTAAATATAGTACTAATTTAACTTTGATTCAATTTAATATTTTTAAAGGATATAACAATCCAAATGATGTTTTACCAATTTATATCGGCGATGATCGAACTGATGAAGATGCTTTCAAGGTAATTAACCTACAAATTATAATTAAATAAATTTACATTTTTCTGTAAAAATTAAACAATTTCTGGTCAATTTTTAACGCATTTGTTTTTTTTCTTTTTTGCCTTTGCATGGTTTTATGATCAGGTTTTACGTGATAGAGGACTAGGGTTTGGGATTTTGGTTTCAAAAATACCCAAAGAAACTAATGCATCCTATTCTCTCCAAGAACCATCTGAGGCACGATTTATTACTAATTTTGGCATATTTTGCTCTTCTTTATTTAAATATATTTTTGGTCTATAATTGTTCATAAAAACTTAATTATTTTCAGGTTAAGGAGTTCCTGCGACGTTTGGTGGAGTGGAAAAAGTTGTCGCTGCAAACACCCATAATTGGCTAAAATTAAGTGCTTATAGAGGACCTTGCTGAATTATATAATGTTCTAGTTTATAGAGAGTTTTTATAATTGTAATTAAATACCAGTGTTCAGAGGCAGATAAAAAAAAAAGGAAAAAAAAGAATTGTTCCATTAATTTGGAAATTCTTTAAACCGACTAATCTCTCTCCTTTGTATTTGCATAGATATTATTCTCAGATATGTTAACCATTAAAAATGGAAAAAGATGGTTTCATGATACACCAACGTGCCCATCCATCTTCATTTATATTTTTTAATTATAGAATATATTATTATAATTAAGTTTAAATAAATATATTATCATGTAAATAATAATTTCACAAGGAATAACCTAACCGACGAATAAACCTGCAGACACAAGCAATTAACAATTCTTATATTAAACAATAATGCCATCAAACAAATATTCAGAAGCTACAAATCCATTCATTATTATTTTCCCTTCTTGAAAAACCCAACAAAGTACAATAAAAGGGAAATTATGGAGGCAACTTTTCTCTTTTTGTCTCTTTGAAAGGACAAAAAGTTTATTATAACTCCATACTTTTAAGAAAAAATAGTAAATATTTGGACCAACATGTAATTTCTTAGTTTTAAGGTGCTTAGGAGAAAAGAAAAATATGGTTACTAAATTAAACAAAGTAGTTTAACTATAAAAAGATACATAATTAACTAATGAATTTGTATTTTGCCATTGCTAATGTCAAAGATCAATTGGTTAAATTACAAGGAATTGTCACCTGCTTCATCATTCACATATAATAAGGTTTTCTCTTGGAAGGTGCATGCTCGCATGTAAAAAAGAAAGAAGAAGAAAAGGCAATAGAGTTCATCAACCTAATTTACTGGTTGAATAATTTGAAGGTTTCTTGAATTAGTTCATGCAATGAGAATCCAATAACTATTAAAAGTTGATAAACTAGCTAGTTAATGTATTGCATTCCTTGGGGACCATTTTTCACGTTATGTTTGAACATTGAATTTTTTATTTTCTATTACTTCAATGCAAAATTTACGCCAAGAAAAACGAATGGAATTTGATCTCATATATAAACCTTATGATGGATCAATTCTTATGTTACATGAATCTATTTTAACTATAATCAAATCTCAATATATATTAGTGATTTAAATGTTAATTAGTTACTATGATCTTCTTTTTTGCTACATATCAAATAAAATAAAAAAATTAAACAAAGTCATGAAAATGTCATGATCAACTAAATGAGATGTCAATATTCATAACTTTCTCTGCTTAGCCATTCACCTTTTTTAGATCATGTTTCTTCACTTTAAAGATCTCTATATGTTGTGTAGGATTCTTGATGTCGTTGGGATGAGCTCCTAATCCACTTTAGATCTTCTTAAAATAATATTGGTCTAGTTCTTACCCTTGGTAAGGAGTTTGCATTTGCTAATTCCCTAGACCCATATATACAGGAAAATTAATCCATAAATAACTCTTACTTGGAGTTATGGATTTGCACAAAGTCTTCTATAATAAAAAATCACATGATTATTAATATTTTTCACCATAGTCATGCCTCTAAAGCTCTCTCTTTATCTTATGTTTTTTTTTTTAAATATTCTAATGGATATCATAACCATTTTCTTCTCAGGGTTCTTTAATTATACTAGTGTTATCACATGCATCATTCCTTGTCCTTGTTGTATATTCTCTCGCGAACATATTTATTATAGAATTGTAGTAGAATCTAATAAAACAAAGAGTACCCACTGGGTTGGGTTTAAATGAACCTTGTATCACTCTAGCTATCTCTTGTACTATTCTATGCTTGCGTTCAACAACTCCATTCTACTGTGGAGTTTTTGGAGCAAAAATCTCAAGCTTAGTCCCTTCACCTTCATAGTAATATGCAAAATTCTCATTCTCAAACTTTTTTCCAAGGTCACTCTTTATCATTTTGATCATGTCAACCACTCGACCTTTTTCATTTATCAAGGTTCTACACAGCTTCTTCAAAATTTCAAAGGTGTCACCCTTGTCTCTAAGGAATCTCACCCAAGTGTATCTCGAGTAGTCATCCACACACACTAATACATAGCGCTTATCAAATCCATTGAAGTAACTCTAGTGGCTCAAGTGTTTGGACTTGTGAAGCTCTCTAATGTTTCTCCCTATGTTGTTTACCATTCAGACAACTTCTACGGACTTTAGAAACATTTCCACTTAGCTTAGGTATACCTTTGACAACTTCAAACTAAAACAGTCTTTGAAGTCTTTTGTAGTGCATATGCCCAAGTTTCTCATGCCACAGTTCTAATTTATAAACACTTGCTTTGTTACACTTCACAGTCTGAAGAACCTTGTAGAAATTATCAAAGATATGAACTTATTCCATAATCTTCTCTTTTGTCTTGGAAGAAAATGCACATTCTTCAGCCTAGGCAAACTAGGAGCATCGTGAGTACCTTTCCAAAGAATATTGTCTTTCTTTCCATCACCAAAAGCGGCTCAACCACTTGGGCAATCTTCAAAATTAGCAAGGAAGTTTTGATTCCCATTCATGTGTCTGGAACACAATACCAAACATCTTCATGAGAAATCTTTAAAGATCTATGAGCTACAAGCTAACACTATGGTTACTTCTTCCTCCAAACTTGTTTATGCTTTTTGAGATATGAGTGGTTGTGCAGTGGGCACTTCAGCTGGCACTAAACGTTTCCACCTTAAATCATGTAACATTTTGAAACACCTTGGTTTGATATGCCCCAGTGTACTACAGTAATGGCAAATGATTCTGGAATGAATATGTACCTTTTTGTCAATCTTGATCATCATATCCTTGGTTAAACTGTCACCTATTTTACCTTGTTTGGATCCTTTCACAAACACTATAAGACTTTCCATGATTGGTTTCCTTTTGTCAACAAGTCCTAGTCCATTCCTTCCTAGATCCCTTCTATCAATGACAAGTATTTTATTGAGTTTGCTGCTCCTAATATTGAACTTCTCTAAAGGCAATTTTGTTTCAGCCAACTCCTTCTTAGTGGTAACAAGATTGTCCAACTTTTTGGTCAACAAAGATTCCTTAGCCTCAACTTGTTTGATCAACTTTCTATTTTCTTCATTCAATTGAGCATTCTCTTGTCCAATTTCAAGTTCAACTCACATACATGTAATAACCTATACCTAGTCTAGTTGTCGAACCCGAGCTATAGGATGCTGCCATAGAAAACCAGAACATTCACAAGCAAATTAGTCAATAACATTCAATAAATACATATATACAAACTAAGTTCAAGTTAAACATACATTATAATCAAAACTAAGTCCTAATCGGGCTTATGAAATCCCTTAAACAAGCTTAGAACTAAATCAGGACCATTTTGAAACTTTTACAAAAAGATAGGTAAAATAGTGAAACAGGGGTCACACGGTCGTGTGACATGGTTGAGGTCGTGTGGTGCTATCACACAACTGTGTCCCCAAGGCATGTAACTCTTTATTGTTGTGTAATCCAAGGTCACACGATCGTATCGCTAGGCTGTGTAACACACTGTAACCATGTGAATCATCCTGCACTTAAATTAAACGGACTACACAGTCGTGCCCTGCACCCATGTATGGTACACGACCATGTAGCAGGTCGTGTCACAGACTGTGAATACCTAAAATGCCTTTCGCAATAAACAAATATAACCTAGGTTCTTTTAAGCCTCAATTCATGCAGTAGACCCTTGATTAACCTATTAAAAGACACAAAAATATACCAAATTACAACATATTTCATTCAATCTAAATGCCTAACCAATATGCCACATTTGGAACCACAATTCAACCATTAAATAACAACTATTTCTTAGCATTTATGCTGTAATAGCCCGATTTTCAGTAGTGTCAGAAACAGTGGTTTGAGGCCACCAAATCCGGTAAGTAAGCTCGCAAATTTTATTATTTAATATTTATGAGTTAAATATGGTTTTAAAAATATTTTTGAATTGGTAATTTATGTTTTATAATCAATTATTAGGTTCGAGTAGTAAAATCCTAGGTCAAGTGGTTTTAGAAAGTGAGGTATCGGGACCTCATTTCTATAAATCAAGCGATAAATATTTTTATAAATATTTATAAAGTGGCATTAAGGTGGTATTGAAGTTTCGTTGAAAAATTTTAACATTTCAATAGTTAATTAATTAAAAAGGATTAAATTGTAAAAGATGTAATATTTAATCACTATTTGATTAAATGGGTAATTGATAAAGGAAAAGAAACTTAAATGGTAATTAAACCGTGGTCAAAGTTTCCAAGCGGTGGTGTTATAATTGATTCCACTAGCTTTTGGATTAGTTGTTCTTTTAGTCCTAATAAGTTTAGGATTAAATTGTAAATAAGTTTATTTAGTTAAAATTTAATTAAATTGAAGGACCAATTGTGAAATTAAACCTTCCTTTGATGGTAATTGTGCCATATGTTTATGTGATGGACAAATATCGAAATAGATTTGATGTTTTAAATTAATTATTAACCAAGGGTAATATGGTAATTTGATGGATTAAATTAAATTAAAATAAAAGCATAAGAAAAAAAAAGGTGGGGTTATCATCTTCTTCCCCAATTACAACCGAAAGCTTTCATGAAAATAGAGCTAGAGTTTGGCCAAGCTTTAAAATCTAATCGGTAAGTGATTTTCGTCCCGTTTTTAATAATTTTTATGTTTTTGAGATCATTGCAACTAGATTCATGATAAACCGTAAAAGTAACATATTTTAATCCCACATTTAGTATGCTTTTGGAAGAATTTATCCTCGATTTATGTAAAAATGTGCTCTTAATCCTTTCTTTTCGTGTCTTATGCTCAGGAAAGCACCTAAGGATAAAAAGAACGTAAAACGGGCTTAAAACGGGCCAAATTGGGCCAACCCAAGAAATCAACACGGCTTGGACTTCAAGCTACACGGCCGTACCTTGCCATTCACTTCACACGGCCATGCCACGATTTACACGGCCATGCCCCAATTGATGAGACTCAAGCACGGCTGTACCTCGGCGTGTCGGTAGTACCGCACCGTGCCTAATTCAATAGAATAGAGACACGGGCTAGAAGACGACTTACACAGGCATGCCATGATCGTGCCCCTGCCGCGGGAAAGAGCAATTTCACTCGGATTAGGATGCTTGGAGCCCAAGAAACGCAATCCTAAGTCTACTTAAACACCTAGGAACGAATTATGCTTAAATTATGAGTATTTAGGAGCCAAGTAAAGCATCCCAAACGTATATATAAATACCCCAAGGCAGCTATTGAAGGGCGTCAAGTTTTGAGCAGAGTTTTTTGCCAGAGCTTTACTCATTTAGGGAATTACTCGAAGATAGCAGTTGATCCATCTCAAAGAGCGAATTTTACTCAAGACGGAGGATCTCTCTTCAATTCCTTGAGGGGTTTTAGGATTTCTTACATCTTGTTTGATCTTTTCTCTTGAGATGTTTTCTTATTTAGTTATGAGCTAAACCCTTCATATACGAAGGGATGAAACCTATGATGGATTTTGTTATTGTTTTCGAATTTATATGATTAAGTTTGTTCTTAATTATGTTGCTTAGGTGGAGGAGGAATAGAATAGACCACCGAGAGTAGATCTAGCATAACTAAGCGGAGTTGATCGGGCACCTAGAGATAGGGTTACGAGATTTTTTGGATTAGGTGAAACCTAATATGGAAATCCATTGATCGATTCTTTGCTTCCTTAGGGGTTATTATAAGAGAACGAGAGTTCCACTAATTAACCTAAGGTTAGACGTTATTCGCTTCGAGAGAAGGTTTAATATAGGTTAAGGAGTCTCACGGATCAAGCTAAGTAAAGAAATCATATGGTTTAGGGAATAAATAATAAGTGAAGTCATTGGTGGATTCTTCCTCAGGGTATTGTCTTTATCAACTGAGTTTTCCAAAGTTTTTTCCCAATTTATTCGTTTATCTTTGCATTTTAGTTTAAAGTATTTCATTAGTTTTAGATAAATCACCCAATCACTTTATATTTTAGGCTAAATAATAGAAAAAAAGTGAGTAGTAGTACTTTTAGGTTCCTTGGGTTCGATAAGATATTCTTGCCTTAACTATACTACTGTTCGATAGGTGCACTTGCCTCTATTGTTGTCATAGTTAGTCTATAGGTTCGATCATTCTTTATAAATTTTAAAACTAGACTGTTTTGCAGCAAGCAAGTTTTTGGCGCCGTTGCTGGGGACCACTAAAATATTAAGAAAGCTCTATTTCTATTACTTTAGCCATTATTTTTATTTTAGATTAAATTTTTATTTTTATTTTTATTTTTATTTGCTAATTCTCTTTTTTTCGTTCTTAAACTTACAATGTACCTCTAGTTTATGACTAGAAGAAATCCGAAAGGACCATTAGAATACGAAAGTGACATTGAAGCTACCGCTAGTAGAAATCACAGAGAAACTAGACGCGCTCTAGACTATCAAAGAGAAGAACAGCAAAGATCCAATCCTACGGAAGGAATGGCCGAAAATAATCCACCTGATGCTCAAGAACATAATGCTCCGCGTACTATGTATGATTATGCTAAACCTAATTTGACAGGAGCAGAATCTAGTATTGTTAGGCCTGCTATAGCTGCTAATAATTTTGAATTAAAGCCTAACACAATACAAATGATTCAACAATTCATTCAATTTGATGGTTTGCAGGATGAGGATCCAAACACTCATATATCTAATTTTTTAGAATTCTATGATACCTTCAAAATAAATGGCGTTTCTGACGATGCCATATGTCTTGATTATTTCCTTTTTCATTAAGGAACAAAGCAAAGCAGTGGTTGAACTCGTTACTACGAGGGTCAATCACCACATAGGATCAAATGACCGAAAAGTTTCTTTTAAAATATTTTCCACCAGCCAAAACGGCTAAATTTAGGAATGATATATCTTTTTTGTGCAGAAGATGCATGGGAAAGATACAAGGATCTCCTAAGGAGATGCCCAAACCACGGATTACCTTTGTGGCTTCAAGTCCAGACTTTCTTCAATGGTGTGAATTCTCCAACTAGGAAAATGATTGATTCATCAGCTGATGGAACTTTAAACAACAAAACTCCTAAAGCGGCTTATGATTTTATTGAGGAGATGTCATTGAACACCTATCAATGGCAAATTACAAGGGATAAACCGACAAAATCAGCCGGAGTTTTTAACATAGACGCTTGATGATAATGTTGTCAACACAAATGGAGTTCATGAATAAAAGCTTGATAATTTATGTTCTTCACGGTACATCCGGTCATGCAATGTGAAGCAAGTGGGAATGTGGCGAATTCTGTGTACCCACCTTACCAACCAGAAACAGAAAACGAGCAAACAAACTATATAGGTAACAATTTTAGATTTAATAATAATCCTTATAGTAACACTTACAATCCAGGTTGGAGAAACCACCCAAATTTTTTGTGGGGAGGACAAGGAAATCAAAAGCGACAACCTCTTCCAAATTACCAAAATCAACCTTATCCACCTAAGCAAAGAAGCGAGTCTTGAAGAGATCTTTGAAAAAGTTCATGGCAGCTATAGATTCTCGTCTCCAAATGACGGAAGCAACACTTAATGAACAGCAAATCTTACTCAAGGAAATCAAGACTCAAGTGGGGGAGCTCATTACGTCAGTAGGAATACTTACTGAAATAGTATGTGAATTATGGATGGAAATTTCTTCCAAAGACACAAAGCAAGTAAGGACAGTCACACTAAGGAGTGGCAAAAAACTAGTTGGACCACAAAGAAAGACACCACATGATGTCATCAAGAAAAAAATGTAGAAGTTGCGAATGACAATACATTGCATAGAGAGAATAGAACACAAATTCCATATCCAGAAAAATTAAAGAAAGAGAAATTGGATGCTCAATACGGTAAGTTCCTTGAACTCTTTAAACAGATACATATTAACTTACCTTTCGTTGAAGCTATTTCCCAGATGTCCAAATATGCAAAATTCTTAAAGGAACTTCTCACAAACAGAAGGAAGCTTGAGGAAGTATCAAAGGTGGAGCTTAATGAAGAATGTTCAGCCCTTCTCCCAAATAGACTACCACGGAAGTTAAAAGATCCAGGGAGTTTCACTATTCCCTACTTAATTGGTAGTTTAAACATCACGAAAGCCTTAGCAGATCTAGGCGCTAGTATCAACTTAATGCCTTATCGATTATTTAAATGGCTAGATCTTGGGGAACCAAAACCCACTAGGATGAGCATTCAATTAGCGGATAGATCTATTAAATATCCTAGAGGGGTTATTGAAGACGTCTTGGTAAAATTGATAAATTTATTTTTCCCATTGATTTTGTTGTGTTAGACATGGATGAGGACATTAATGTTCCTTTAATCTTAGGCGTCCTTTTTAGCCTTTGCTAGAGCTATTATTGATGTGGGGATGGCAAACTAGAATTAAAGATAGGTGATGAAGAAATTATTTTCCAAATTTATGATGCCATGCGATATTTTAAAGAGCAAGATGATTCTTGTTATTTTGTTGACACTCTGATCATATTATTAAAAATTCATTACAGAAATCCTGCGCAGATGACACGATGGAATTGTGTCCGCCTCAAGGAGAGGAGGAAGAGGACGAAGGTAATGAGATTAGTTTGAATACATCATCATTCAGACAAATGAAAGAAGAGAACATTGAAGAATATGACGTATTAAAACAAAAACCCTCCATCAAAGGGCGCCCAAATTGGAATTAAAATAGTTACCAAAACATTTAGAATATGCATTCCTCGGGGTCAATTCTACATTACCAGTAATCATCTCTTCAGAACTAGACCCCAAGGAAAATGAGGAGCTCATAAAGGTACTAAGAGAACACAAGAAAGCCATAGCTTGGAAAATTTTCGACATCAAGGGAATAAGCCCCGCATTCTGCACTTACAAAATTTTAATGGAAGAAGAATATAAACTGTGTGTGCAACCTCAGAGACGATTAAACCCCAACATGAAAGAAGTGGTCAAAGCTGAGGTAATTAAACTTCTAGATGCAGGAATAATTTATCCTATTTCTGACAGCACTTGGGTAAGTCCTGTGCAGGTAGTTCCAAAGAAAGGAGGAATGATGGTAGTGCCCAATGAAAAGAATGAGTCAATTCCCACAAGAACAGTTACAGGTTGGAGAGTCTGTATAGACTATAGAAAGCTAAATGATGGCACTAGAAAAGATCACTTTCCTCTACCCTTCATTGATCAAATGTTAGAAAGACTATCCGAGCATATGTACTACTGCTTCTTGGACGGACTCTCCGGTTATTTCCAAATTCCCATAGCTCCTGAAGACCAAGAAAAGACAACATTTACATGCCCATACGGTACGTTTGCTTATTGAAGAATGCCCTTTGGATTATGTAATGCTTCTGCCACTTTTCAGCGTTGTATGTTGGCAATATTTGACGAACTCGTAGAGGACATCATGGAGGTATTTATGGATGATTTCTCGGTATTCGATAATTCTTTCCAACTTTGCCTTAAAAATTTAAAACAAGTTCTAATTAGATGTTAAGAAACAAACCTTGTTCTAAATTGGGAAAAATTCCACTTTATGGTTAGAGAAAGGATTGTTTTAGGACATAAGATTTCTAGAAAAGGGATTGAGGTAGATAAAGCAAAAGTTGAAACCATAGAAAAATTACCTCCTCCTAGTTCAGTGAAGGCTATTAGAAGCTTCTTAGGACATGCAGGTTTTTATAGAAGATTCATTAAAGACTTTTCTAAAATAGCTAAGCCTTTGACAAAATTACTAGAAAAAGATGTCTCTTTTAATTTCAATCAATAATGTTTAGATGCATTTAATGTCCTTAAAGATAAATTAATAAATGCACCAATTATAATCGCACCTGATTGGAATTTACCTTTAAACTAATGTGTGATGCAAGTGACTTTACAGTAGGCGCAGTTTTGGGACAACGAAGAGACAAGCATTTTCAGCCAATTTACTACGCTAGCAGAACATTAACACCCGTGCAAGAGAATTACACCACGACCGAGAAAGAACTGCTAGCTGTAGTTTTTGCTTTTGACAAATTTAGACAATATCTAATATTATCAAAAGTTGTCGTTTACACTGACCATTCAGCTCTTCGTTATCTTTTAACCAAACCTGATGCAAAACCTAGACTCATACGATGGATTTTACTATTACAAGAATTTGATCTAGAGATACAGGATAAGAAGGGAGCTGAGAGTCTGGCGGTAGATCACCTCTTAAGACTCGAAAATCCACACACCAAAAAGCTTGATGAACAAGAAATAAATGATTCGTTTCTTGAAGAATAACTCTTTTCTTTAACGCATTCTGAAGTACCATGGTTTGTAAATATTACGAATTATTTAGCAGCTAACGTATTTCCAAGAAAATTAACACATCACCAAAAGAAGCGATTCTTCACTGATGTGAAAAATTATTTTTGGGAAGATCCCTTTCTTTTCCGCATATGTGCAGATCAGGTAATTCGAAGATACATTACAAAGAGAGAAGCAAGCAAAATCACGGAACATTGTCATTCGGACCATCGGGGACATTACGGTGGTATTAAGGCAAGACACAAAATACTCAAATCGAGGTTATTCTTGGCCTACTCTATTTAAAGATGCCAGCAGTGCGTTACTACGTGTGATAAATGCCAAAGAAGCGGTAATATTTCTAAACGTGATGAAATGCCTCAAACATATATGTTGTCATGTGAAATATTTGATATATGGGGTATTGATTTTATGGGACCTTTCCCTAGTTCATTTGGAACTAAATACATCTTAGTAGCAGTTGATTACATGTCAAAATGGGTAGAAGCAGAAGCCTTACCTACCAATGATGCTAGGGTAGTAGTTAAATTTCTCAAGAAACTATTTTCCCGATTTGGGAAACCTAGAGCCATCATTAGTGATAGGGGTACCCATTTACATGTCATAATTTGAAAAGTTCTAAAAAATATAAGTAAGTCATAGAACAGCCACCCCATATCATCCTCAAACTAGCGGACAAGTTGAGGTAACAAACCGAGAGCTTAAGCTCATCCTAGAAAAAACGGTTGAATCAAATAGAAAAGATTGGACAGTTAAGGTAGATGATGCTTTATGGGCCTATAGAACAACATTCAAAACACCTCTAAGAACATCCCCATACAAACTTGTATACGGGAAAAGCTGTCATCTACCATTTGAGCTAGAACACAAATTTTTTTGGGCAACAAAATTTTTGAATACTGACCTCACAATTGCAGGAAAGAGAAGAATGATGAGATGAACGAAATTTGGATGAATGGAGAGCGAAGCCTATGAAAACTCAAAACTATACAAGGAAGCAACAAAGCGACGCCACGATGCTCTTCTCAAGCGATCAAAACCATTCGAAGTAGGAGACCTGGTCCTACTATATAATTCAAGGCTTAAACTATTCCCGGGAAAACTAAAGTCACGATGGTCAGGCCCATTCATGATCGAAACAATCTTTCCATATGGCACCATTGAGGTAACTCATCTCACAAAAGGCACATTCAAGGTAAATGATCACCGACTTAAAATTTATAATGGTGCAGATCCTGGAAATATCAAAGAAGAGATTCTACTCCACGAAACCTCCTTTAATATCAAAAACAAGGAAAGTCTAGCTAAAGACTATAAACAAGCGCTTCTCGGGAGGCAACCCGAGTGCTAACACACTAACATTGACTTGGTCTTTCTAAAATCTTTCTAAAATGATCTAATAAAAATGCAGGCATTTTAACACCACCTTGAACACGGGCGTACTAATGACCGTGTATAAGGCAGGGGACACACAACAGGCGTGGCAAGATCCGTGCACAAACAGGGAAAAATTCATTTCAACAAACACGGGCTGTGATATAAGACACGCCCATGCCGTTCAAACGTGCAAGGTTACTGACTAATTCAACACAGGCTTCGCACGGCCATGTCCCCCGACCGTGTGAAGCTACTGACTTATCAAGCATGGCTAGAACGCGGCCGTGCCTACGACCGTGCAAACATACTGACCTATTAAGCATGGGCTACACACGCCCATTCAACCTAACCGTGTGAATCACAACACGGGCGTGGCAAACATCGACACGGCCGTGGCAAACCCATCTAAAACGCGCCTAAAACCCAAAAATCGCGAAAAGCACGGGTTAGTTTAAAACGACATGGGCGTGTTGAGAGACCGTGCCTTAGACCCTATTTATAAGAATAACCGTCCTCTTCCCCAAACACAAACCCTAAAATTAGATTCCACCCTCCCCACTTCTTCAAATCCGGCCACCAATTCACCCACATCCCTTCAACTCACCTCCTTTCAGTCATTCTTCTTAGAATACTAATCAAACCCAACCACACGCCCGCAGCACACCCCCTTACTAGGCCGTGCCCACACTGAAGAACCCAGCACCACCACCATGCGCCCTACCCGTGCTTACCAACCACCACCGTGCCTGGTTCTTTTTCTTTTACATTTTTCACATATTTTGTTTTAAGTTTTGTTTCATTTTAGACTTAATTCATATTATTTAAAGTTTATCTTCATTCTTGTATAAGTCTTTATTAAAAACATGATTCTTTATTTTTCTTTCTCTTCTTGGTTCTTTTATTTGGTTGCTTTAATCTATTTTTATTGTTGATTTCCACTATTTAACAAATTATCGATTTACTATGAACAAATGTTAGATTTTCTAGCCTCACCTTATGGAAGAATTGATCTTCTAATGCAAATAATAGTTAAAATCATAGTTTTTATGCAACATTATTATTATTATTATTATTTTATTAACCATGATTGTAGTTAGGAATTAGTATAATAAATAAATGAAATTTTAGTTATTAATGTCATTTAGAGGTTTGCTGATTTTAGTACTTGTTCTTAAAGAAATATTTAAATTTGCTATTGATTTTTGCTTATTGTTTAGGAAAATTCTTGCTTATATAAAGGAAGTATTTTTCAGGTATTATGTCGTCTTCACGCGTTAAAAGAGCCGTCTCGAGCAAGAAAAGGAAGGGGCCCGGATCATCATCCGAAAATGCTTCCACCGAACTTCAACATCCATTCCTCAGATTCCCTCAACCAACTCAGGAAGAATGATACAAAATATTTTGGGATAGACCCCTCGGAATCGGTAGATGCATTGATTGGAATTCCTTACAACAAGTCGGACTCGCTGGAGATGTTCGAGCTCTCATCTCAACAAAACCATGGGAGTAATTTTTTACGATTGTGGAACCCACATACTTGGAACTCACTCTCGAGTTCTATACTACATTCACCCTACAGACGGTAATGACACAATTTGACGATGCGGCACAATTCAATTTTGCCTAGGGGGCACAGTACGTCGATTAAGCGTACCTCAATTCGGATCGGCACTCGGACTTTATACGCCAAAATTTATAGAAGTATCTACTTTTCGAGTTAAACAGAGAACTCCACTGCACCTTTATCGCATGTTAGCGCAACTTACAACCCACTAAACGCGACTACAACCTGAGTCGCTCCAAAGCAACTGCCCTTCCTCCAGCTCTCAGGTATCTTCATGCTATTCTTGCTCATACTGTTACAAGTCGCAAAGAAAGCACCGGCGTCATCAACAAACAAGATGTTTATTTCTTATCATGCATGTCCGAAGGAATGTTTTCGACGTGGCATACTTTATTGCATGTGCAATGCAGCACCAAACCGATCAGCAAAGGAAAGGAATCCTGTCAATGGGGCCTTACATAACGAGACTAGCCTGACATTTCGATCTCCTCAACACCGACAATCAGATTGCCTCTCTCACACTGATAGGGAACATGGCACCTCAAGGCATCCCGACGATGCTCCACATGAAGATGATCAAGCACCGTCGAGGCACCAATCCCCCTCAATACAGACTTGCCACAGTCGAGGAGGTGCCTGAGGACATCATTGATGATGTCTCACCAGTACCAAGCCAGCAGCCATCCTATCCAGCAGCTTCAATGGCAGATATCTCTGCACGCCTTACACAGTTCGAGCAGTACTGCACCTAGCAGTTTACTGACACTGCTCAACGTTTTGATGGGATCGAGGCTACCCTTCAGCAAATCTGCCATCACTTCCACATATCACCACCAACACCGCCACAGGATCCAGTCGACGATGAGGACCTCTAAATCCTCTCTTTCATATATCTATCATTTGCTTCCTTTATTTTAAAACTTTTCATTTGATGTTGCGTTTAAATTTGAACTTTTACTAGTATTAAAATTTTTCCTTTTCTCTCATTTACCATTTGCTATCTAATTTCTTAAGAATCCCTAACCAATTATACACTACAAGCTCGTTAACAAAGTGACTTTCTAGAATTACACACCTTACACACACAAACTCCGGGATCATCTAGATTTCAGGGAGTATTTGAAACACTCCAAACCCGGCCCACAAGCCCTGACCGGATCTGGTATGTTTTTCGAGTAAAACTTCAATTAAATCTTGTTTTGTTTTATTAGATAATATGTTGGTTCTGTAGAAATTAGGTCTATTTAGTGATCGCGTTGTAAATGGTGTTTAAATATGTTGGTGTCTCATTAAAACATTATCTTTATGAGAAAGATTATAAGTTAAAAGAAAACCAAATTTAAAACTTATTATTATTGTGAAAACCATAGGTGTTTAGGTGTCAAAACAGTTTAAGTTATTTTTCGAAATCATTTAATTATTTAGTAAATATTTGATCGTAGCAGATTAAAAATTTAAAACGTAAAAATAAAATAGTTTATAGCGGCCTTATTACAAAAACATAACCCAAAATAAATCCCGAATAATAAAAGAAAGCGTAGTAGGTTTAATTAAAAGAAAATCTGAAATACTGAGTTGAACAATGGCCACCACGTAGTCCTCGCTGACCCGATCCATCACGTTAAGCGTCACCTGAAAAGATATCCCATAAAGGGTGAGTCAACAGACTCAATGTGTAACAATACACTAAATACCCAATTGATTATAGCCATTAAGCCCATTTAAAACACATTTAGCCATAAGCCCATAATATAGCAAATCAGATAATAACCGATTAAATCACATGTACATATAAAATGAAATGCAACCCCGAGCCCACCTAGATATCTATCCGCTACACACCACCCGTACCTACCAATCACACCGTTGGGATTACTAAATCGACCCTCCATCCGCTACACACCATCGAAGGCAGTCGCTATAGCCAACTACACATCGCCCTTATAAATTGTGGCATGGCCACCGGATAATTATAACAGAGTCACCGGATTCATAATATGTGACCGAAGTCACCGGATTCATAATCTATGACCGAAGTCACCGGATAATTGTGGTAAAAACCACCGAACACTTCCCCTTTATCAATATCACCCATATGCCCATGTAGTAAGCATATTATTTCGATATCATGCCATATACCCCCAAAATCATGACGGAATCATACACATTTCATATTCATGCTTATAGCATTATTAAAGAAGTATTACGGGGCAAACATACCTGAATACCATGTACCACTGAATGGTACCCGCAACCATTATCATACATATTTTTCTTAATACATGCAAATCATTAATATTATCGATCTATTAGAAATTTAGTGTAGTGCTACACACCTGATAACCAGTGATTACGGTATTATCGATACTGATACTCCTTCTTTTTCACAGTCAATTTCCCCTTCAAGACCAAAGTCAATAGCGGCCAACCTTAATAGACAAAAGGCCTTTGGCCGAATATTAGGACTCCCTTACCTTGATTATCTAGATCCCGAAAATGTCACTTGTCCCTTGGAGATGTCGAAATCCCTACATGGTTTATGTTAGATTCGATTTCTAACTTTTTAATAAACCAAAATACATGGCCTTCGACCTAAGATTACTCTTGCTTACCTTGGATATTTAAATCCCGAATAATTTCTCCTTATCGTTGGCTACAAAAAGAATCCCAAAATCCTCCTTCAAGGTTTGGCCAAAAAGACTAGGAGGATTAGAATCTTGATTTTCGACAATCAAAGAAAGATAAAGGGAAAGAGATCAGCCTAGAAGAGATCATTACCGAAAAGAATGACCAAAACGCAAATGGTCAAAAACTTCAAGGAATCAGCAAGAAGAACCTGAAGTGGAGAAATCGGTTCAAATGAGAAAGATAATAGACTTTTGGTGCTTAGTAGCAATCGGTTTCAATGGGTGACAAAGAAGTGGAACTTTCGGCTTTAGGAGAGAATAGCAAGGGGTTATAGATTCGGCTTGAAGAACAACCGACTAAAGTTAAATGTTCTTGGCTTTTGATGAATTATGAAAAGAAGAAATAAAGGGGATGGAGTGTGATGCGGATTGCTTTGATGACAAGAGGGAGTTTCGGTTTTAACAACAAAATAAGAAAAAGAAGAGAGAGATAGGAGGTTTATGGTGTTGCGACAATGGTGAAATTAGAAGAGAGAAGTTTCAGCCTTAGCAAGGTAAAATAAAAGAAAGAAAGAAGAGAAAAGAAATAGAGATGAAACACAAAAGTGGAATAGGCAAAGATGAGGAGAAAGAGAGAAGAAAAGAAAAGTAACAAATGACCCTTATGGTCAATGAATGATTCGGCCAAAGTGTACAAATGAAAAATAATGGTAAATTTTTGGTGTGGTTCAACTTATGAAAGAAAAGGGTGAGGTTTATGAGAGAATGGAACAAGTTTTTGGCAAAAGAAAATGGCCAAAATGGCACTTTGATGGCATTAGGATTTTGGCACCACACTAGAGAAGGAAAAAAAAGAAAACCCAAAAAAATAAACACCTACACCCCTTAAGAGAATTTCGGCTACTCCCCTCTACCCACATGACCGAAATGGTCATCAAAGAATTCCTTGGCCGACCAACTCACATCTCATCACAAATCCCACATTTTCTTCCTCATTTCCTTCTAATCTTCCTCCTAATCACTTTCAAAGTTAAGCCAACCCCCTTAGCCCCCTATGCCGTCTACATTCATGGTCAAATGGCCATAGAAAAATTTGCAAAACATCACTCCATACTTCAAGCCTTATGTCCCCTTAACATACCAAAACTCTTTGATTCCATTCCTTAACTTAGCACTTGCCTTTTTTCTTAGTCTACTATCCATAAAATAAAATAGTCCAACTTTACCTTAATTAAAGTTTGACCAACACATGCCAAACAAGTGCAAAAATAAAAATCACTTTAAGACTATCCTTTGGATTCGAACCCAAGACCATTAGCACACTCCACACGCCACTTGCCACTTTACCAATAGATTCCTTGTGATTAAATCCTCATACAAATTTTTCTTAAAGCCAATCTTGCTTATCTCCCTTTAAAACTAAAAATCTAATATTTTTCTAAGACATTCTCCTACATTCTAAAATTCCCGAAGTCCCCAAAACACATACAGACAACACATAACATTCCAATACACACATTCAAGTGAAAATTCATAACCCCCAAATCCTAGATATTATAGTTCTACCCTCCTTAAAAATAATTTCGACCTCGAAATTGCCTGACTAGAATAAGTGAGGGTATTGCTGTCGCATTGCTTCCTCCGGCTCCCACGAAGCTTCTTCCGATCCATGGTTACGCCATAACACTTTGATGAGAGGAACTGATTTCCTCCGTAACACCTTCACATCCCGTTCCAAAATCTGAATCGGCTCTTCCTCGTAGGACAAATCTGGTCTTAGTTCCACTTCCTCAACTGGCACTACATGAGATGGATCCGACCGATAACGACGTAGCATCGAAACATGGAACACATCGTGCATCTGCTTCAACTCCAAAGACAACTCTAACTAATATGCCACTGGTCCAACCCGCTTCAAAACCCGATAAGGTCCTATGAACCTAGGACTTAACTTTCCCTTGCGACCAAATCTCATCACCTTCTTCCAAGGCGAAACCTTTAGGAACACTTGATGTAACATCCTGATAATTAGGGGCTAAGCATTTTACTTAATTGAATGATGTTGCATGTTTATTTATTAATGAGTATATTTTGGAAGTTATTTAAGCATCATTAATTAAGTGAAGGCTTAGTAAAACTTTTAATTTTTATTATGAGAGAGAGAGCTAAGTAAATTAGGCCTTAAGAATTAATGGCAAGGAGTTTCATGCATAAGTTAAGTAATTGGCAAAGTGGTTAAGATGCATGGATGTATGCTTGAGGTGTAAGGTTTGAATCTTCTAGCTAGCATTAGGGGAAGATTTTAAATTTTTGTTTTCTTCCTTATATGTGTCGGCCAAGAAAGTTCTAGAGTGGATGAGCTTTCATTCATTTTTGGCTTGTTGACCATGTGAAAAAAGAAGTTAAAAACTTAAGGCATGGATGATAAGTTGGTGATAAGATGAAGGGGACAAAGGCTTGATATTTGGCTATGTTTTGGGGATGTGTCCATGGTCATTTGACCATGAATCTAGACGGCATGAAGGCTAAAGGAAGAGGCTTAAATGTGTAGCAAATTTTTGGATATGATGGGGAAGAAACAAGGAGGAAAAAGGGGGATATGTTGGCTTTGATTTGGCCAAATTTGTGCTTTGCCATTAGAGGGGAAAAGTTAGCCAAAAGTCTTTGTTTGTCCATCTTTTCTCATTTTCTCCAAAAGTTCTATCCTAGCCGAATTTGCCATAGAGTTTAGGTAAAAACTTTCTTTTGTTTTGGCTTTCTTCTTTTTGACCAATTTTCTTCATTTTGGCCGAATGTACCTTAGACATTTTGGTACACTTTTGCTTTTGATTTAGCCTCAATTGTTTGAACCAAATACAACTTTCTTTCTCCCATTTATTTTTCTTCTTGAAATCGAAACTACAAAGTTCAAAGAACCAAATTCTTCATTTCTCTTCTTTAGTCAATGCATCTAAGTCTCGTGGACTAATCTTCCTTCTCTTTGATCATTTCCTCTTTTCTTTTCTTTTCACTTTATTTTCTCTTATCTTTCTCTCATTGTCGAAATCACATAGGATCAAGAATCTCCTCCTTGGTGAATGTGCAAAAGTTCCTAATCATCTCTTTTCTTTTGAGAAATCACCATTATCATCTTCTTCTCCTCTTTCTTTTCTACTTTCTTTCTTTCCTTCTCTTTCTTTTCCCTTTCTTCTTTTTTTTCTCAAACCGAAACCACCATTTCTCTTCTCTTTTTGTTAAAGCCGAATCTTGAAGGACTCAAGTAAGAATTCTATTAATTATTTTTTATCATTTCCTTTCACTTTAGTAAATTTAGAACCATAATCTTTTATTTTCTCTCCTAGGCCGAATCTTTTGAAAAGATTTATCAAAAATCCTTGTTGAAGACAACCTTTAAGTGACCATTCGAATCATCAAGGTAAGATTACTATTTTAGATAATATCAATTTCTTTAGATGGATCACTAATCTACGTTATTTTAGGGGCAATCTAAGATCAACAAGATAGGTAAGAAAAGGGCTGTGCGAAGTGTTTGGAAGAGAGGAAGTATTCCTTTACCATCGAACTACAAACGAATAGCAGTATCGGGGGTTAGAGACTTTCCACCGGGTTGTGGACCTTCTGCTAACGAGGATCGATTATTCGAAGTAGTGCGTACAACCGAACCACTTTACGTTGGTGGAATATCGGCGGGTTTTGATCCATCTAGTGGAGAAAAACCGCAAATAACTGCCATTCGTGAATCCGAGGGTAAGGATTTAGATCCATCGTTTATAAGTATAGTTTTGCTAACAATAGTTTATACTAACCGAGTGTATTAATCAATTAGGTGTGGACGAGCAAGAGGGTATTATTCTCACTTTGTTACTAGGTGTGTAACCATACATTAAAATTTCCATAGATTTATATTATTAAAAGTGATTATATGATAGTATGTTTTGATTGTGGATACCAATTATTGGTATACAAAATTCAGGTATGTTACCCAATATTTCGTTTATTTTGATATATGCATCAATATGAAATAAGCATGACTATATTATGATTTGTGGGTAAATAGCATGAAAATCTGATTTGATATGTATGTGCATGGGCATATGGGTATGTTTAATAAAGGAGGAAGTATTCGGTGGTTTTACCACAATTTCGTGACTTCGGTCACATATGTGAAATTGGTGACTTCGGTCACATATTTGACTCGGTGCTTCGGTCACATATTTGACTCGGTGGCTTCGGTCACATATTTGACTCCGGTGGCTTCGGTCACATATTTGACTCCGGTGGCTTCGGTCACATATTTGACTCTGGTGGCTTCGGTCACATATTTGGCTCCGGTGACTTCGGTCACGTATTTGAAATTTGGACTTCGGTCAGGTGACTTCGGTCACATCTGTTTTGGTGGCTTTGCCACAATAAGGGCGATGTGCATGTTGACTGCAAAGAAGCGCCTTCGATGGTGTGTAGCGGATGGAGGTCGATTTAGTAATCCCCACGGTGTCTTTGGTTGGTGCGGGTGTGTAGCGGATGGATAATTAGGTTGGGTGGCTTGCATCTCATTTCATAAGTATATCCATGTAATATTGTATGATTATTATTTGATCTGCTATGAAATGGGCCTTTGGGCTAAATTTGAGCTAAAATGGGTCTTTGGGCTAAATATGAGCTAAATGGGCCTTTGGGCTAAATATTTGATTAAATGGGCCTATGGCCATATGTGAAATTTTGGGCTTGAAAGCATTTCATAAAATGGGCTTTTTAGTGTATGTGTTATACATTGAGTTTATAACTCACCCATTTTTATGGGATAACTTTTGAGATAACTTGTAAAAGCGATGGATCGGGACAAAGAAGGATTTCGAGGTGGCCAGTGCTCGTATTAAGTATTGTGGAGATTTTCCAACTTAAACTCTTTAAGTTAAATTTTATTACTTAGACTTTAATTTGGGTTGCCAATATTATGTAATAAGGCCATTATAAACTATCTTTAATTTCGTGTTTGGATTTACTTTTATTTTGCCATGAATAAATATTCATTAAATAACTAAATTGGTTTTTAATAATTATTTAAAAAGGTTTTTGTCTTTAATATATAAATGTTTTCAAGGAAATTTTCTTAAGATTGGTTTCCTTTTGATTTTATTAATTCCTCCTAAAAATAATGTTTTAAAAGACAAAATTTCTTTACAATGGAATTCCGCTAAAGTTTTACTCGAGGAACATACCAAATCCGGTTAGGCTTTTTGGGCCGGGTTTGGGGTGTTTCAACTTGGTATCAGAGCTCAGTTTTAAACTCTCGGCCTTGGGTTTTGAAGCCCACAACGTTTTCAAAATTTTGGCCCAAAAGACTTTTTGAAAATTTTCTTAAGTTAAATGGTTTTATAAGAGCATGGCACTCGGAATTCTCGGCCCAGATCCATCAGGTATGTACCTTCATTTGATAAATGATATGAATGTTTGATAAGTCTAAGGAAACTTTAGAGACATGGACCTTAGGTGTATGTGTACTACTACGAAAACCACTGAAGATCTGTTTCATAAAACTTTCTTTTAATAAGAAGTGAAAAGATTCTAATACATAAGACTTTTCGTAAAAACAGATAAGATACGTAGTAGACATGAGCTCTAGGGGACGGGGTCGTCGGGGACATGGAAGAGGAAGGATGACTGTTTCGGAACCAGTTCGGCCTGGTCAAGGTTCCGAGAATGAAGCTCCACCACCGGCTGTTGGGGCGGATTTTCGAGAACAAAATGAAGGTGGTGACGCAGTATCACAAGCTGTGCTGCGAGTTTTGGAACGAGTAGCGGAAGCTAGTTCTGGAAATGGGTCTCGAAAGTCAGTAGCTGAGAGACTTAGATCGAATGGAGCTGAAGTTTTCAGAGGAGTATCTGGAGTAGTCGAGAGAATCATGGATGATATAGACTGCACTGATGAAGAGAAATTGAAAGGTGCTATTTCGCTTCTTCGTGATGAAGCCTACCAGTGGTGGCTTACTATCAAGGAGAGTACCCCTGTGGATCGTCTGGATTGAGGATATTTTAAAGTGAAATTCGAAGGAAAATATGTCGGAGCTAGCTATGTCGATTCCCAGAGGAAGACATTTCTGAATCTGGTTCAAGGAAACAAGTCGATAGCTGAATATGAAGCGGAATTTTTGCGACTTAGCCATTATGCCAGAGGGATAGTGGCTACGAAATATGAACGGTGTATCAGATTTGAAGATGGACTTAGAGATGAGCTAAGAGTGATGATTGCTCCACACCGTGAAAGAGATTTTGCAATCTTAGTGGAAAGGGCAAGAATTGCTGAAGAGGCTAAACGGGTGAGAGAGGTAACCGGACAGAGGTCAGGGCAAGAATAAGAGAAGCTTTGGGTCTTCAGGGGTCGTCGGAAACTTTCAGAAGAAATCAAGGAATGATGGACCGCGAGGTCAACAGACTGCTACGGGTGTACAAAATCGTATTTGTTCTCAATGTGGGAAAATGCACTCAGGAGAATGCTGGAAGAAAATCGGCGGATGTTTCAAGTGCGGTTTGAAGGATCACATGATCAAGGATTGTCTGATGAACTCGGAGAAGAATCGTCTAGCAAGTCAGGGTGCTAATCAGGCTAACAGAAGTGGACAGCAACCGATAAGAGGACGTGGTCCAAATGGAAGGGGTAATGGTTCTGGTAGAGGACGCAAAACTTGAGCAGAGGCGTGGTAACTCGAGGCGAGACAACCGAGATTGGTGTATGCGGTTAAATCGCAGAGAAGACAATGGCCTTTTGATGTTATCACGCATGCGTTTTTGATTTCGGGTTGCCCTTTATTGCTTTGATAGATATAGGGTCAACTCATTCCTATATCGCTAGTGAAGTATCTGGGACTTTGCATGTGACTCTCAAATCGTACCTAGGAAGATGGTGTATTTAGTCCTCTAGGATGACGATGAGTTGTAGACAAACTTTTAAGGAAGTGCCTCTAGAAGTCCAAGGGATACAGTTTCGGTGATTTAATGGAGTTGCCATTCGGAGAATTGACCTAATTTTAGGCATGGGTGGCTTGTGAAGTATCGTGCAAATGTGGATTGTCCGCTAAGAGAATGTCCTTAAGAACTTTTGATGACAAGGAAGTTGTAGTGATGGGAGAGATGGAACTACTTATCTAAAGTAGTATCCGCTCTTAAGGCGGAAAAGATGGTTAGGAAAGGATCTGAAGCTTTTCGATGTTGGTGAATGCTTTGGAGGCTAAGGAAGCAAGCATTAATGAAGTCGGACGGTGAATGAATTTGTAGATGTTTTTGGAAGAACTTCGTGGTTGCCTCCGGATCGTGAGGTAGAATTCGGGATAGACTTATTATTCGAACGGCAGCGCAGGTTTCTATTGCTCCATATAGAATGGCACCGAAGGAATTGGTTGAGCTTAAGGCTCAAATTTAGGAATTGCTTGATCGTGGATTCATCCGACCTAGTGTGTCTCCATGGGAGCACCGGTTCTATTCGTGAAGAAGAAGGACGGATCGATGAGGATGTGTATAGACTATCGACAGGTTGAATAAGTGACCATCAAGAACAAGTATCCTTTGCCAAGGATCGACGACTTGTTCGATCGACAAGGGGCTGCAGTATTCTCTAAAATTGATCTAAGGTCGGGTATCATCACTAAAAAGTAAAAGCGGATATCCATAAGACGGCTTCCGAACTAGATATGGGCATTATGAATTTACGGTAATGCCATTCGGATTGATGAATGCCCCATTGCATTTATGGATATGATGAACTGAATTTTTCAGCCCTACTTGGATCAGTTCGTAGTGGTATTCATAGACGACATCTTGGCGTATTCTAAGTCCGAAGTAGAACATGATGAGCATCTCCGGATTGTGTTACGAGTTTTAAGAGAAAAGAAGCTGTACGCCAAATTCAGCAAGTGTGAATTTTGGCTGAAAGAAGTTGCATTTTTAGGACATGTGGTATCTGCAGAAGGGATAAGGGTGGATCCTCGGAAGATCAAGGCTGTATTAGATTGGAAACCACCTAAGTCCGTAACTGAGGTTCGTAGTTTCTTGGGTTTAGCCGGATATTACCGAAGATTCGTCGAAGGATTTTCATCGATAGCTGCACCTTTAACGAAATTGCTGAGGAAGGAAGTACCTTTCGTGTGGGAAGATAAGCAACAAGAGAGTTTTGAGAAGCTCAAGAAAGTTCTGACGGAAGCTTCTGTTTTGATTCAGCCTGAAGCAGGAAAGGATTTTGTCGTGTATTGTGATGCTTCTCACACGGGATTAGGATGTGTTCTGATGCAAGGTGGAAAGGTAGTTGCGTATGCGTCTCGGCAGTTGAGACCGCACGAGGTTAATTACCCAACGCATGACTTGGAGTTAGTAGCTGTAGTCTTTGCTCTTAAGGTTTGGAGACATTACTTATACGGGGAAAAGTCAGTGATATACACGGACCACAAAAGTCTGAAATATCTCTCGACTCGTAAAGAAGCGAATCGAGGCGTGAAGGTGGATAGAATTGTTGAAAGACTATTTGTTCCATCGAGTACCACCGGCAAGGCGAATGTGGTGGCGTACGCCTAAGTCGAAAAGTGGTGTCGATTTGAGCGATGTTTACACATCTTAGTCTCTACGATGATGGAAGCTTGTTGGCGTAACATCGAGTTAAGCCGACATGGTTAAGTCAAGTAAAAGAGAGCAGTTAATAGATGAAGATCCGAGTGAAAAGTTTGACAGTGCGAGTGGGAAATTGGAAGATTTCAAAGTATTAACAATGACGGAGTATTGTGCTTCAAAGGTAAAGTCGTATTAGAAGGATCGGGAGTTGAGGCAAAAGATACTTCAGAATCGCATGGTAGTCCCTATGCTATGCATCTTGGAGGAAGTAAGTTATCCGAGATTTGCGAGATCAATTTTGGTGGCTTTGGTCTTAAGCGGAAGTTCTTGAGTTTGTAGGGAAGTGCTTGACGTGTCGACAAGTTAAGGCTAAACATCAAGTACCTTACGGATTGCTTCAACCGATAAAGATTTCGCAATGGAAGTGGAGAGAATCACCATGGACTTTGTTAGTGGGCTTCCCTCACGCCTACTAAGAAAGACTCCATTTGGGTGATAGTGGACCGATTGATGAAATCGCACATTTTATCCCGCGGGTTGATTACTCTTTGCGTAAATTGGCAAAGTTATATGTAGCTGAAATTGTGAGATTGCATGGAGTGCCGTTGTCGATAATTTGGACGAGATCCGAGATTTACGTCGCGATTTTGGAAAGCATTGCATCGGGCTTTGGGCACCAAATTGGACTTGATCGGCATTTCATCCTCAATCGGACGGTCATCCAAAGAGTAATCCGTATTAGAAGATATGTTAAGGGGATGTGTGATAGATTTCAAGGAAGTTGGGAGGAATTCTTACCGTTGGCGAAATTTGCGTTACAACAACGATTTCCAATCCGATATCTGAATGGCACCGTATGAAGCACTATATGGACGGAAGTGTCGCACTCCTACGTGTTGGATGTAATTAGGGAATGATGATTTTGGGTCCGAAATAGTGGTGAATCAAGAAAAGGTTAAGGTAATCCGTGCTCGGTTAAAGGAAGCATCGATAGACAAAAATTGACGCAGATTTAAAGCGGAAAGAAATAGAGTATGCATGGGAGACCAAGTTTTCCTAAAGGTTTCACCTTGGAAAAAGGTGATGAGATTTGGACGCAAAGGAAACTAAGTCCTGTGTTCATTGGACCTTATCGGATTGTGAAGCGGGTCGGATCTCGTGGCATATCGCTTAGATTTGCCTTGAATTGAAACAAATGCACGATATGTTCCATGTTTCAATGTTACGCCATTACCTAGTCGGATCCATCTCATATAGTACCGATTGAGGAGGTGGAATTAAGATCGATTTGTCATATGAAGAGGAGCCAATTCAAATTCGGGCGAGATGTAAAGGTTTTACGGAGAAAATCAGTTCCTCGTTAAGGTATTATGGCGAAATCATGGATCGAAGAAGCTTCGTGGGGGCAGGAGGAAGCGATGCGACAACAATACCCTCACTTATTCTAGCGAGGTAATTTCGAGGACGAAATTATTTTAAGGGGTAGAAGCGTAACATCCTCGATAATTAGGGCTAAGCATTTTACTTAATTGAATGATGTTGCATGTTTATTTATTAATGAGTATATTTTGGAAGTTATTTAAGCATCATTAATTAAGTGAAGGCTTAGTAAAACTTTTAATTTTTATTATGAGAGAGAGCTAAGTAAATTAGGCCTTAAGAATTAATGGCAAGGAGTTTCATGCATAAGTTAAGTAATTGGCAAAGTGGTTAAGATGCATGGATGTATGCTTGAGGTGTAAGGTTGAATCTTCTAGCTAGCATTAGGGAAGATTTTAAATTTTGTTTTCTTCCTTATATGTGTCGGCCAAGAAAGTTCTAGAGTGGATGAGCTTTCATTCATTTTTGGCTTGTTGACCATGTGAAAAAGGAAGTTAAAAACTTAAGGCATGGATGATAAGTTGGTGATAAGATGAAGGGGACAAAGGCTTGATATTTGGCTATGTTTTGGGGATGTGTCCATGGTCATTTGACCATGAATCTAGACGGCATGAAGGCTAAAGGGAGAGGCTTAAATGTGTAGCAAATTTTTGGATATGATGGGGAAGAAACAAGGAGGAAAAAGGGGGATATGTTGGCTTTGATTTGGCCGAATTTGTGCTTTGCCATTAGGGGGAAAAGTTAGCCAAAAGTCTTTGTTTGTCCATCTTTTCTCATTTTCTCCAAAAGTTCTATCCTAGCGAATTTGCCATAGAGTTTAGGTAAAACTTTCTTTTGTTTTGGCTTTCTTCTTTTGACCAATTTTCTTCATTTTGGCCGAATGTACCTTAGACATTTTGGTACACTTTTGCTTTTGATTTAGCCTCAATTGTTTGAACCAAATACAACTTTCTTTCTCCCATTTATTTTTCTTCTTGAAACCGAAACTACAAAGTTCAAAGAACCAAATTCTTCATTTCTCTTCTTTAGCCGAATGCATCTAAGTCTCAGGACTAATCTTCCTTCTCTTTGATCATTTCCTCTTTTCTTTTTCTTTTCACTTTATTTTTCTCTTATCTTTCTCTCATTGCCGAAATCACATAGGATCAAGAATCTCCTCCTTGGCTGAATGTGCAAAAGTTCCTAATCATCTCTTTTCTTTTGAGAAATCACCATTATCATCTTCTTCTCCTCTTTCTCTTTTCTACTTTCTTTCTTTCCTTCTCTTTTCTTTTCCCTTTCTTCTTTTTTTTTTCTCAAACCGAAACCACCATTTCTCTTCTCTTTTTGTTAAAGCCGAATCTTGAAGGACTCAAGTAAGAATTCTATTAATTATTTTTTATCATTTCCTTTCACTTTAGTAAATTTAGAACCATAATCTTTTATTTTCTCTCTAGGCGAATCTTTTGAAAAGATTTATCAAAAATCCTTGTTGAAGACAACCTTTAAGTGACCATTCGAATCATCAAGGTAAGATTACTATTTTAGATAATATCAATTTCTTTAGATGGATCACTAATCACGTTATTTTAGGGGCAATCTAAGATCAACAAGATAGGTAAGAAAAGAATTTGTCGCGAAGTGTTTGGAAGAGAGGAAGTATTCCTTTACCATCGAACTACAAACGAAGAAGCGAGATCGGGGTTAGAGACTTTCCGGGTTGTGGACCTTCGCTAACGAGGATCGATTATTCAAGTAGTGCGTATAACCGAACCACTTTACGTTGGTGGAATATCGGTGGTTTTGATCCATCTAGTGGAGAAAACCGCAAATAACCGCCATTCGTGAATCAGGGTAAGGATTTAGATCCATCGTTTATAAGTATAGTTTTGCTAACAATAGTTTATACTAACCGAGTGTATTAATCAATTAGGTGTGGACGAGCAAGAGGGTATTATTCTCCTTTGTTACTAGGTGTGTAACCATACATTAAAATTTCCATAGATTTATATTATTAAAAAGTGATTATATGATAGTATGTTTTGATTGTGGATACCAATTATTGGTATACAAAATTCGTGTATGTTACCCAATATTTCGTTTATTTTGATATATGCATCAATATGAAATAAGCATGACTATATTATGATTTGTGGGTAAATAGCATGAAAATCGATTTGATATGTATGTGCATGGGCATATGGGTATGTTTAATAAAGGAGGAAGTATTCGGTGGTTTTACCACATTACGGTGACTTCGGTCACATATGTGAAATTGGTGACTTGGTCACATATTTGACTCGGTGGCTTTTGGTCACATATTTGACTCCGGTGGCCGGTCACATATTTGACTCGGTGGCCGGTCACATATTTGACTCGGTGGCCGGTCACATATTTGGCTCCGTGACTTGGTCACGATTTGAAATTGGACTTGATCGGTGACTTGGTCACATCTGTTTTGGTGGCTTTGCCACAATAAAGGCGATGTGCATGTTGACTGCAAAGCGCCTTCGATGGTGTGTAGCGGATGGAGGGTCGATTTAGTAATCCCCACGGTGTCTTTGGTTGGTGCAGGGGTGTGTAGCGGATGGATAATTAGGTTGGTAGGGCTTGCATCTCATTTCATAAGTATATCCATGTAATATTGTATGATTATTATTTGATCGCTATGAAATGGGCCTTTGGGCTAAATTTGAGCTAAAATGGGTCCTTGGGCTAAATATGAGCTAAATGGGCCTTTGGGCTAAATATTTGATTAAATGGGCCTATGGCCATATGTGAAATTTTGGGCTTGAAAGCATTTCATAGAATGGGCTTTTTAGTGTATGTGTTATACATTGAGTTTATAACTCACCCATTTTTATGGGATAACTTTTCAGATAACTTGTAGTGCGATGGATCGGAATGAAGGATTTCGAGGTGGCGTTCAGTATTAAGTATTGTGGAGATTTTCCAACTTAAACTCTTTAAGTTAAATTTTATTACTTAGACTTTAATTTGGGTTGCCAATATTATGTAATAAGGCCATTATAAACTATCTTTAATTTCGTGTTTGGATTTACTTTTATTTTGCCATGAATAAATATTCATTAAATAACTAAATTGGTTTTAATAATTATTTAAAAGGTTTTTGTCTTTAATATATAAATGTTTTCAAGGAAATTTTCTTAAGATTGGTTTCCTTTTGATTTTATTAATTCCTCCTAAAAATAATGTTTTAAAAGACAAAATTTCTTTACAATGGAATTCGCTAAAGTTTTACTCGAGGAACATACCAAATTCGATTAGGCTTTTTGGGCGGGTTTGGGGTGTTTCAACTTGGTATCGAGCTCGCTTTTAAACTCTCGGCCTTGGGTTTTGAAGCATAACGTTTTCAAAATTTTGGCCCAAAAGACTTTTTGAAAATTTTCTTAAGTTAAATGGTTTTATAAGAGCATGGCACTCGGAATTCTCGGCCCAGATCCATCAGGTATGTACCTTCATTTGATAAATGATATGAATGTTTGATAAGTCTAAGGAAACTTTAGAGACATGGACCTTAGGTGTATGTGTACTACTACGAAAACCACTGAAGATCTGTTTCATAAAACTTTCTTTTAATAAGAAGTGAAAAGATTCTAATACATAAGACTTTTCGTAAAAACAGATAAGATACGTAGTAGACATGAGCTCTAGGGGACGGGTCGCTCGGGGACATGGAAGAGGAAGGATGATCTGCTTTGAACCAGTTCGGCTGGTCAAGGTTCCGAGAATGAAGCTCCACCACCTACTGTTGGGGCGGATTTTCAAGAACAAAATGAAGGTGGTGACGCAGATCACAAGTCAGGTCGCGAAGTTTTGGAACAGTAGCGAAGCTAGTTCGAAATGGGTCTCGAAAGTCGATGGTCGAGAGACTTAGATCGAATGGAGCTGAAGTTTTCAGAGGAGTATCTGGAGTAGTCGAGAGAATCATGGATGATATAGACTGCACTGATGAAGAGAAATTGAAAGGTGCTATTTCGCTTCTTCGTGATGAAGCCTACCAGTGGTGGCTTACTATCAAGGAGAGTACCCCTGTGGATCGTCTGGATTGAGGATATTTTAAAGTGAAATTCGAAGGAAAATATGTCGGAGCTAGCTATGTCGATTCCCAGAGGAAGACATTTCTGAATCTGGTTCAAGGAAACAAGTCGATAGCTGAATATGAAGCGGAATTTTTGCGACTTAGCCGTTATGCGGAGGGATAGTGGCTCTTAAATATGAACGTGTATCGATTTGAAGATGGACTTAGAGATGAGCTAAGAGTGATGATTGCTCCACACCGTGAAAGAGATTTTGCAATCTTAGTGGAAAGGGCAAGAATTGCTGAAGAGGCTAAACTGACCGAGAGATGAACCGGACAGAGGTCGTGGCAAGAATAAGAGAAGCTTTGGGTCTTGTGGTCGTCCGAAACTTTCGTAAGAAATCAAGGAATGATGGACCGCGAGGTCAACAGATCACTCTGGTGTACAAAATCGTATTTGTTCTCAATGTGGGAAAATGCACTCGGAGAATCTTTGGAAGAAAATCGGCGGATGTTTCAAGTGCGGTTCGAAGGATCACATGATCAAGGATTGTCTCGATGAACTCGGAGAAGAATCGTCTAGCAAGTCGTGGTGCTAATCGAAGCTAATGTAGTGGACAAGACAACCGATAAGAGGACGTGGTCCAAATGGAAGGGTAATGGTTACGGTAGAGGACGCGAAACTTCAAGCAGAGGCGTGGTAACTCGAGGCGAGACAACCAGATTGGTGTATGCGGTTCGTCAGAGAGAAGACGATGGACCTTTTGATGTTATCACGATACGCTTTTGATTTACAGGTTGCCCTTTATTGCTTTGATAGATATAGGTCAACTCATTCCTATATCGCTAGTGAAGTATCTGGGACTTTGCATGTGACTCACTGGCTGCATACCTAGGAAGATGATGTATTTAGTCCTCTAGGATGCATGTGAGTTGTAGACAAACTTTTAAGGAAGTGCCTCTAGAAGTCCAAGGGATACGCTTCGGTGATTTAATGGAGTTGCCATTCGGAGAATTCGACCTAATTTTAGGCATGGACTGGCTTGTGAAGTATCGTGCAAATGTGGATTGTGCTGCTAAGAGAATGTCCTTAAGAACTTTTGATGACAAGGAAGTTGTAGTGATGGGCGAGAGATGGAACTACTTATCTAAAGTAGTATCCGCTCTTAAGGCGGAAAAGATGGTTAGGAAAGGATGCGAAGCTTTTCTGATGTTGGTGAATGCTTTGGAGGCTAAGGAAGCAACTGTTAATGAAGTCAGGACGGTGAATGAATTTGTAGATGTTTTTCTGGAAGAACTTCCAGGGTTGCCTCCGGATCGTGAGGTAGAATTCGGGATAGACTTATTGCCTGGAACGGCGCCAGTTTCTATTGCTCCATATAGAATGGCACCGAAGGAATTGGTTGAGCTTAAGGCTCAGATTTAGGAATTGCTTGATCGTGGATTCATCCGACCTAGTGTGTCTCCATGGGAGCACCGGTTCTATTCGTGAAGAAGAAGGACGGATCGATGAGGATGTGTATAGACTATCGACAGGTTGAATAAGTGACCATCAAGAACAAGTATCCTTTGCCAAGGATCGACGACTTGTTCGATCGACCTTAAGGAGTGCGGTATTCTCTAAAATTGATCTAAGGTCGAGGTATCATCACTTAAAGTAAAAGAAGCGGATATCCATAAGACGACTTTAGAACTAGATATGGGCATTATGAATTTACGGTAATGCCATTCGGATTGATTGAATGCCCCAATTGCGTTTATGGATATGATGAACTGAATTTTCAGCCCTACTTGGATCGGTTCGTAGTGGTATTCATAAGCGACATCTTGGCGTATTCTAAGTCCAAGTAGAACATGATGAGCATCTCCGGATTGTGTTACGAGTTTTAAGAGAAAAGAAGTCAGACGCCAAATTCAAAGAAGTGTGAATTTTGGTGAAAGAAGTTGCATTTTAGGACATGTGGTATCTGCAGAAGGGATAAGGGTGGATCCTCGGAAGATCAAGGTCAGATTAGATTGGAAACCACCTAAGCCCGTGAATCGAGGTTCGTAGTTTCTTGGGTTTAGCGGATATTACCAAGATTCGTCAAGGATTTTCATCGATATTTGCACCTTTAACGAAATTCTTGAGGAAGGAAGTACCTTTCGTGTGGGAAGATAAGCAACAAGAGAGTTTTGAGAAGCTCAAGAAAGTTTCGACTAAGCTCTGTTTTGATTCACTCAAGCGGGAAAGGATTTTGTCGTGTATTGTGATGCTTCTCACACGGGATTAGGATGTGTTTCGATGCAAGGTGGAAAGGTAGTTACGATGTCGTCTCGGCGATTGAGACCGCACGAGGTTAATTACCCAACGATGACTTGGAGTTAGTAGTGTAGTCTTTGCTCTTAAGGTTTGGAGACATTACTTATACGGGAAAAGTCGGTGATATACGGACCACAAAAGTCTCGAAATATCTCCGACTCGTAAAGAAGCGAATCTGAGGCAACAAGGTGGATAGAATTGTTGAAAGACTACGATCGTTCCATCGAGTACCACCCGGGCAAGGCGAATGTGGTGGCAGACGCTCTAAGTCGAAAAGTGGTGTCAGATTTGAGAGCGATGTTTACACATCTTAGTCTCTACGATGATGGAAGCTTGTTGGCAGAACATCAGGTTAAGCCGACATGGTTAAGTCAAGTAAAAGAGAGACAGTTAATAGATGAAGATCTGAGTGAAAAGTTTCGACAGGTGCAGAGTGGGAAATTGGAAGATTTCAGTATTAACAATGACGGAGTATTGTGCTTCAAAGGTAAAGTCTGTATGCCGAAGGATCAGGAGTTGAGGCAAAAGATACTTCAGGAATCGCATGGTAGTCCCTATGCTATGCATCTTGGAGGAAGTAAGTTATACCGAGATTTGCGAGATCAATTTTGGTGGCCTGGTCTTAAGCGGGAAGTTACTGAGTTTGTAGGGAAGTGCTTGACGTGTCAGCAAGTTAAGGCTAAACATCAAGTACCTTCTGGATTGCTTCAACCGATAAAGATTTCGCAATGGAAGTGGGAGAGAATCACCATGGACTTTGTTAGTGGGCTTCCCCTTACGCCTACTAAGAAAGACTCCATTTGGGTGATAGTGGACCGATTGACGAAATCTGCACATTTTATCCCGTCGGGTTGATTACTCTTTGCGTAAATTGGCAAAGTTATATGTAGCTGAAATTGTGAGATTGCATGGAGTGCCGTTGTCGATAATTTTGACGGAGATCCGAGATTTACGTCGCGATTTTGGAAAGCATTGCATCGTGCTTTGGGCACCAAATTGGACTTCAATCGGCATTTCATCCTCATCGGACGGTCATCCGAAAGAGTAATCCAGTATTAGAAGATATGTTAAGGGGATGTGTGATAGATTTCAAGGAAGTTGGGAGGAATTCTTACTGCTTGGCGAATTTGCGTACAACAACAGTTTCCAATCCGAGATACTGAATGGCACCGTATGAAGCACTATATGGACTAAGTGTCGCACTCTACGTGTTGGATGTAATTAGGGAATGATGATTTTGGGTCCGTAAATAGTGGTGAATCAAGAAAAGGTTAAGGTAATCCGGGCTCGGTTAAAGGAAGCATCGATAGACAAAAATCGACGCAGATTTAAAGCGGAAAGAAATAGAGTATGCAAGTGGGAGACCAAGTTTTCCTAAAGGTTTCACCTTGGAAAAAGGTGATGAGATTTGGACGCAAAGGAAACTAAGTCCCGTGTTCATTGGACCTTATCGGATTGTGAAGCGGGTCGGATCTGTGGCATATCAGTTAGATTTGCCTTCGGAATTGAAACAAATGCACGATATGTTCCATGTTTCAATGTTACGCCATTACCGGTCGGATCCATCTCATATAGTACCAGTTGAGGAGGTGGAATTAAGATCAGATTTGTCATATGAAGAGGAGCCAATTCAAATTCTGGAGCGAGATGTAAAGGTTTTACGGAGAAAATCAGTTCCTCTCGTTAAGGTATTATGGCGAAATCATGGATCAGAAGAAGCTTCGTGGGAACCGGAGGAAGCGATGCGACAACAATACCCTCACTTATTCTAGCCAGGTAATTTCGAGGATGAAATTATTTTAAGGGGGTAGAACTGTAACATCCTGATAATTAGGGGCTAAGCATTTTACTTAATTGAATGATGTTGCATGTTTATTTATTAATGAGTATATTTTGGAAGTTATTTAAGCATCATTAATTAAGTGAAGGCTTAGTAAAACTTTTAATTTTTATTATGAGAGAGAGCTAAGTAAATTAGGCCTTAAGAATTAATGGCAAGGAGTTTCATGCATAAGTTAAGTAATTGGCAAAGTGGTTAAGATGCATGGATGTATGCTTGAGGTGTAAGGTTCGAATCTTCTAGCTAGCATTAGGGGAAGATTTTAAATTTTTGTTTTCTTCCTTATATGTGTCGGCCAAGAAAGTTCTAGAGTGGATGAGCTTTCATTCATTTTGGCTTGTTGACCATGTGAAAAGGAAGTTAAAAACTTAAGGCATGGATGATAAGTTGGTGATAAGATGAAGGGACAAAGGCTTGATATTTGGCTATGTTTTGGGGATGTGTCCATGGTCATTTGACCATGAATCTAAACGGCATGAAGGCTAAAGGAGAGGCTTAAATGTGTAGCAAATTTTGGATATGATGGGGAAGAAACAAGGAGGAAAAGGGGATATGTTGGCTTTGATTTGGCCGAATTTGTGCTTTGCCATTAGGGGAAAAGTTAGCCAAAAGTCTTTGTTTGTCCATCTTTTCTCATTTTCTCCAAAAGTTCTATCCTAGCGAATTTGCCATAGAGTTTAGGTAAAACTTTCTTTTGTTTTGGCTTTCTTCTTTTGACCAATTTTCTTCATTTTGGCCGAATGTACCTTAGACATTTTGGTACACTTTTGCTTTTGATTTAGCCTCAATTGTTTGAACCAAATACAACTTTCTTTCTCCCATTTATTTTCTTCTTGAAGCAAAACTACAAAGTTCAAAGAACCAAATTCTTCATTTCTCTTCTTTAGCCGAATGCATCTAAGTCTCAGGACTAATCTTCCTTCTCTTTGATCATTTCCTCTTTTCTTTTTCTTTTCACTTTATTTTTCTCTTATCTTTCTCTCATTGCCGAAATCACATAGGATCAAGAATCTCCTCCTTGGCTGAATGTGCAAAAGTTCCTAATCATCTCTTTTCTTTTGAGAAATCACCATTATCATCTTCTTCTCCTCTTTCTCTTTTCTACTTTCTTTCTTTCCTTCTCTTTTCTTTTCCCTTTCTTCTTTTTTTTTCTCAAACCGAAACCACCATTTCTCTTCTCTTTTTGTTAAAGCCGAATCTTGAAGGACTCAAGTAAGAATTCTATTAATTTTTTTATCATTTCCTTTCACTTTAGTAAATTTAGAACCATAATCTTTTATTTTCTCCTAGGCGAATCTTTTGAAAAGATTTATCAAAATCCTTGTTGAAGACAACCTTTAAGTGACCATTGAATCATCAAGGTAAGATTACTATTTTAGATAATATCAATTTCTTTAGATGGATCACTAATCTACGTTATTTTAGGGCAATCTAAGATCAACAAGATAGGTAAGAAAAGAAATTTGTCGAAGTGTTTGGAGAGAGAAGTATTCCTTTACCATCGAACTACAAACGAAGAAGCGAGATCGGGGTTAGAGACTTTCCACCGGGTTGTGGACCTTCGCTAACGAGGATCGATTATTCAAGTAGTGCGTACAACCGAACCACTTTACGTTGGTGGAATATCGGCGGTTTTGATCCATCTAGTGGAGAAAACCGCAAATAATCGCCATTCGTGAATCAGGGTAAGGATTTAGATCCATCGTTTATAAGTATAGTTTTGCTAACAATAGTTTATACTAACCGAGTGTATTAATCAATTAGGTGTGGACGAGCAAGAGGGTATTATTCTCACTGTTACTAGGTGTGTAACCATACATTAAAAATTTCCATAGATTTATATTATTAAAAGTGATTATATGATAGTATGTTTTGATTGTGGATACCAATTATTGGTATACAAAATTCGTGTATGTTACCCAATATTTCGTTTATTTTGATATATGCATCAATATGAAATAAGCATGACTATATTATGATTTGTGGGTAAATAGCATGAAAATCGATTTGATATGTATGTGCATGGGCATATGGGTATGTTTAATAAAGGAGGAAGTATTCGGTGGTTTTACCACAATTACGGTGACTTCGGTCACATATGTGAAATTGGTGACTTGGTCACATATTTGACTCGGTGGCCGGTCACATATTTGACTCGGTGGTTTTGGTCACATATTTGACTCGGTGGCTTCGGTCACATATTTGACTCTGGTGGTTTTGGTCACATATTTGGCTCCGTGACTTGGTCACGTATTTGAAATTTGGACTTGATCGGTGACTTGGTCACATCTGTTTTGGTGGCTTTGCCACAATAAGGGCGATGTGCATGTTGACGCAAAGCGCCTTCGATGGTGTGTAGCGGATGGAGGGTCGATTTAGTAATCCCCACGGTGTCTTTGGTTGGTGCGGGGTGTGTAGCGGATGGATAATTAGGTTGGTAGGGCTTGCATCTCATTTCATAAGTATATCCATGTAATATTGTATGATTATTATTTGATCTCGCTATGAAATGGGCCTTTAGGCTAAATTTGAGCTAAAATGGGCCTTTGGGCTAAATATGAGCTAAATGGGCCTTTGGGCTAAATATTTGATTAAATGGGCCTATGGCCATATGTGAAATTTTTGGGCTTGAAAGCATTTCATAAAATGGGCTTTTTAGTGTATGTGTTATACATTGAGTTTATAACTCACCCATTTTTATGGGATAACTTTTCAGATAACTTGTAGTGCGATGGATCTAGATGACAAGGATTTCAAGTGGCGATTGCTCGTATTAAGTATTGTGGAGATTTTCCAACTTAAACTCTTTAAGTTAAATTTTATTACTTAGACTTTAATTTGGGTTGCCAATATTATGTAATAAGGCCATTATAAACTATCTTTAATTTCGTGTTTGGATTTACTTTTATTTTGCCATGAATAAATATTCATTAAATAACTAAATTGGTTTTAATAATTATTTAAAAGGTTTTGTCTTTAATATATAAATGTTTTCAAGGAAATTTTCTTAAGATTGGTTTCCTTTTGATTTTATTAATTCCTCCTAAAAATAATGTTTTAAAAGACAAAATTTCTTTACAATGGAATTCGCTAAAGTTTTACTCGAGGAACATACCAAATCCGGTTAGGTTTTTTGGGCCGGGTTTGGGGTGTTTCACTTGATCCCCCACAGCAAACTCTATCTCCTTCCGCTTAAGATCTGCGTACGACTTTTGTCTATCAGATGCTTTCTTTAACCGAGCCCGAATTACTTTAACCTTTTCTTCGGATTCCGCCACAATCTCTGGACCCAAAACATGACTTTTCCCTAATTCTGTCCAACACGTAGGAGTGCGACACTTCCGTCCATACAGCGCTTCATATGGTGCCATCCAAATACTTGCTTGATAATGTACACAAACTCCGCTAAAGGTAAGAACTCCTCCCAGCTTCCTCTGAAATCTATCACACATCCCCTTAACGTATCCTCTAAAACTTGGATTATTCGCTCAGACTGGCCATCCGACTGTGGATGAAATGCCGTACTGAAGTCCAATCTGGTGCCCAAAGCCTGATGTAATGCTTTCCAAAATCGAGACGTAAACCTCGGATCCTTATCTGAAATAATCGACACCGGCACTCCATGCAACCTCACAATCTCAGCCACATACAACTTCGCCAATTTTTGCAAAGAGTAATCAACCCGTACTGGGATGAAATGTGTAGATTTCGTCAATCGATCCACTATCACCCATACCGAGTCTTTCTTAGTAGGCGTAAGAGGAAGCCCACTAACAAAGTCCATGGTGATTCTCTCCCACTTCCACTGTGGAATCTTTATCGGCTGAAGCAATCCCGAAGGTACTTGATGTTCAGCCTTGACTTGCCGAGATGTTAAGCACTTCCCTACGAATTCTGTAACTTCTCGCTTAAGACCGTGCCACCAAACCGATCTTGTAAATCTCGGTATAACTTACTTCCTCCAAGATGCATAGCATAAGGGCTACCATGCGACTCTGAAGAATCCTTTGCCTCAACTCCGATCCTTGGCATCTGGACCTTACCCTTGAAACACAATACTCCATCGCTGTTAACACCATAATCTTCTAGCTCCCCATTCTGCACCTGCCATAGCTTAGCACTCAAATCATCGTCTACCAACTGTCTTTCTTTCACTTGACTCAACCACGTTGGCTTTACTTGTAATTCTGCCAGCAAGCTTCCGTCGTCATAAAGACTAAGATGTGCAAACATTGCCCTTAGATCTGACACCACTTTCTGACTTAAAGCGTCTGCCACCACATTCGCCTTGCCCGGATGGTACTCTATAGAGTAGTCGTAGTCTTTCAACAACTCTACCCACCTTCGCTGTCTCAAATTCAGCTCCTTCTGAGTCAGTAGATATTTCAGACTCTTGTGGTCCGTATATATCACTGACTTTTCCCCATATAAATAATGCCTCCATACATTAAGAGCAAAGACTATCACTACCAACTCCAAGTCATACGTCGGATAGTTAACCTCGTGTGGCCTTAGTTGCCGAGACGCATAAGCAACTACTTTCCCGTCTTGCATCAGAACACATCCTAATCCTGTGTGAGAAGCATCACAATACACCACGAAATCTTTCCCTGCCTCAGGCTGAATCAAAATCGGAGCTTCAGTCAAAACCCTCTTAAGCTTCTCAAAGCTCTCTTGCTGCTTATCTGCCCATACGAAAGGTACCTCCTTTCTCAACAATTTCGTTAAAGGTGCCACTATCGATGAAAATCCTTTGACGAATCTTCTATAGTAGCCTGCTAATCCCAAGAAATTGCGAACCTCAGCTATAGACTTAGGTGGTTTCCAATCTAACACTGCCTCAATCTTTCGAGGATCCACCTTATCCCTTCGCAGACACCACATGGCCTAAAAACGCAACTTCTTTCAGCCAAAATTCATACTTCCGAATTTGGCATAAAGCTTCTTCTCCTTAACACTTGCAACACTATCCGGAGATGCTCATCATGCTCTATCTCGATTTGAATATACTAGGATGTCGCCTATAAACACAACGATTTAACCGATCCAAGTAGGGTTGGAAAACCCGATTCATCATATCCATGAACGCAATTGGGCGTTTCGTCAATCCGAACGGCATTACTAAGAACTCATAATGCCCATACCTTGTTCTAAAGTCGTCTTATGGATATCCACTTCTTTCACCTTAAGTCGATGATACCCGACCTTAGATCTATCTTTGAGAATACCGCAGCTCCCTTAAACTGATCGAACAAGTCGTCTATCCTCGGTAAAGGATACTTGTTCTTGATGGTCACTTATTCAAGCGCCGATAATCTATGCACATACGCACGATCCCCGCCCTTCTTCTTCACGAACAAGACCGGTGCTCCCATGGAGACACTTTGGGTTGGATAAACCCACGATCAAGCAACTCTTGAATCGAGCCTTAAGCTCAACCAACTCCTTTGGTGCCATTCTGTACGGAGCGATAGATATCTTTGGCGCGTGCCGAGCAACAAGTCAATCCCAAATTCTACCTCCCGATCTGGAGGCAATCCTAGAAGTTCTTTCGGAAAGACATCTACAAATTCACTCACAGTGCTGACCTCTTCAACAGTTGCTTCCTTAACCTCCCAGGCACTAACCAACATCAGAAAAGCTACACATCCCTTTCTTACCAATTTTTCTGCCTTAAGAGCAGATACCATATTTGATAAATAGTTTCGTCTCTCGCCCATTACCACAACTTCCTTGTTATCAATAGATCTTAGTGACATCCGTTTAACAGCACAATCCACATTCGCACGATATTTCACTAGCCAATCCATGCCTAAGATCAGGTCAAATTCCCCGAATGGCAACTCCATTAAGTTAGCCGAAAACTTCATCTTTTGAACTTCTAAAGGCACTTTCTTAAAGAGCTTATCTACTACTACAATCTGCCCTAAAGGACTAAGTACAGTCATCTTCCTAGGTACAGTCTCAGAGTTCACATGCAGAGTCCCAGATACTTCACTAGCGATATATGAATGAGTTGACCCTATATCTATCAAAGTAATAAATGGCAACCTAGAAATAAGGAACGTACCCGTTATAACATCAGGTGCGTCACTATCTTTCCTCCGACGAACCGCATACACGAGACACGGCCGTCTCGCCAAGATTACCATCGCTTTTGCTTGGGGTCCCGTGACCTCTACCAGAACCATTACCTCTGCCATTCGGACCACGACCCTTCATCGGCTGCTGTCCACCTCTGCCAGCCTGATTAAAACCCTGACCTGCTGGACGATTCCTATCTGTATCCATCGGACAATCCTTAATCATATGATCCTTGGACCCGCACTTAAAACATCCCCCTATCTTTTTCCAACATTCTCCTGGGTGTATCTTTCCACACTGAGCACAAGTACGGTACAGTCCTCCCGTAGCAACCTGCTGACCTCACGGCCCATCAACTCTAGGTCTCTTTTGAAAATTCCTGGATGACCCTAAAGACCCATAGCTCCTCTTATTCTTATTCTGACCTCTGTCCCGATTTTGTCTCTCAGTCCGCTTAACTTCTTCAACTATTCGTGCCCTATCCACTAAGACTGCAAAATCTCTTTCCCGGTGCGGAGTAATCAACACTCACAGCTCATCTCTCAGTCCATCCTCGAATCTGACACACCGCTCATAATCAGTAGCTACAATCCCTCTAGCATACCGACTTAACCGCAGAAACTCCGCTTCATACTCAGCTACCGACTTATTTCCTTGTACTAAATTCACAAACGCCTTTCTCTGAGAGTTGATGTAGCTAGCTCCAACGTATTTCCCTTCAAACTTAACCTTAAAATACCCCAATCCACTCATTCCGCAGAACACTCTCCTTGACAAGGAGCCACCCTTTGGTAGGCCTCATCTCAAGCAAATAAACAAAGACCTTTCGACTTTTCCTTAGCAGGCAGGTCCAAATCGTCCATGATCCTCTCGATTGCCTCTAACCAAGACTCGCTACATTCGAGCTACCCGAGATACTCCCTAAAACCTCGGCTCTATTTGATCTAAGTCTCTCAATGACCGACTTTCGAGCCCCATTACCCATACTAGCTCCTGCACTCGCTCTAGAACTCGCAAGATAGCTCGCGACATCTAAAGGCCATCTCCTCCGGTTGCTCTTGAAATTTTACCCTACACCGGTGGCGGTGCCTCATTTTGAACCCGACCAGACCTAACTAGTTCCGACACGACCATTTCGCTCTCTGCGGCCCACGACGACCACGTCCCTTAGAACTCATGTCTACTTCGCGTCTTATCTATTTTTACGAAAAATCTTATGCATTAGAGTCTATTCACTTTCTTGTTTAAAGAAAATTTTATGCAACAGAGTTTTAATTAGTGGTTTTTCCGTAAAAGTACAAACATATACCTAGGGTCCATGTCTCTAAAGTACAGTTTCCTAGGCCTATTATTTAGAGTATCATACGTCAACATACACAAATAAATTAAAAGAACTTACCTGGCGGACCTGGGCCGAGAACTCGAGTGCCATGCTTCTATAAAACCATTTTAACCAAAAATTTTCAAAAAGTCATTTGGGCCTAATTTTGAAAACATTGTGAGCTTCAAAACTTAAGGTCGAGTGTTTAAAACTGGGCTCTGATACCAAGTTGAAACACTCCAAACTCGGGCCACAAGCCCTGACCGGATCTGGTATGTTTCTCGAGTAAAACTTCAATTAAATCTTGTTTTGTTTTATTAGATAATATGTTGGTTCTGTAGAATTAGGTCTATTTAGTGATCGCGTTGTAAATGGTGTTTAAATACGTTGGTGTCTCATTAAAACGTTATCTTCATGAGAAAGATTATAAGTTAAAAGAAAACCAAATTTAAAACTTATTATTATTGTGAAAACCATAGGTGTTTAGTTGTCAAAATAGTTTAAGTTATTTTTCAAATCATTTAATTATTTAGTAAATATTTGATCGTAGTGATTAAAAATTTAAAACGTAAAAATAAAAGCAGTTTATAGCGGCCTTATTACAAAAACATAACCCAAAATAAATCCCGAATAATAAAAAAAATGTAGTAGGTTTAATTAAAAGAAAATTTGAAATACTGAGTTGAACAATGGCCACCACGTAGTCCTCGCTGACCCGATCCATCACGCTAAGTGTCACCTGAAAAGATATCCCATAAAGGGTGAGTCAACAGACTCAATGTGTAACAATACACTAAATACCCAATTGATTATAGCCATTAAGCCCATTTAAAACACATTTAGCCATAAGCCCATAATATAGCAAATCAGATAATAACCGATTAAATCACATGTACATATAAAATGAAATGCAATCCCGAGCCCACCTAGATATCCATCCGCTACACACCACCCGTACCTACCAATCACATCGTGGGGATTACTAAATCGACCCTCCATCAGCTACACACCATCGAAGGTAGTCGCTGCAGCCAACTGCACATCGCCCTTATAAATTGTGGCATGGCCACCGGATAATTGTGACAGAGTCACCGGATTCATAATATGTGACCAAAGTCACCGGATAATTGTGGTAAAAACCACCGGAACACTTCCCCTTTATCAATATCACCCATATGCCCATGCAATAAACATATTATTTCGATATCATGCCATATACCCCCAAAATCATAACGGAATCATACACATTTCATATTCATGCTTATAGCATTATTAACGAAGTATTAGGGGGTAAACATACCTGAATACCATGTACCACTGAATGGTACCCGCAACCATTATCATACATATTTTTCTTAATACATGCAAATCATTAATATTATCGATCTATTAGAAATTTAGTGTAGTGCTACACACCTGATAACCAGTGATTACAGTATTATCGATACTAATACTCCTTATTTTTCACAGTCAATTTCCCCTACAAGACCAAAGTCAATATCGGCCAACCTTAATAGACAAAAGGCCTTTGGCCGAATATTAGGACTCCCTTACCTTGATTATCTAGATCCCGAAAATGTCACTTGTCCCTTGGAGATGTCGAAATCCCTACATGGTTTATGTTAGATTCGATTTCTAACTTTTTAATAAACCAAAATACATGGCCTTCGGCCTAAGATTACTCTTGCTTACCTTGGATATTTAAATCCCGAATGATTTCTCCTTATCGTTGGCTACAAAAAGAATCCCAAAATCCTCCTTCAAGGTTCGGCCAAAAAGACTAGGAGGATTAGAATCTTGATTTTCGACAATCAAAGAAAGATAAAGGGAAAGAGATCAGCCTAGAAGAGATCCTTACCGAAAAGAATGACCAAAACGCAAATGGTCAAAAACTTCAAGGAATCAGCAAGAAGAACCTAAAGTGGAGAAATCAGTTTAAATGAGAAAGATAATAGACTTTTGGTGCTTAGTAGCAATCGGTTTCAATGGGTGACAAAGAAGTGGAACTTTCGGCTTTAGGAGAGAATAGCAAGGGGTTATAGATTCGGCTTGAAGAACAATCGGCTAAAGTTAAATGTTCTTGGCTTTTGATGAATTATGAAAAGAAGAAATGAAGGGGATGGAGTGTGATGTGAATTACTTTGATGACAAGAGAGAGTTTCGATTTTAACAACAAAACAAGAAAAAGAAGAGAGAGATAGGAGGTTTATGGTGTTGCGACAATGGTGAAATTGGAAGAGAGAAGTTTCGGCCTTAGCAAGGTAAAAGAAAAGAAAGAAAGAAGAGAAAAGAAATAGAGATGAAACACAAAAGTGGAATCGGCAAAGATGAGGAGAAAGAGAGAAGAAAAGAGAAGTAACAAATGACCCTTATGGTCAATGAATGATTCAGCCAAAGTGTACAAATGAAAAATAATGGTAAATTTTTGGTGTGGTTCAACTTATGAAAGAAAAGGGTGAGGTTTATGAGAGAATGGAACAAGTTTTTGGCAAAAAAAAAATGGCCAAAATGGCACTTTTGATGGCATTAGGATTTCGGCACCACACTAGAGAAGGAAAAAAAAGAAAACCCAAAAAAATAAACACCTAAACCCCTTAAGAGAATTTCGGCTACTCCCCTCTGCCCACATGACCGAAATGGTCATCAAAGAATTCCTTGGCCGGCCAACTCACATCTCATCACAAATCCCACATTTTCCTCCTCATTTCCTCCTAATCTTCCTCCTAATCACTTTCAAAATTAAGCCAACCCCCTTAGCCCCCTATGCCATCTACATTCATGGTCAAATGGCCATACAAAAATTTCCAAAACATCACTCCATACTTCAAGCATTATGTCCCCTTAACATACCAAAACTCTTTGATTCCATTCCTTAACTTAGCACTTGCCTTTTTCCTTAGTCTACTATCCATAAAATAAAATAGTCCTACTTTACCTTAATTAAATTTTGACCAACACATGCCAAACAAGTGCAAAAATAAAAATCACTTTAAGACTATCCATGGGATTCGAACCCAAGACCATTAGCACACTCCAAAAGCCACTTGCCACTTTACTAATAGATTCCTTGTGATTAAATCCTCATACAAATTTTTCTTAAAGCCAATCTTACTTAGCTCCCTTTAAAACTAAAAATCTAATATTTTTCTAAGGCATTCTCCTACATTCTAAAATTCCCGAAGTCCCCAAAACACATATGGACAACACATAACATGCCACTACACACATTCAAGTGAAAATTCATAACCCCTAAATCCTGGATATTACAGTATTACTTTCCCCACTTATCTTTTTGATTTGGCATATAAATTTCATTATCTATCTTTGTACATTGAGGGCAATGTACATCTTAAGTGTGGGGGTAATAGTGCCTAACTTTTGTATAATTCTCAAAACCACCAAATTAGTCTTGATCTTAAGTATTTTTCTCATATTATTAATTAGGATGAAATTTCTAATGATTTATGATTTTTATTGATATGTTTTAGAGTGAGTCATAGTTAATTGTGCATTGATGATTAAATTTGAAGGATACTAGAGAATCGAGCATGATAAGTCTACTTTCTAAATTTAAAAAAAAATTGATGGGTCGTTGAACTGAATTTGAGTATCACCTTGAAGTTCAAAATTTATAAGGATTGATGTCAAAACACCCATAATTTTTGTGAGATTTTGAGCCTTGTAGAGTATATATATTCTTTTTTGTGCTCACTTTATTAATTATGAGTGTGTCAACCTTGAACTGTTATTCTAGAACTTGCCTCGTTTATACATGTCGAGACCACATTAATGATTTGATATACTGAGATGATAAAGGCACCTAGGTTTTAACCCGATTCACTCTGCTAAAAAGCCTACCCATACAAATTAACCCCTAGTGAACCCCGTTGAATCTTAACAACCTTTTTATTGACTCACCCACTAATATTAACCCAAAATCCCTTTGTATTTGTTATCAACATTCCTTTGACTACCCCTCTATCAAGAATTGATTTGATCAATTGCCGAATTAGGTTATTTCAATTATCAAAGTTCCTTCTATTATATTTGTTTTAGTTTGTTCTTAAAAAATCTAAGTAGTATACAAAAGAGCTTAGAGCATTTAAACTCCAATTGTTGAAAAAGCTCGTATTAAAGTATTATCAAAATACTCCTTATTTTAGAGTAATTATCAATAGTGATATTATTAGTTTTCATTCGAAGCCAATATTCATATTTAGTTCAGTGTTTCTAGTTAGACAATTTGTCAAGTCAGTCTCGATTCTAACCTTCTAATTCAGCCTTTATCCACACCTTTTAACCCAAGCCCCGTTACAACCCTGATTAAAGACCTTTTGATTTGTGTATCATCTCATATACAGTGGTGGAGATTTGATTTTCAAGCAAGCCTATGGGATTAACTTTTCAGGTTCGACTTATGAGTGCTTATTCTTGAACCTTAAACACTTCGAGTGATTTGAGTGAATCTTTTGTGAGGATGTCAAAACTTGACGATTTTGAATTAAAGGTAATTACTTAGATATGGGGAGACACCTATGTTTTCGTACTATAAAGGTATGACTTATTGTAATTGAATCTTTAGGACTCTTTGAGTTGAATTATCCATGTATAAATTATCTATGAATTATGATGAGACATTGTCAATAGGAATTATGAATTGTGGGAAGTTCGTTTTAATTATAAGTTGAGAATTTTGCTTGAGGACAAGCAAAAGCTTAAGTGTGGGGGTATTTGATAAACCGTAAATGTAACATATTTTAATCCCACATTTAGTATGCTTTTCGAAGAATTTATCCTCGATTTATGTAAAAAGGTGCTCTTAATCCTTTCTTTTTGTGTCTTATGCTCAGGAAAGCACCTAAGGATAAAAAGAACGTAAAACGGGCTTAAAACGGGCCAAATTGGGCCAACCCAAGAAATCGACACGGCCTAGACTTCAAGCTACACGGCCTTGCCCTGCCATTCACTTCACACGGCCATGCCACGATTTACACGGCCATGCCCCAATTGAAAGACTCGAAGCACGGCCTGTACCTCGACGTGTTCAATAGAATAGAGACATGGGCTAGAAGACGACTTACACGGGCGTGCCATGACCATCCCCCTGCCGCGGGAAAGAGCAATTTCACTCGGATTAGGATGCTTGGAGCCCAAAAAACGCAATCCTAAGTCTACTTAAACATCTAGGAACGAATTATGCTTGAATTATGAGTATTTAGGAGCCGAGTAAAGCATCCCAAATGTATATATAAATACCCCAAGGCGGCTATTGAAGGGCGTCAAGTTTTGAGCAGAGTTTTCTGCCAGAGCTTTACTCATTTAGGGAATTACTCGAAGATAGCCAGTTGATCCATCTCGAAGAGCTGAAATTTTACTCAAGACGGAGGATCTCTCCTTCAACTCCTTCAGGGGGTTTTAGGGATTTCTTATGTCTTGTTTGATCTTTTCTCTTGAGATGTTTTCTTATTTAGTTATGAACTAAACCCTTCATATACCTGAAGGGGATGAAACCTATGATGGATTTTGTTATTATTTTCAATTTATATGATAAATACTTAGTTTGTTCTTAATTATGTTGCTTAATTTAATCGATGTGCTTAGGTGGAGGAGGAATAGACCTGCCTCGAGAGTAGATCTAGCATAATTAAGCAGAGTTGATCTAGCGCCTAGAGATAAGGTTACTAGATTTTGCGGATTAGGTGAAACCTAATATGGGAATCCATTGATCGATTTATCGCTTCCTTAGGGGGTTATTTTAAGAGAACGAGAGTTCCACTCATTAACCTAAGGTTATACGTTATTCGCTTCGAGAGAAGGTTTAATAGAGGTTAGAGAGTCTCACGGATCAAGCTAAGTAAAGAAATCATATGGTTTAGGGAATAAATAATAAGTGAAGTCATAGGTGGATTCTTCCTGAGGGTTTCTTCTTTATCAACTGAGTTTTCCAAAGTCTTTTCCCAATTTATTCATTTATCTTTGCATTTTAGTTTAAAGTATTTCATTAGTTTTAGATAAATCACCCAATCACTCCATATTTCAGGCTAAATAATAGAAAGAAAGTGAGTAGTAGTACTTTTAGGTTCCTTGGGTTCGATAAGATATTCTTGCCTTAACTATACTACTGCTCGATAGGTGCACTTGCCTCTATCGTTGTCATAGTTAGTCTACTGTGTTCGATCATTCTTTATATATTTTAAAACTAGACTGCTTTTGCAATGAGCAATTCAACTAGCTTGTATCTTCAATTTTGAAACTGTTAAAGATTTTGAAAGTTTACATTGATGAACCTTGTGATTTTTATATTAATTGTTATGTAAAAGTATTTTATTAAGTTATTTTTGATAAATTTTCCGATTATGGATCAAATTGTTGAAATAGTATAAAAACAATGGTTTGTTGTGAAATTTTGCAAAATGGGTGTATATAATATCGTGAATATTTGGCTAGCTTGGATTTGTATTAAAAATGGTAAATTTGCATGTTTTGGGTTTAGGGACTAAATTGAATAAAAGTAAAACTTTATGGGTAATTTTGTAAAAATGTTAAAATGACCAAATTACATTAAATGATTTTTTTATTTTCCAAATTAATACATTGAATGAAATTATTAATTTAGATTAAGATCGAGTGGAAAATTGAGGAAAATGGATAGTTACCTAAATGCCCCTGAATCTTGGTATTTCTACAATTTAGCCGTAAGTTCGTATGAACTGCTTTTCTATATAATTTTAATTAAAGTAAGTGTTAATAGGTGATTATATTGTGATCAAATTAATATAATATATATATATATATATATATATATGTTAGCATGCAAGTTGTCGTGTTGTGGAACGACATAAATTCAATGACGTATGATATTATCTAGTCTCGTTTGAACTTTAGAAATTCGGAGGATACAAATGACATGTCATTAGGGCTGTGATCCTACATGTGTTGCGGACACACCACAACTCTCTTGAGCTTCCTGATACTTGGCTCTTACGAGCTTTCTGATTAATAGCTCTCTTGAGCTTCTCGATAGTTAGCTCGCAAGAGCTTCCCGATATACGGCTCGAATGAGCTTTCTGTTTACATGCTTGTATAAGCATACAAGTACATGAATTGACGGATTACAAATTTGTACACTTCGTGTGTACTACCCGTGTATCCAACGATATTCTAATGGTTCAACAGGCAATATTCTGTTACGAGAGTTCGATACGAACTAATATCGTATATACATGAAATACATGGAAATAATTGTATATGATAAATTGATATATTGAAATGGATGATATATGTATATGAAAAATGGAAAGAGAATGATATGTATTATGACATGTACATATGTGAATATCCTTGATATGTTGATACATGGAAATTATGTTAGTTGAGATGAGTAATAAACTCAAGTGTGACATGTTGAGAAAATAAGTTTATCAATGTTGAATTTATATGAAATATATTCAAGTACACTAATAAGTGTTGTTGTTTGATACTTAGGCCAGTGTCAAGCTATTGGTTGAATGGTAATATGTTTATTTATATGATGCATTGAAAAGGTTAGTACTCAAATGAAAATATGCTAGTGCTCATGAAAGAGTGGTAAGTTTTAAGTTAAACAATTTCTTATGAAATGACTTATCATGTGATTAATTTGAAAAATGCTATGTTTAAATGCACTAGCTTATGGCTATGGTTGAATAACATGTTTATACGAATTAATATGATTAAAGGTTATACGACCTTACTAATCATTTATTGCTTACGTAATTGGTTTCCTTTACTTTCAGATTATAGGAAGCTCGTTTGAGTTGGAAGCTTGTCAGAGTTATATCACACTATCCATCGGTTCTATCAGTACTTTTGAATGTTTTGATTTTGGTTATAATGGCATGTATAGGTTATTTTTGGCTAACTGTTGGCCTATATGTGTTTTGTTGAGTTTAGCCACTCATTTGGCTTATGTTTTGGTATTTTGATATGTGCATAATTTGCCTTAAAATGTTGATGTGTGGAATGATTTGTGGTTGAATGATGAAAGGTAAAATAGTAGTTGTAAATGCATATGAGGTACGTTTTATAACTTGGTGTGATTTGGTACTATGCTATAATAAGTGTATATGTATTTGATGCTATTGAATAAGTGGGACAATTCGTACCAAATGGTAAGTTTTAATAAATTATTTACATATTGTGCATTAATGAGATTAGACATAAAAGTTGGTTGATTACTTGGTTACATGGATTATATGGTTAAACATATTTGTATTTGTCATTTAAGGTGCCTAAGGGTATATTGATTGTATGTGAATATACTATATGTTTAGGGATTGATTTTACTTGTTTTGGATGCCATAATATGACTTGTTTATATGTGCAATGTTAACTAAAGGTACTTGTCTTGTTGTGTGAGAAAAATGGCTTATAAAATAGCCTATTTTCATCCACACGGGTGTGTGTCTTAGCCGTGTGTGACACACAGCCATGAGACTATCGTGTGTCCCCTGTATCTTTTAATTTGCACAAGTCAGTATGCTCAAATTGTTCACACGGCCTAGGACACGGGCGTGTGGTTTGGTCGTGTGACCTAAGTCAGTATACTCACACGGCTTAGCACACGGGCGTGTGGCTTGGCCGTGTGTCCCAAGTCAGTATATTCACACGGGCATGGACACGGGCTAGGACACGGCCGTGTGTCCCTATTTCGAATGCCCACATAGCCTCGAGACATGGGCTTGTCTCTTGACCGTGTGAGTCACACGGCCATGTGTCCCCTGCAACTTTGGAAAATTTCAATGTTTTCTGAAAAATTCTTTGAGTACCCGATTTAGTCCCGACTTGTTTCTAATGTGTATTTTGAGCCTCGAGGGCTCGTATAAGGGACAATATGTTTAATTATGATTGGTTTCTGACATGTATATTATGTGATGTGAAATATTTGAAATTTCTGTCTATTTGTTCTATAAACTCTAGTAATTCTTTGTAACCCTGTTCTAGCGACAGACTTAAGCTAGAGGTGTTACACATGCCAAGTTATTCATGCCTAAACATAAACGTGCAACCATCATTTCTATAACTAAAATATCAATAGGCAAAGTTCATCAAATGGTCTAAAACTTAAGTACCAATGCATTTAACCATTTCAAACCATAATTCAATCACACCAAATATAACATTTGCCTAACACAACCAAAGTCCTTCGCTATTATCATCAATATACTAAGTATAAATTTGGTACCAATCACTTAACATCTCAAGGTTACATATATAAGTTTATACAAAACCAAAATGCCAAAACATAATCACTATTTGCAAAGAATATCCATTCTATATACATACCGCAAATGACCAATTTCAAAACATCAAAAGTCTACCAAAACAAGAGACGGTAGGTGTGAGCTTCTCGTCGATCTGATCGACAAGTTCGGACATCCAAATCTACAGAAAAGTAGTGATAAACCGTAAAAGTAACATATTTTAATCCCACATTTAGTATGCTTTTAGATGAATTTATCCTCGATTTATGTAAAAAGGTGCTCTTAATCCTTTCTTTTCATGTCTTATACTTAGGAGAACACCTAAGGATAAAAAGAACGTAAAACGGGCTTAAAACGGATCAAATTGGGCCAACCCAAGGAGTCGACACGGCCTGGGCTTTATTCCACACGACCGTGCCTTGCTATCCACCTAGAACACGGCCTGTCACCAATTTACACGGCCGTGTCTCGTCAACAAAAAGCCCAACACGGCCTGACCTTCGACTTGCATGGACGTTACCACCGTGCCAAAATTAACAGAATAGAGACACGGGCTGAGCCTCAATTTACACGGGCGTGCCTTAGCCGTGCCCGTGCCATGGGAAAGAGCAATTTCACTCTGAATAGGATGCTTGGAGCCCGAGAAATGTAATCCTAAGTCTACTCAAACGCCTAGGACGAATTGTACCTGAATTATGAGTACTTAGGAGACAAGTAAAGCATCCCAAAAGTATATAAAAACACCCCAAGGCGGCTATTCAAGGGGTCGATCATTGAGCAGAGTTTTCTGCCAAGCCTTTCTCGTTTAGGTATTGTCTCGAAGATAGCCATGTGATCCATCTTGAAGAGTCAGAGTTCTACTCAAGACGGAGGATCTCCTCTTCAATTCCTTCAGGGGTTTTAGGGATTTCTTATGTTTTGTTTTATCTTTTCTCTTGAGATGTTTTCTTATTTAGTTATGAACTAAACCCCTTAGATACGTGGAGGGGATAAAACCTATGATGGATTTTGTTATTTAATTCTTTCAGTTTATATGATAAATACTTAGTTTGCTCTTAATTATGTTGCTTAAATTTATCTGATGTGCTTAGGTGGAGGAGGAATAGACCCTGCCTAAGAGTAGATCTAGCATAATTAAGCAGAGTTGATCGGGCGCCTAAAGATAGGCTTACGAGATTTTACTGGATTAGGGTGAAATCTAATATGGGAGTCCATTGATCGATTTACTGCTTCCTTAGGGGGTTATTATAAGAGAACGAGAGTTCCACTAATTAACCTAAGGTTAGACATTATTTGCTTCGAGAGAAGGTTTAATATAGGTTAGAGAGTCTCACAGATCAAGTTAAGTAAAGAAATCATATGAATTGAAAAGGTAGATAATAAGTGAAGTCATAGGTGGATTCTTCCCGAAGGTATCGTCTTTATCAATTGAGTTTTCTTCAAAGTCTTTTCCCAAAGTTTCATTCTTTTGTCTTTACATTTAAGTTTAAGTATTTCATTTGTTTTAGATTAATAAGCCAATCACTCCATATTTTAGGCTAAATAATAGAAAGAAAGTGAGTAGTAGTACTTTTAGGTTCCTTGTGTTCGATAAGATATTCTTGCTTGAGCTATACTACTGTTCGATAGGTGCGCTTGCCTCTATCGTTGTCGCAGTCAGCCTACAGGTTCGATCACTCTTTTATAAATATTAAAACTAGACTGTTTTGCAGTGATCAAGTTTTTGGCGTCGTTGCCAGGGAACACTAAAATATTAAGAAAACTCTATTTCTATTACTTTAGCCAAAATTTTTTTATTTGTAATTTATTATTATATTATTCTTTTTTATTATTTCTTTTTACTTTGCTAATTTTTTTCTCTATTTTGCTTTTGGCAAAAAATTTTAGTCTATGGAAAAGATGGCACTGAATAATTATCAGTGGCAAGGCATGGGGGTAATTCCTACTAAAGCAACCAGTGTTTTCAACTTCGACGTGGTCACCAGGTTATCTAATCATTTAGAGATAATGAATAAAAAGATTGATGATTGGTATAGTCCCTCGCCGGTACATCCAGAAATACAATATGATTTAAATCTAGGAGGCGTGGCGAATCCTGAGTACCCACCCTACGGATATGGCATGGAAAACGAGCAAGCTCACTATACAGGTAACTATCCTAGATATCAAAATATTTTTTATAGTGACACTTATAATGTAGGTTGGAAGGACCATCCCAATTTCTTGTGGGATGATCAAAATAGCCAAAGATCAAAATTTCCTCCAGATTTTCAACAACCACCTCACCAACAAGAAGAGGAGTCGAATCTTGAAGAGATGCTGAAAAAATTAATGGCAAACACAGAAAATCATCTCCAAGAAACTAAGAAAACAAGTAAAAGCAATGAGAATCGATTAGGGAACTTACTAAGTCGGTCAAGATGACCACTAATGCGATTGAACAACTCGCAAAGTTGATGTCAGAACGACCGCAAGGACGTCTACCTAGTAACACTGAGATCAATCCAAAGGAGTAAAATCAAACTATCACAAATCATGCCAGTAAGGGGTTAGATGAACCCAATCCAATACAAAAAGCCAAGGTAGATGAAGGTAAGGTAGAGGTAACATAAGAAAAGTCAAAATCGGTAATCAAGGAGTACCAACCTCGCATACCTTATCCCGAAGCAATGAAAAGAGACGATTCAGAGGAACAGTTCGATAAGTTTCTTAAACTCTTAAAGAAATTACATATTAACTTACCTTCTTGAAGATCTTTTTTAGACGCCAGACTCGAGGAAATCTTTAAGACAGCTCTTGACAAACAAACGCAAATTAGACGAGGAGCACCACGTGGAATTAAACGCAGCATGCTCAGCAATGTTACACAATTGACTACCACAGAAGCAAAAAGACACAGGAGTTTTACAATTCCATGTTTAATTGGTAGTTTATCTATTGATAATCGTTAGTGATTTAGGGTCAAGCATTAATGTTATGCCTTATAAAATGTTTAAACAACTAGGTCTAGGAAACCCGGACAAACTAGGATGAGCATTGATTAATCGATAAAACTATCGTAATTCCTAGGGGTATAATAGAAAATGTTCTAATCAAAATTGATAAATTCGTATTCCCAGTAGACTTTGTTGTTTTAGATATGGATGAGGACAACACGATTCCTTTAATTTTAGGAAAACCCTTTCTAGCAACTGCCAGGACTATTAATGTTGGTACAGGAGAACTCATTCTTCGTGTAGGTGACGAATCAATTAGTCTACAAGCTTTTGACTCGGCCAGGACATCAAGTGATGAATGTGAGAAAGTAAAGTCAGTTGATAATCAAATTGTTCAACTTTCACCACAAGAAACACCACAAGGCTACAAACTTGAGCCGAATCATGGGCCCCAAGCCGTACAAGCTCATAACAGTGAATTGTTAGTGGAACCAAACCCAAGGGAAGAACCTGTGGTAAGAAAAGGTAACATTGAGGTGTGCCATGATTTACCAAAATCGGCAATTACAGAGTACCAAGCTCGTGGGCCATACCCCGATGTAATAAAGAAAGACCACACAGAGGAAGAATTCGGTGAACTCACACTTCGTTTAGACGAAAAAACAATCATTCTTCAAGCTCTTAACTCAGCTAGGACATCGAGTAATAAAGGTACGAACGTTAATTCTATTGATAATCATTTGGTTCAACCTTCTTTACAGGAAGCATCACGAAATCACTTAGCTGAGCTAGATCTTAGACCTCGTGCCAACAAAGAAGAAATACATAAGGAACAAAGTCTTAGGGTTGAAAACTAAAAGAGCAGGAAACACAAATCAAAGAGGAACAGGAACTGCACGAAGTGAAACCGAAGGAGCCCCCAGACGAGCTGATAGGAACAACGTATCACTTCAAATTAGGAGATCAGGTATTGTTGAATAAGGAAGAGCCTCGAATCACCAATTCAGACCTCAAGACAAATGAAGAAATCACTTTTACGGTACTAAATGTCTTCCTATACGGCATAATCGAGGTCAGCAATCCTAAATTTGACACTTTTGAGGTAAACATTACTCGACTTAAACTATATATCCATAACCGAAGTGATCGCATGAGAAAGGATTTTCACCTCCTCAAACCACCATGACCATACGAATGAGAGGTAAAGTCTAGCTAAGACTATAAACGAGCGCTTCTCGGGAGGCAACCCGAGCACTAAACCCATTTTTACATTTTTTATTTTTATTTTTATTTTTTCTTTTCTTTTTCTTTTTAGCACCTAACCATAAACTAACCAAAGAGCAGATTTCTAGGCCACACGGCCCTACACACGGGCATGCCCGTGGCCGTGTGGAAGCCAGGGGATGAACCATGGGCATGCCAGTAGTCGTGCACGACATAGAAAAATTTCTTTTCCCAACACGGGTGGCGGTAATAGTCCACGCCCGTGCCGACGCCCTGTGCGAGGTTACTGACTTGTCAAGCACGGGCTAAACACGGCCATGCCTTTCAACCGTGCTAACATTCTGACTTATCAAACATGGGAGGAGCATGCCCATATTGAATGACCGTGTGAAGAAAGACACGGGCGTGCCACGGCACCCACGGCCATGCCCGAACACCCTGAATGCGTTAAAAATTCAAAATCCCAAAACACGGGCTACATCTCTATTTAAACCTCATTCCCCATCTTTCTAGTAGTCTTTCATTTTCCATTATTTATTTTGTTTTTATTTTATTTCATCATTATTTTTTACTTTATTTTATTTTATTTTCTTCTTCTTATTCTTTATGATATTTAGATTTAGCTTAGGATACAATAAAACCAAGCCGGCTACTTCGAGGAATCAATTTCAAATGGTTCGAGACGCTTCCCCACGTCCACCTCCAATCTTATCGGGTTTCTTTTCATAGACTTCATCCAAAAATTTAGGAAGTGTTACTTCTCCCCTTCTCTTTTGATTTTATTATTACATAATTGTTTATCTATCTTTGTACATTGAGGGCAATGTACATCTTAAGTGTGGGGGGTAAAAGTACCTGACTTTTTGCATTATTCTCAAAACTCTTGAATTTAGTCTTGTTTCGAAAGTATTTTTCTTATATTACTAATTAGGATGAAATTTCTGTTGATTTATGATTTGTATTGATATGTTTTAGAGTAAGTCATAGTTAATTGTGCATTGATGATTAAATTTGAAAGATACTAGAGAATCGAGCATGATAAGTCTACTTTCTAAAAATTAAAAATTAATAGGTCGTTGAACTGAATTTGAGTATTACTTTGAAGTTTGAAATTTACAGGGATTGAGGTAAAAAAACACCCATAATTTTTGTAAGATTTTGAGCCTTATAGAGCATATATTTTTTTTGTGCTCACTTTATTAATTATGAGTGTGTCAACTTTGAACTGTTATTCTAGAACTTGCCTCGTTTATACATGTCGAGACCACATTAATGATTTGATATACAGAGACGATAAAGGCACCTAGGATTTAACCCACTTACTCCATAAAAAGCCTACCTTCACAAATTAACCCCTAGTGAACCCCGTTGAATCCTAACAACCTTTTTATTAAATCACCCACTAATATTAACCCATAATCCCTTTGTATTTGTTATCAACATTCCTTTGACTACCCCTTTATCGAGAATTGATTTGATCAATTGCCGAATTAGGTTATTTCAATCACCAAAGTTCCTTCTATTATGATTATTTTAGTTTGTTCTTAAAAAAAATTTGCAAGTATATATTCAATATTAGTAGTATATAAAAGAGCTTAGAGCATTTAAACTCCAATTGTTGAAAAAGCTCGTATTAAAGTATGATTAAAATACTCCTTACTATAGAGTAATTATCAATAGTGATATTATTAGTTTTCATTCGAAGTCAATATTCATATTTAGTTTAATGTTTCTAGTTAGGTAATTTGTCAAGTCAGTCTCGATTATAACCACTAATTCACTTTGTATCCACACCTTTAACCCTAGCCCGTTACAACCACGATTAAAGACCTTTTGATTTGTGTATCATCTCATATCTGATGGTGGAGATTTGATTTTCAGGCAAACTTATGGGATTAACTTTTCAGGTTCGACTTAGAGTGCTTATTTCTTGAACCTTAAACACTTTGAGTGATTTGAGTGAATCTTCTGTGAGGATGTCAATCCTTGTCGGTTTTGAATTAAAGGAAATTACTTAGATAAGGGGAGACACCTATGTTCTCATGCTACAAAATCATGACTTATCTCGTTTGAAACTTTAGGGCTCTTTGAATTAAATTATCCATGTATAAATTATCTATGAATTATGATGAGGCATTATTAATAGGAATTGTGAATTATGGAAAGTTCGTTTTAATCGTAAGTTGAGAATTTTGCTTGAGGACAAGCAAAAGCTTAAGTGTGGGGGTATTTGATAAATCGTAAAAGTAACATATTTTAATCCCACATTTAGTATGCTTTTGGATGAATTTATCCTCGATTTATGTAAAAAGGTGCTCTTAATCCTTTCTTTTCATGTCTTATACTCAAGAGAACACCTAAGGATAAAAGAACGTAAAACGGGCTTAAAACAGATCAAATTGGGCCAACCCAAGAAGTCGACACGGCTGGGCTTTATTCCTGCAGTGGTGCCTTGCTATCCACCTAGAACACTACTGTCACCAATTTACATAGCCGAGTCTAAATCAACAAAAAGCCTAACACGGCCTATCCTCGATTTGCATGGTACGTGTACGCAATCGACAGACCAAGCATGGCACGACCCTCGACCTTCACAGGCGTGCCATGGCGATGCCTAAATCAACTGAATAGAGACACGGGCTGAGCTTCAATTTACACGGGCGTGCCTTAGCCGTGCCCCTGCCGCGGGAAAGAGTAATTTCACTTGGATTAGGATGCTTGGAGCCCAAGAAACACAATCCTAAGTCTACTCAAACACCTAGGACGAATTGTACCTGAATTATGAGTACTTAAGAGACAAGTAAAGCATCCCAAAAGTATATAAAAACACCCTAAGGTGGCTATTCAAGGGGTCGGTCATTGAGCAGAGTTTTCTGCCAAGCCTTTCTCGTTTAGGTATTGTCTCGAAGATAGCCAATTGATTCATCTCGAAGAGTCGGAGTTCTACTCAAGACGGAGGATCTCCTCTTCAATTCCTTCAGGGGTTTTAGGGATTTCTTATGTTTTTTTTATCTTTTATCTTGAGATGTTTTCTTATTTAGTTATGAACTAAACCCCTTAGATATCTGAAGGGGATGAAACCTATGATGGATTTTGTTATTTAATTCTTTCGGTTTATATGATAAATACTTAGTTTTCTCTTAATTATGTTGTTTAAAATTATTTGATGTGCTTAGGTAGAGGAGGAATAGACCCTTCCTAAGAGTAGATCCAGCATAATTAAGCGGAGTTGATCGGGCGCCTAGAAATAGGGTTACGAGATTTTGCCGAATTAGGGTGAAACCTATTATGGGAGTCTATTGATCGATTTACTGCTTCCTTAGGGGGTTATTATAAGAGAATGAGAGTTCCACTAATTAACCTAAGGTTAGACGTTATTCGCTTCGAGAGAAGGTTTAGTATAGGTTAGGGAGTCTCACGGATCAAGTTAAGTAAAGAAATCATATGAATTGAAAAGGTAGATAATAAGTGAAGTCATAGGTGGATTCTTCCCGAAGGTATCGTCTTTATCAATTGAGTTTTCTTCAAAGTCTTTTCCCAAAGTTTTGTTCTTTTGTTTTTTGCATTTAAGTTTAAGTATTTCATTTGTTTTTTTTAGATTAATAAACCAATCACTCCATATTTTATGCTAAATAATAGAAAGAAAGTGAGTAGTAGTACTTTTAGGTTCTTTGGGTTCGATAAGATATTCTTGCCTGAGCTCTACTACTATTCAATAGGTGCGCTTGCCTCTATCGTTGTCATGATCATACTACTGAGTTCGATCACTCTTTTATAAATATTAAAACTAGACTGCTTTTGCGTGATCAAGTTTTTAGGCGCCGTTCTTGGAAACTCTAAATATTAAGAAAGCTCTATTTCTATTACTTTAGCCATTATTTTTATTTTAATTTCTCTTATTTTTATACATATATTTTGTTTTTCTAATTTTCTTCCTTTCTTTTCATAGCGGTACATCTAGTTTATGACTAGAAGAAACCGAGAGGACCATTAGAATCTGAAAGTGACATTGAAGCTACCACTCGTAGAAATCGCAGAGAAATTAGACGAGCCCTAGACTATCAAAGAGGAGAACAGCAAGGATCTAATCCTACTGAAGGGATGGACGAAAACAATCCACCGCCAAATGTGCAAGAACAGAATGCTCCACGTACTATGTATGATTATGCTAAAACTAACTTGACAGGAGCAGAATCTAGTATTTTTAGGCCCGCTATAGCTGCTAATAATTTTGAATTAAAGCCTAACACAATACAAATGATTCAACAATTTGTTCAATTTGATGGTTTGCAGGATGAAATCCAAACACTCATATATCTAATTTTTTAGAATTCTGTGATACCTTCAAAATAATGGCATTTCTGACAATGCCATACATCTTCGGTTATTTCCTTTTTCATTAAGGAATAAAGCAAAGCAGTGGTTGAACTTGTTACCACGAGGGTCAATCACCACATGGGATCAAATGACCAAAAAATTTCTTTTAAAGTATTTTCCACCAGCCAAAACGGCCAAATTTAGGAGTGATATATCTTCTTTTGTGTAGAATGACGCAGAAACATTATATGATGCATGGGAAAGATATAAGGATCTTCTAAGGAGATGCCCACACCACGGATTACCTATGTGGCTTCAAGTCCAAACTTTTTACAATGGTGTAAATTCTCCAACAAGGCAAATGATTGATTCATCAGCCGGTGGAACTCTGAATAATAAAACTCCTGAAGCGGCTTACGATTTTATTGAGGAGATGTCATTGAACACCTATCAATGGCAAATTACAAGGGCTAAACCGACAAAATCAGCCGGAGTTTTTAACATAGACGCAGTGATAATGTTGTCAACACAAATGGAGTTAATGAATAAAAAGCTTGATAATTTATGTTCTTCACAGGTACATCCAGTCATGCAATGCGAAGCGAGCGGGAATGTGGCAAATTCTGAGTACCCACCTTACCAACCAGGAGCAGAAAATGAGTAGACAAACTATATAGGTAACAATTTCAGATCTAATAAAATCCTTATAGTAACACTTACAATTCAGGTTGGAAGAACCATCCAAATTTTTCGTGGGGAGGACAAGGAAATCAAAGGCAGCAACCTCTTCCAAATTACCTAAATCAACCTTATCCACCCGAAAAGAAACCGAGTCTTGAAGAGATTTTGAAAAAGCTCATGGCAGACACAGATGCCCGTCTCCAAAAAACTGATACAACACTTGATAACCAAGGAATATCGATCAAAGAAATCAAGGAACAAGTCGGGGAAATCACTAGGTCAGTGGGACAACTCACAAAGCTTGTTTCAGAACGTCAATAAGGACTCTACCAAGCAACACAGAAATAAACCCAAAAGAACAGATACAAGCCATCACATCTCAAGAGGATACAAAGGTAGTCAAGCCCACCCCAGAATAAGAAACCAAGGAAGAAACAGGTAAAATAGAGGTAGCACAAGAAAAACCGGTAATTAAAGAGTACCACCCTCGAATACCTTATCCCGAAGCATTGAAAAGAGATGATTTAGAAGAACAATTTGATAAGTTTTTAAAACATCTAAGAAATTACACATTAACTTACCTCTTCTTGAAGCTCTTTTTTAGATGCCCGATGCAAGGAAATTTTTAAGACAGCTCTTAACAAACAAACGCAAAATACATGAAGAGCACCATGTAGAACTTAACGCAACATGCTTAGCAATGCTACAAAATCGACTACCACAGAAATTAAAAGATCCAGGGACTTTTACGATTCCTTGTTTAATTGGTAGTTTAACTATTGATAACGCGTTAGCTGATTTAGGGGCAAGTATAAATGTCATGCCTTATACACTGTTTAAACGACTAGGTCTAAGGAAGCCCAAACAAACTAGGATGAGTATCCAACTAGCTGATAAAACTATTAGAATTTCTAGGGGCATTATTGAAGACGTTCTACTAAAAATTGATAAATTCGTTTTCCCAGTAGATTTTTTTGTTTTAGACATGGATGAGGAAAATTCAATCCCTTTAATTTTAGGAAGACTTTTTCTTACAACTGGCAAGACTAAAATTGATGTTGCCACATGAGAATTCATACTTCGTGTAAGAGATAAATCAGTCAATCTTCAAGCTCTCGACTCAGCCAGAACCACAGAAGATGAAGGTAAGAAAGTCGTTTCAATAGATAAACAAATTATTCAACCTCCATCGCAGGAAACATCACGAAGCATCAAAACTAAGCCAACACAAAAGCATACGATCAACAATTTAGAAGAGCAGAAGATATACACCAAAGAAAAGCTGGATCCATACGAAGTAAAACCTAAGGAACCACTAGAAGAGCTCATAGGAACATCAAATCACTTTAAAATAGGAGACCAGGTGTTGTTAGACAAAGCCGATCTTCACATCACTTCAACAAACTTGAGGGCAAAGGGAGAAATTCTTCCCAAGGTACACGAAATCTTCCCCCACAACACAATTGAGGTAAGTAACCCAAAATTCGATAAATTCAAGGTAAATACTTCTCGACTCAACTTTGTCATGAAAATAAAATCGCAAGCATGAGGGAAGATATTCAAACCTTTAAACCTCCCTAAAATTTTCAAACATGAGGACAGTCTAGCTTAAGACTATAAACGAGCGCTTCTCGAGAGGCAACCCGAACATTAACACTATTTATTTTCAAATTTCTTTTAGTTTCTTTTCTTTCCATCTTTCTTTCTTAAGTATTTAGTTGGAAACTAACACAAAAGTACAGATTTCCAGACCACACGGTCTTACACACGGCCGTGTCCGTGGCCGTGTGGAGCACTGGAACCACCACACTGACAAGAGTAGGGCCGTGCAAGTCAGTCCAACCACTCCCCAACGTCATGAGTCCCACCACCCTGAAGCACGAGTGCCGACAAAATAAGCACGGGCGTGCCTCTGAACCGTGTGTGGATACTACCTTTCTCGAAACGGGCATGGCTAACTAAGAAACGGGTGTGTAAGAAGCAATACGCCATTAGCCACGGTCGTGCGATACGGCCGTGTGAATCGACACACCCTCGGTACACGGGCGTGGGAACGTGCTAGATTTGAAATCCTATTTAAATCCCCACGGCCCGTCCTCTTTGTCCCATCTTCTTTCTTATTCCTTCTCTCTCTTTTCTTTCAAATTTTTCTTCCTATTCATAGAAAAGATCCAAGACACTTGAGTAACACAAAGATCATGTCGAAGAAACGTAAGTATCATCTCCTCAGAGGAAACCTTTTCGATTCTATTTTTCTTTTCTCGTCTCCTTTATTTTCCTTATCTTTACTTATTTCCTGCTTAAATTAATTTATTTCATATTAGTTTCTTGGTTTTAGGATCTAAAGGCTGCTAGGGAATCACACACCACAGCCTTTGAGGTCACACCCACTTCGCAAACCATCCAACAATAAGGACTCCTTAGTCCATTAGTCTTTTCTTCATTAGTCTTTTCTTTCAATTTCAGTTTTCTTCTTAGTCTCCTTCTTTTTATTTCCTTAGTCTTTAAATTTATTATTAGTATATTATTATTATTTCTCTAGATCTCTTGGCTATATCTTCACAGGCTACCCAATTTCTTCATCTAGCAAATTGCTTCTCAGTAGTCACTCCACCAGCCCATAGAAAACACCATCACCGCCACCAAAGATGCCAGGGATCATCCAAATTTTAGGGAGTATTACTTTCCCCACTTCTCTTTTTGATTTGGCACATAAATTTCATTATCTATTTTTGTACATTGAGGGCAATCTGAAATTAGTCTTGATCTTAAGTATTTTTCTCATATTATTAATTAGGATGAAATTTTTAATGATTTATGATTTTTATTGATATGTTTTAGAATAAGTCTTAGTTAATTGTGCATTGATAATTAAAATTAAAGAATACTAGAGAATCGAGCATGATAAGTCTACTTTCTAAAAAATTAAAATTGATAGGTTGTTGAACTGAATTTGAGAATCACCTTGAAGTTCAAAATTTATAAGGATTGATGTCAAAACACCCATAATTTTTTGTGAGATTTTGAGCCTTATAGAGCATGTACCCTTTTTCGTGCTCACTTTAATTGATTATGAGTGTGTCAACTTTGAACTGTTACTCTAAAACTTGCCTCGTTTATACATGTCGAGACCACATTAATGATTTGATACACTGAGATGATAAAGGCACCTAGGTTTTACCCGTTCACTACACTAAAAAGCCTACCCATACAAATTAACCCCTAGTGAACCCCATTGAATGCTAACAACCTTTTTATTGGCTCACCCACTAATATTAAACCATAATCCCTTTGTATTTGTTATCAACATTCCTTTGACTACCCCTTTATCGAGAACTGATTGATCAATCGCCGAATTAGGTTATTTCAATCACCAAAGTTCCTTCTTTATGATTATTTTAGTTTGTTCTTAAAAAAAATTTCAATATTAGTAGTATATAAAAGAGCTTAGAGCATTTAAACTCCAATTGTTGAAAAAGCTCATATTAAAGTATGATTAAAATACTCCTTACTATAGTGTAATTATCAATAGTGATATTATTAGTTTTCATTCGAAGTTAATATTCATATTTAGTTTAATGTTTCTAGTTAGGTAATTTGTCAAGTCAATCTCAATTATAACCATTAATTCAGCTTGTATCCACACCTTTAACCCTAGACCCGTTACAACCCTAATTAAAGACCTTTTGATTTGTGTATCATCTCATATACAGTGATGGAGATTTGATTTTCAGGCAAGCTATGGGATTAACTTTTCAGGTTCGACTTAGAGTGCTTATTTCTTGAACCTTAAACACTTTGAGTGATTTGAGTGAATCTTCTATGAGGATGTCAGTCCTTGTCGGTTTTGAATTAAAGGAAATTACTTAGATAAGGGGAGACACCTATGTTTTCATGCTACAAATCATGACTTATCTCGTTCGAAACTTTAGGGCTCTTTGAATTAAATTATCCACGTATAAATTATCTATGAATTATGATGAGGCCTTATTAATAGGAATTATGAATTATGGAAAGTTCGTTTTAATTGTAAGTTGAGAATTTTGCTTGAGGATAAGCAAAAGCTTAAGTATGAGGGTATTTGATAAACCGTAAAAGTAACATATTTTAATCCCTCATTTAGTATGCTTTTAGATGAATTTATCCTTGATTAATGTAAAAAGTTGCTCTTAATCCTTTCTTTTCATGTCTTATACTCAGGAGACACCTAAGGATAAAAAGAACATAAAACGGGCTTAAAACAGATCAAATTGGGCCAACCCAAGTAGTCGACACGGCCTGGGCTTTATTCCACAGCCGTGCCTTGCTATCCACCTAGAACACGGCCTGTCACCAATTTACACGATCGTGTCTCATCGACAAAAAGCCCAACACGGCCTGGCCCTCGACTTGCACGGACGTGCCACGATCGTGCCTAAATCAATAGAATAGTGACACGGACTAAGCCTCAATTTACACGGGCGTACCTTAGCCGTGCCCCTACCACAGAAAAGAGCAATTTCACTCGGAATAGGATGCTTGGAGCCCAAGAAACGCAATCCTAAGTCTACTCAAACACCTAGGACGAATTGTACATGAATTATGAGTACTTAGGAGACAAGTAAAACATCCCAAAAGTATATAAAAACACCCCAAAGCGGCTATTCAAGGGGTCGATCATTGAGCAGAGTTTTCTGCCAAGCCTTTCTCATTTAGGTATTGTCTCAAAGATAGCCAATTGATCTATCTCGAAGAGTCAGAGTTCTACTCAAGACGAAAGATCTCCTCTTTAATTCCTTCAGGGGGTTTTAGGGATTTCTTATGTTTTGTTTTATCGTTTCTCTTGAGATGTTTTCTCATTTAGTTATGAACTAAACCCCTCAGATACCTGAAGGGGATGAAACCTATGATGGATTTTGTTATTTAATTCTTTTAGTTTATATGATAAATACTTAGTTTGGTCTTAATTATGTTGCTTAAATTTATCTGATGTGCTTAGGTGGAGGAATAGACCCTGCCTAAGAGTAGATCTAGCATAACTAAGCGGAGTTGATCGGACGCCTAGAGATAGGGTTACGAGATTTGGCCGGATTAGGGTGAAACCTAATATGGGAGTCCATTGATCGATTTACTGCTTCCTTAGGGGGTTATTATAAGAGAACGAGAGTTCCACTAATTAACCTAAGGTTAGACGTTATTCGCTTCGAGAGAAGGTTTAATATAGGTTAGGGACTCTCACGAATCAAGCTAAGTAAAGAAATCATATGAATTGAAGAGGTAGATAATAAGTGAAGTCATAGGTGGATTCTTCCCGAAGGTATCGTCTTTATCAATTGAGTTTTCTTTAAAGTCTTTTCCCAAAGTTTTGTTCTTTTGTTTTTTGCATTTAAGTTTAAGTATTCCATTTGTTTTTTTAGATTAATAAACCAATCACTCCATATCTTAGGCTAAATAATAGAAAGAAAGTGAGTAGTAGTACTTTTAGGTTCCTTGGGTTTGATAAGATATTCTTGCCTGAGCTCTACTACTATTCTATAGGTGTGCTTGCATCTATCGTTGTCGCAGTCAGTCTACAGGTTCGATCACTCTTTTATAAATATTAAAACTAGATTGTTTTGCAGCGAACAAGTAGTAACACGGGTAAGTATATAAAATACTTGATAATTTCATACAATTAAACATTTACTTACCTTAATCATTTAACACATACACAAGTCATTTTGTATATCAAATTTACCTTTCAACTTATTTTCTTTTCAATTTAACTTGAATCTCATAACCAAAACATATTCATTACTTAGCCAACCTCAAATAGCATATCTCCAAAACTTCATTCACAATTCTACTTGACAAAGCTTTGTAAAAGAACTCTATACAAAGGTGAAAATAATAGTGCCCGATTATCTATTAGGGTTGAACCTACACGATAAATAGCCTGGCCAGGGCTTAATATTCATGTATTCTCGAGTCTGCAACACATCCAAGAACTCCGAACCTTGGAAAAAATTCATAACCTCATATACAAGACTTTTACTAATTTCACCGGGATTTATCTCACATTATACACAATTCCAATTCACCAACAACCAATATTGACAAATCAAATATAACACATTTGCATAAGCAATTTAAACTACATGGTATGAACTTACCTGATTTCACAGTAGCGCTTTAGCTAACAAGGACTAGTTGACAATTTTCTCTTTTCCTTGTACATCCTCCGATTGTTGTAATTTCATTTATACAACAATTCTCTAAGTTTTGCATTTATTTTAATTTAGTCCATAAAATCGAAAATATTATAATTTACACATTTGAGCTTCGATTTTGAAATCGATCTCAATTTCATCCTCCAAAAGTCCAATAGAACACAAAAATTCAAAATCTTCATACACATTTTTAACTTATTACATTTTAGTCCCTAAGTTTAAAACTAACAACTTTTACATTACAAACTAATCCATTTACATATCTAAGCTTCAAAGCTAACCAAACAGCCACAAAAGCTTCAAGAAAACATCAATAGCAACTTAAAAATACTTTAAAAGTCTCGTGAAATAGCCCACGGGTTAGCTAAATCAAGCTCTCGAGATTTCAAAAACATAAAAATTAGAAGAAACAAACTAGAGTTAACTTACCAATCAAGGATAAAAAGTTTGAAACCAAGCCCTAGTTTTCCCTTTTGTTTCATGAAAAGAAGATGAACCAAAAACAAAAACGAAAATGTTCTTAGCTTTTGTTTTTCTTATTTTAACTATTATACATTATAATAATATTTTATATTATAAAATAAATCACATTTTAACTAAATAAACATACTAATCGTCCAAAACAAAAATAAAATGATATATTTACCATTTAAAACCATTAAAAAATTTAATCAAGCATTTTAGTTAATAGAAATCAATAGAGATAAAATTTTACGTATTTTACAATTTAGTCATTTTTCCTTAATTAACTAGCCAAACGAAAAAAATTACTGGACCAAACTTGAATACGATACATATATAACTTCGTAAATATTAAATAAATAACATTTACTAACTCACACATTGGAATTATGATTTTGAAACCTCTGTTTTCGACACCCCTGAGATCAGGTTGTTACAATACATGTTCACATTTTCCTAGCATAGTTTTGTATGTGTTTAGAAACTATCTTTCAGAACCATAATAAGATTTATCATCTATCTCAACCTTAGAACCATATACCACACTCGAAGCAAATATTACATGATTGTTCACTTTGTCCTCATTAGATCCAAAATTGCTAGAGGTGTCTTCATCACTCCATGTAAGACATAAAACTTTCTTTATCTTCTTAAGAGTGTTAGCACACTTAGTCTGAATATGACCATTGCCAATGTATTCATGACTTTGGGAATTGTTGCTACCTACAGTAGGTGTTTGCTTAATATGAAAATAGTTTGTATAAGTACTTGACTGCACTGCTAAAAAATTGTGCAAACAAAACAAAATAACACCAAGGATTTGTTTATGCAATTGGTTTTCTTACATCTATGGAGCTTAGCTCAGTGATTAATTCCACTATTTTTAATCATAAATACAACAACGATTTACACTCCATCACTCCCCAAGTATAGAGATCATACTTTTGTACCTATAAACTAGAACACTCGCCTCCAAATCCTCCCTTAAGAACTTGGGTAATAAATACTCAATGTTTACAATTTAGATTGCACTTTTTTAGAAAAATAATTCCTCAATAAATAGATTCAAATGCTCTCAATAAACTCTCATACACAACCTAAACAAGCCTTAAAACATATATCAAATTTGGCTCGTTAATATAGAAACTAAGTGAATACAATTAAGTAACTCATTGAAAATAACTATTACAACATATACATTCAAAGCACAATCAATCAAAGATAGACTCTCCAAAATCTGTAACACAATCTCGATCGAATCCCTACATTCCAACGGTTGAATTAATTCACTCAAATCTAATCCAATCTTCAATAGTCAATGATTGGTTTCCATAGACGGGCCACAATATCTTCAATATAACAGCCCATTAATAGGTCCAAATATTTTTTTTCATGAAATTACCAACTTAAATATAGCAAGTATTTTCACTGCCTTAGTGGCAGTTTGCAGTGGGAACTACTGAGTGCCACTCAACTCATTCAACAGACCTAGCCTCAACAATTTTTTTATTAAATTTTATATAAAAGTATAAAAAGACAAAAGTACATTCATAATAGTATTTGTTACCTTCTAAATATAATTTTTTAGTCATTTTTCAATTGAATTGGTGTTTGATTGACTGGTGACACTTAGGGTGGGTTTGGATGGCGATTGAGTGCGGTGCAGTGCGTTTAGCTTACTTTTTGTCTCACGCTACTGATGATCGCTACAAGATATCTAATCTCACTTTACGCTATTTTTACACTAATAGCGAGATAAGCGCACAAATCCATCTAAACCCACCCTTAGTCAAAAACTTAAATATAATAGGCTTATATGTAAAAAAAAAAAAAAAAAGCCCTTAAGAAATTGCTAAAAGATCAACTAAGTCTTTTTGTTATCGGTTCCGTCATTGACCACGTTGACCATTGAAAAACTAACGAACCAACCAGTTGGTGACACATGGCAACTTCTACTTTAATCTAATATTTTCTCATAGAAAATAATTAAAAAATCATAAAAAATTGAAACTATTAAAAATTAAGAATATTAATAAATTAATAAAAACTTATAAATATTATAAAAAATTTAAAAAATTATAAAATTAATAGAATATATTTAAAATATTTAAAATTTTATGAAAACATATAAAAAATCATAAAAACTATTGAAAATTATAAAAATTGATATAAAATTATAAAAAAATCATAAAAACATGAAATTGGACGGAATCAATCGGTCGAACCAGTTAGATCGAAACCAGCAAGGCTACCTGTTTAAAGAAAACCAATAGATTAATTGACCCGGGAGCTGAGCTGTTGAACTAATTTTTTTATTTTTAATATTCTATTTAATTAAACTGTATGTCCGTCGAACTGACAAATCGGTGGCTTGACCGGTTCGACCATTAATCTGATTCTAAAAACCTTGGTTAGAATATTTCATACTAATATATGCTAATATTTGGATAATGGAAATTTATAAAATTAAGAAAAAAAATTCAAAGTCAAGTATTTTTTGTATAGGTAGACTAGTGGTTGAGCTGATCAGGCCATCGATTTGCTAGTTCGATTGGTCAATATAGTTTAATTAAATAAAACATAAAAGAATTAAAACAAATCGGTTCAACCGCCAGACTCGCAGGTCAACCAATCTAATGGTTTTCTCTTGACTGATACCCTTGTTGATTTCGATCTAACTAGTTCGACTGACTGATCCAGTCCAATTTAAGTTTTTATGATTTTTTATAAATTTATGTCAATTTAAATATTTTTATGATTTTTTATAAGCTTTTAAGAATTTTTATACATTTTATAAAATTTTAAATATTTTTATTAATTTTATAAAAAATTATAATTTGTATAGATTTTTAATATTTATAAATTTAGATTACTTTTAATAAATTCTTAAGTATTTTTAATTTTAATAATTTTTATGAATTTGTCAAGTGCCACATTTTGACAAAACCGTTCACGGATAAATTTTTCTTTTTTGACTTATAAACATAATGATGAAAATATTACAAAAACAGTGTTTTATTTCCGTATCTAAATAATTTTAGAACTTTGGTCAACTAACTTATATAATCATTTTCTAGTTATGGGGATTCAACATAATTATGATCTTCTTTATGAATTTTTCCAACCACATGATGCATAATTTCTCTTCTAACATAAAAACCAAATGAGAATGGTAGTTCTAAAAGGTTTCCAAATGCAATTTGTGACAAAATTGTACTCATTGGCACTCATCTCATTCCTCACTTAATACGTACAAGAATGGTTAAATGATCACAAACAAACAAAACTTTGATGAAGAAAAAGTTGGTGATACCTTCTTGTTTCAACTCACTAACCCTAAACAGAATCATTCTCATCTTCATCCTCACCAATTTATCTATCTTCTTTACCTGTTTTCTATCAACAAGTAACAGATTCCAAATGAGGACTACTAATTTTGTCTTCATTTTCATACAAATAATCATATCTTGAAATTATTCAAAATAAATATTTATATTCTAATAGAAATAAATTTAAAACTAACATCACAATCAATCATTACAAGTATTGACTAACTTAAACGATCTCACCCACTCATGGTTTACACTGGTGGGAGCTAAAGACGATATTGAAGAAGGGTTTTGCTCGCCTTAATCCAATCTGAACAATCGTTACAAGTATTGACCAACTTAAACAATCTCACTCACTCATGGTTTACACTAGTGAGAGCTAGGGACGATATTGAAGAAGGGTTTTGCTCACCTTAATCCAATCTGATTTTTATACCTTCTGCCTCAACTCTTAAAATTAAAAGCTTATAATGAAATATTTATACAAGTGTTTATAAAATTAAAATATATCCTATAAATTCTTATAGAATTAAAAAATTGTAATTTAAAACATAAAAATGGTCATGAATATAAAAGAGAGATATTTCTTAAATATATCGGGATAGTCCAAAGGAAATTTTACTTTAACCTCAACTTAACACCAACAATTAAACAATCAACTGTCTTACCTTGAAAAAAATCCCCCTTATAAGGAGGAGGCGAACTAAAACCCATTTAGTTTGGGATTTTTAAATGGGACTCGATTTTGAACACTCAAAATTTTCAAGACATCAACTTTACCATTAAATCAAAACTCAATTTACCTAACAAAAAATTATGTTTAAAACAAATTAATTAACATATATTTTCATCTAAATTCTTATATCTTCTAACCCTCCATAATATATAAATATTGCAGCCATCTTTCATGAATATTATATATTTTAAAACCCTAGTCTCAGATAAGGGTGGTAAGAAAAATAAAAAAGGGAGAGAAAAGAGAATTGGCGCCATTAGAGGGTACAAGCGAGAAGAATAAAATAGATTTCACATTGGTTATTATATCTTAAACCAGATATTAAAGTCCAGGTTAAAGGAGCAAGCTTTTGCTTTTAAAGCAGAAACATAGGCTAATTGGGTGATAGACCAAATAAATGATCCTTAAAAACACATTAAAGAAAAGGACAAGAATTCTATGCACGTTTAAGATTTTAGGGACTGAAAGAGTGGGGTAAGAAGATCATTGCTTACAATCAGAACCATAGAGCTACACCATTGGACAGTTGGATTTGAGATAGCCCACCTCAAAAGATTAAAAAAGAATCTTAAAGTTTTTTTGGGGGGGCTTTTTTTTAATTATTTTAATAATGAGTTATAAGGTTAGGTGGTGAAAAGGATGGCCACTAGGTGAAAGGTGGAACCCATGGTTGAAGAGGAGTTGGAATCCACTTGAAGTGCTTTGAGTTGAAGACATAGGACTTGGATTTTTAATGGGGACATCCGACACATGCTTTCAAGCTATGAAACCTCTCTCTCTATATCTCTGGCTCTTTCATATGTGTAAAGAAAGGTATCACTAGATTCAACCCATTATTAGGTCCTTAAACTCAATTAAACTAAGTAGCCGAAGCCTCCAATTATTGGAGGAAAAGAAACCACTTCCCTTCCACAATCGAGTCTCACTTAATGGTCCCATTTGATTAAACAGCTCTCACTTGGAACAGTTCAGGACAATAGTTACATGGCTCGTAAATAAAACATGTTGAATTTCTTATAAAAGTATGTTTTCAAGTATAAATGTTGGCACATTTTGTTTGTTCAAATGATTTTATCTAAATTTCAATGACAATTATTTCGGCATTAGTTCAATGGACTATTAAAAATTATTATGTTCAAATGATTTGATCTTGTTGATGTTTCTATGCGGTGCGTTGGGTTGAGCAACGGATTGGGTTGTATAGTTAGGTTGCCTACAAGACAAAAGAAATTAAGAGGTGCCGAAGCTTGTGTACACTCTGAAGCTCAAGTCAATGTTTCAGCAGGGTGGGAGGTTGAAGATGATCATGGATCAAATATAAAACAGAGAGAAATCATACCGGAAATGAGGTCAATGTTTGGTATTTGCAGTTGATTCTTGAGCTTGTATGTTTGTTGCCTAGATCTATCAGTTGGTTAACGTGATGTCTCCTATTTGTTTAGGTACGTTATTAGATCATTCCTTATGCAAGTATGCTGAGTTGTATAGATGCTTCTTCTGTTATAGGGAGATGAATCCTTTTTGCGCCATGTGACCTTACTACGCTAGTTGGTGATCTTGTGAGCCTTAAGGGGTTTGAGTTCATATCGGCATTATGCGTATTTGAGCCAAAGCTCTCCTAAGCTTCTTCTTGGGTCATATTTAAATGACAATTATTTTGGGATAAGTTCATTAGATGGTTAAATAATGATTATGTCTAGTCAAGATTTTTCAATTATGAAAAGTTGTATAATAATTGGAAGTGCCGATGTGTTTATTTAAGTAGTTTTCTTGTTACATTGCACTTGAATATATATATTATTTAATATTTTTGATATAATAATTTATAATCATACCAACAGTTATCATTATAAGTGTGGACTTGAACTAGTTGCTAAAGTTACAAGAAACAAAATATGAGAAGTCACAATAGAAGTGATCATATATGCCATGATTGTGATAACCACAATAAAATAGGGGACAATAAATTGTTTACGCAGTTCGGCTTGACTATATTTGCAGAGTCTAATTCAATAGGATAAATTTATTGTCCTTGAAACAAATACACAAGTGAACCTAGTTCTAACACACTCTAGTGAAGAGTCCTCACTCTTGTACTCAAATACTAAATCTCTCACTACTAAATCTTCCCCCCAAGAACTTAGCTCGTAAAACTAACAACAAAAGGTTTTACTTTCTCAAATACACTATAAAAAAATAACGTTCCTCAATGAATTGATAAGTGCTCTCAATATTCAGTACATCAACCTACACGAGTCTCTCTAACATATATATATTTACGAGACTTGCTAGTATACTAAAAGGTCAATCACAATCTCTTTTAAACAGTAGTTAAAATAACTAAATATAATATAATAATGACCACAATAAGGTGAATTGTTGGTAGATAATCCTTCAAAAGATTTTCTCAATTCAACATCCTTAATCTAAAGGTGTTAATATAATTTATTTGATCTGTTTCAATACTCAAAATATGATTTTTCAAGTGAATTAATTTTTATTGATGAGCTTGAATCATTCTATACAAGTAGCACAAAGATTTATTTCTATAAATCCTGTAAAAAGGACAATTGATCATTTGCACATTCAACAAACTTCAAATATTTCAAAACCTTTTTTTTTCGAATTGTTTAAACCAGCCAAGGTGCCTGCCTGGTTTCCACTATTTCCTTATTGACCATATATATATATATATATAGACCGTGAAAAGGTTCCCACTTCTATTTAAAAAGTTTTATCTTTTCTATTAATTATATACAAAACATAGGGGCACCTGGACTTAGATAAGGTGAGATAATTGGTACATGAAAATCCTGATGGTTCTGTCTTAAATCTTGCAGTGTATCTTTTGTAGTGCTTCCTTATTATCTTGTACCTAAAAAACAGATCACAGAGAGAGAGAGATGGACACATTTACAAAAAGGAAGTAATATTAATATAACTAGACAGGGAAGCACACACCAAACAGGCTGAGATTGCTGTGCCCGTACAATTTTTTTACGAAGGTTCGGGATATGAGTGATGAGGAGCCGTGGAGATAAGAGGAGGAGGACGGTGGTATTTTACGATCAATAGGGTAATAATCGATGTGGCGGTGGCCTTGCATGCATGGAAAGGTGGTGCATGCAGCTCATGAATTGCGTACGTGCATGAGACAATAATAATTATAATAATGGAGGATCGTTTTTGTTGATTGGAATATCAAAAGGGTAAACTAAACTATTAGTCACTAAATTATGGATAAGTTTTGTTTTGGTCATTTAATTAAAAAAATTATAATTTGGTCATTAAACTATTCAAAAGTTTTCATTTAAGTCACTAGGTATTAAAATCAATGCTATATGGCTTTCTCTTCGCACTGTCTGTACCTGTCGAAAGCTCTCTTTCCCCTCTCTACTACAGTTCAATTTTTTTTCATGAAACAGCTTTGGACGTCACGAATCTGCGAATCAAAATTCAAAAGCTTTTTTCTTCAATCTTCAACACTGACCGTCAGATTGAGTTGGATCTAAGGTATATTGTTCTACTTGTAGATGGGTACTAATCTACTATCGATCATCGAATCGTCGCTTGGAGTTCGCTAACATAACCTTCTTTTTTGAAAGAAAAAAAAAACCTTAACAGCCTAGTGACTTAAATAAATACTTTTGAATAGTTCAGTGACTTAAATGGGAATTTCAAATAGTTCAATGACCAACTTGAAATTTTTTTAGTTAAGTGACCAAAGTAAAAACTTACCTATTTAGTGACTAATGGTGTAATTTATCCATATGAAAATATGGTTTTTATGGTAACATTATACGCTAACATATAAATAATTTAAATATGAAGATGTATAGAATTTTGTTTAGAAGTTATAAATACAAATATTGTAAAATACCAAGTAACAATAACATATAGTCAAATAAATACAAAATACAAATAGATAAAGCGAGCAAAATAAGCCCAAGCTTGAAAGCTCATCCTTCCAATTTGAGCTCGTAACGATCTAAGTCTGAGAAAACCCAAGCCCATAACATATATGAACTCAAGAAAATCTGAGTTCAAATTTGAGTTCGACATAACCTGAGCTCGAGAAAGTCCAAGTCCATAAAAATTTGAGTTTGAGTATCTGACCCCAACCCGAGATAAGTCTGACACACAACACAAATTTATAATTGAACAATCATAATAGACATTAATAATTAATTTAATTTTATGATATTACTTGAAATAAAATTATTTATTTTATGAAGTTGGGACTCATAAGCATTACATATTTATATTAAAATTTTATTAATAGCAAAAATAATCAATAATAAATTTTTATGTTAAATTATAAAATAAAATTTTAAAAACATTAATTGAATAAAAATGTTTTAATACTATAACTATATATGTACAATAAATAGATGAAATTAATAATTATTAAAATCTATAAAATTTAAATTTAACGATAACATAAAATATATATAACAACATAATACATTAATTTAATAATACAATAAGTAGTGTTATACTTATCACAAATGATAGAACATGATTTATTATGCAATATTAATAACATTACTAATAAATTTAATTTTAATAATTTTATTAATATTATTATCTTTATATTATATTTTAATTTGGAGCGAGTTTATTTTATTTAGGATGGGTTTTAAATAAAGTTTAAATTGGGCTTAGGCTTAGGTTTAGGTTTAGATTTGGGTTTGGTTAGTATTGGGTTTAAATATATATTACATGTACAAAGTTAATTAATTTGGTTTAAATGGTTTTGAATTTTTAAAACCGAAACCGAATCAACAACATTAAATCAATCGGTTACCTAACCTGACCATAGTGCATATACATAAAGTATTAATATATTAAATAATTATATTTAATCATTAATGCATATATATAAATTGTTAATATATTATATATTATATTATATAATATAACATTATATAATATAGTATGAGGGCTAAGTTTCAAATGTACAAAATGTATATGCATGGAGGGACTTAAAGCATATTTCAACCAATATAATAATAAACAAGAATATATAATAATTACTATATTATATACTATTATTATAGTATAAGTTTTCATTAGATTTGATGAATTCGATGCTCCTAATCCTTTAATTTCATGTTTTACACTCAAGAGAGCTTAGGGAGTTGAAAAGAACGTGAAACGGGCCAAAATGGGACAAAATGGGCCTATCTCAGAAATCAACACGGCCTAGACCAACGTACACGGGCAGACCACACGGCTGTGTTTGACGAACAGAATTGAGAACGGCCCAAGCCATCATGCACGGGCGTGTCCCTGCCAACCCCAAGACTAATTCTATTCGAAAAAGGGTACTTGTGGCCCAAGAAAGACGTTCCAAAGCCTATATAAAGACCCTAGGGGGTGACCTAAAAGAGGACGATGAAGAGAAGGCAGAAAATACTCGAAGACAGCCATCGGAAGCAGCTCGGAGGAAAGATATCCATCAAGACTGAAGATATCCCATCAAGTTCTTTATAAGTTTTTGGGTTTTCCCATGTTTTGTTGTTTTCCTTATTTTGAGATGTTTCCTTCTATCAGTATGAACTAAACTCCCTAAATACCTAGGGAGGATGAAACCTAAGACGGATCTTATTATTATTTGATTTATAAGATAAATACTTGTTCTTATTCTTAATTGTGAGTTCTTATTCTTGTTTTGATAATTCAGGTTATTGATTCAAGTCAAATGTGCTTATTTAAGAGTAGATCAACACAATTAAGCGGAGTTGATTGCAACCCCAGAGATAGGGCGACGAAAATCTGTCGAATTAGAGTCAAATCTAATAAGGGAATCCATATATCGAGTTAATGCGACAATAGTGGTTTTAATTAGAAAGAGATTTCAATTAATCAACCTAGAGTCAGTTGTTTTTAGTCTTGAGAGAGATATTAACATAAATTAGAGATTTCTACAGATTAAGTCAAGTGAATAAATCATATGAATCAAAGGTAATAAGTGAAGTCTAGGTGGATTCTTGCTTAGGTATTGCTTATCTCATAAAGTTGTCTAAAAGTATTTTTCCCAATTCATTCTCTGTCATGCTTTTTATTAATTTTAGTTTAAAAGAATTCATTCCAAATCTTAGGCTAGATAATAGAAATATAGTAATTACTAGTACTCTTAGTCCTTGTGGATATGATATTTCCGGTCTTACAATAACTATACTATTAAACGATAGGTGTGCTTGACTTTATTGTGATCATAGTTAGTTTTAGACACATCAGCATGTGATATAGTATTACATAATGTAGTTTTAAAATTGTTAATACATACATATATATATAACTATTAATTGGTCCAAAATCAAATTTACCAATCAATTTGTTTGAATTGCCTTAATTTGGTCGGTTAAATCGGTTTTAATAACTAACCATAATAGATGATATACTATTACATAATATAATAATATATAGTATATAATTACGACTAAAACTATTAATACATATAGATAACAATCATCATATTATAGATGATAACATGATTATTTTGCATGATTTCTTGTATCTAATTCGGTTTATTTCTGAATTAGTCCCTGCTAAATTAGTATTTTTATAATTTAATTCTTGTCAGGGATGCAATTGATCAAAAGCAAGCTAAAAAGGGCCAAATTGAAAGGAAATCATAGAAATGAGGCCAAATCAAAAAGATGGAAGAAGCCAAGGACTCATCAAGCAATTTGACTTTGTAAAAAGCCAAATATGGAAAATCTTATTTTTAGTTTATTTTATTTTTATTATTTTTATTTTTAATTATTTAAGATTTTATTTAAATTAAATAAGCCTATTTTTAGTAAACCCCATGTATATAAATAGGGTTATTTGTATTTAGAAAATCATCAATCAAATATTTCTTTTCCTATTCCTATTTGAAGTTCTATTTCTTTTTTTCCTATTTCAATTTAGAATAGGATTTCTTTTATTTTTCCTTCAATTTAACGTGAAGCAATCAACCCATTTCAATTCCTTTTGTTTCTTTTCCAAAATTGGTTTAATTGCTTTCCAAACCCCTTTCCCCTTCCAAAATTCCATCACCCTTCACACCAAGCCAAAACACATTCCACAAACTTGCAAGCATGATTAAAATCATGCCACACTAAACCCTTCAGCTTTAAGCGGTGTTGACCCCGTCAAAAACCCGTGAGTTATGAACCCGAGCTATTTAACCCCCAATTTCCAATACTTATTATTTCTTCGAATGAAGAGTATGACTTCGTCAACTCACAAAGTCAAGTCAGGCTAAGTCAAAAAAGACATCGTTTGAGTTAGTGCGGCTAGACGTACAGTTGGATGCCGAAAGGATCGTTTGTCTAATCGGTTTTCTGTGAACACATTGGCGTGCCAAGTGGGGATTGTTGTTTGGTTCCGTCAAGGGAAGTAGTAACCGGATTTAAATGTCCCAACGTTTGAAGGCATTGGTTCAAGCTAGGCTCTTCTAGAACGCAAAGCTACCGGAGTTCTAAACCACGAATGTTTCATAGGTTGTTCGATCGGTAAGGGTTAGTTATAGGACGTTCCATAACTAATTTACACAAGGAAGAGTTGGTGTTCGAGGCGTCCTTGGTAGCTATAACTAGCTTGTTGGAAAAGAGGAGTTCATCTAATTTCGAGGATCGGGTCAAAGACAGAAAAACCCGTGCTTAAGGCTGAGCTAAGTTTAATTGATTTTCCTTTAGATTACTTCATTGTTTTTTTATTTTATCTTTTACTTTTTACTTTTTTTCTGTGTTTATTTCAGGTCACATATTTTACTTCCCCCAACTTGGGGGCACGACAACTGCCCAGACATAAATCTGGTCACGATAAAAATAATTATCAGTAAACCCAGTCTCTGTGGGATTGGCCCTACTCCCTATACTGCTTAAATTTGCAAATTAGATGTAGGTTTATATTGGTGGAATCGACAGCCATCAGTTTTGGTGCCGTTGCAGGGGATTTGCAATACTTACAATTGTTTAAATCATCCTCATGACTAAATCTTCATCAGGAGATCTCGAATACGACCCAGAGATCAAGAAACCAGTGCGAGCACGACGAAAAGAGACAGAAGCTCTTAAACATGCAAGTAAAGCAAAAGTTCAACTAGGACAAGTGATCCTAGAATCGACGTTGAAAAGTTGAGCAAAGCAATTCGTGCAGAGGAAATTCAACGTGGGAAACAAGTCAAAGTGGTTGAACCTGAGGCTGAACCATTTTTTGAGACAAAAGAATTGAAAGACAACCTCAGTGAACCAGACAAGATGGCAAACCAAACCATTCGTCAACTAACCGCTGCTCCTAACGAGCAAACACCGTTATGTATCAACTATCTAACCGGATGAACCCCGTTCGAGTTAAAGTCGGCTTGATTCACCTTTTGCCCACTTTTTGAGGCTTGAAGAACGAAAATCCACGGACCCACTTGAGAGAATTCCACATGGTCTGCTCAAGGATGAAACCCCAGTGAGTATCCGAAGATGAAATCAAACTTTGGGCCTTTCCTTTTTCTTTAGTTGATACAACAAAAGAATGGTTATTTTACTTACCTCCGGTTCTATCACAACGTGGGATGACTTATCTCGTGTTTTTCTTGACAGATTCTTTCCAGCGTCACGAGCAACTGAACTTAGGAGGGACATAGTGGGAATTCGCCAAATAGAGAGTGAATCGCTCTACGACTATTGGGGCGGTACAAAAAACTATGTGCAAGTTGTCCTCAACATGGGTTGACTGAACAATCACTGTAACACCCCAAACCCGGCTAGAAGTTAGGCTCGAATCTAGCGTGTCACAATGAAGGAAGTTTAAATGCTAAGCAATTGTTTAGAAAAGTTTTATCAGATTTTTGAACTCCGAGTTCGTTGTTTGTTTGAGAAAAACGTGACTTGCCAAATGACTGTTTAAAAGTTGTTATTATTTTGAAAAATAGTTTTGTTATGAAAGTTGAACTTGCATCGTTGCGTAAACATGATATTTTAGAAAATGATTGCTAAAGTTTTAAGAAAACCCCGTATTTATAAGTTTAAAAGTTATAAATGAAAACTTAGAAAAAATAAACCAGTGGCTTTATTACAAAATATTAACCCAAAATAAATAATCTAAAAGAAAAGGCAAAAATCAAAATTACTAAAGTTCACGAGTAGTATCTCCGATGTATAGCCACCCCCGAGTCCTCCACGGCTCCCAATCCTCTATCGCTGGGAATTACCTGAGACATTTAAAAAAAAAGGGGTGAGTTTAAGAAAACTCAGTGTGTACAACCCTCATCTGTAAGAACATGCATCACAACAATCCAAGCCAAAGCCCATTACAGTAACGATGGCAATTGGGCCTTAGCCCAAAATAGCCTCGGTTGAGCCTTAACCCATATCATATGTCACATTAGATAATGTATGCAATGCGATGCAAACCCTGCCCCAACCTAGATTTTCCATCCTCTACACACCACCTGTACCAACCAATCACACCGTAGGGATTTCTACAATCAACCCTCCATCCACTACACACCATCGATGGCAGTTATGCTGCAGTTAGCTGCTCATCGTCAGAATCGTGACATAGTTACCATAATAGATTGTGGCAGAGCCACTACAACAGATCATGGCAAAAGCCACTACAACAGATCATGGCAAAAGCCACTACAACAGACCATGGCAAAAGCCACTATAACAGAACACTTCCCCTTTCATCAATCACCCAACCCCCTGTAATCACAAAAATCGGCATACATGTTTATCATATCAAATCAACAGAACCATTCACTTTAGAATGACAGAGATCACTAACCTGGTGATTCGCCTTTACCTTCCTCGGGTTTTCCACAGCCATGCCGGTATTTGACATTTAATAGAATATAATAGATTTATAAGCATATACTAACAGGCAATCCAAATGGTGTGAGAATGTTACACACAATCACACTAATCAACCCCAAAGGGTATAACGGTAATTTTACCTACCGAGGGTATTTCAGTAATTTACCTACCAAGGGTAATTCGATAATCTACTCATAACTAATCAATGTATGCAGTGCATCTCGAACATAATCAATCATATAATTAACACAAACAACATTAGTACTACCACGAGGGTACAACGGTCATTTGTCGCTTAAGGGTAAAATAATAATTACACACTAAGGGTATTTTGGTAATTTATAATCTGGGGGTATTTCGGTAATTTTGTAATTCGGGGGTATTTTAGTAATTTTACAAACCAAGGGTATTTTGGTAATTTTGCAAACTAAGGGTATTTTAGTAATTTTACAAACTAGGGGTATTTTGGTAATTTTACAAACTAGAGGTATTTTGGTAATTTTACAAACCAGGGGTTTTCTGGTAATTTTGTAAACTGGGGGTATTTTGGTAATTTTACAAATTAGGGGTATTTTGGTAATTTTACAAATTAGGGGTATTTTGGTAATTTCGTAAACTGGGGGTATTTTGGTAATTTTACAAATTGGGGGTACTTCGATCCCTTTTGGGTTTTAGCTATGTACTTTGGCCCATTAACAAGTCCTCGCGGCTAAAGTGAACAGACACTTCGCTCAGGTAGGATTCCAGAAAAGAGGAGGTGGGCCACTAGGGCCGCTTAAGTACCAAGCTCTCCCTAGATCCAATCCTAGACATACATATGCCCGTTGCCACACTCCAACCCAGCGACTTGTTTACGGACATGTTTAATTATTAGAAAGTTTTATGGAATTTAAGAGTTGTTCAAACTAGGCCTAAGGTCCATAAACCCTAGCATACTTGTCTACGTCCCCATAAAGCCCATCAAACCCAAATTACATCATTACGGCCCATCAGGCCCAAGTCTCATCATATTGCCATATAGGCCCAGAACAAATTTAGATCATGTATCATGCATGTCTAATTCAATTCGTATAACCAACCAAACCATTTCATCAAACTTAGCCTTAGGGCCCACCGGGCCCATTTAGCCACTTTCAGCTTTTTGACTTTTCGGCATTGTCGATATCATGTGTGTAGTGTTTGTACACACCTGGTAACCTCGCATGCTATAAACCCCTTAGTCACGAACCTATAATCGACATCACCTAATGATTAATCATAACTTAATATACACTTATCGGAAACCGAAACCTCACCGTAACCTTACCGTGTACCTCACGTTCTAGTAGCCCTTCATTCACTACTATTGGCGATTATCCTCTAGGTCTGCACCCAAACGCCCACCAAGGTATATTAACTCTCCTCATAGAATACTCTATATATAGCTAGCTTCTAACCTTCCTTCTTTGTATCTTACCGATGTGGGATCCCTCCGTTAGCAGAGTTTAAATCCAACTCAAACTCTTATCGTCCAATCCGAAAAATAAATACTCCCTTGCTTGTCATAAGATTTGAACCCAAGCTCCATTGCACCCTTACTGATGCCTTGCCACTAGACCACTCACTTTTTGTGTCTAAAATCATGCGCAACTAAATATAACCCTATGGCAAAAATTCTAGAGTCCATTTAAAAAGAAATCCAAAATGCAAGAGCCAAGACTTGAACCTTGGACCTCCTTCCTTCTTTGTGGCGTCACCCCCTTGTCCCTTATGTGGCGTCACTTTGCCACTACACCACACACTCCACTTGTGTCATTTTTTTCCACATTTTATTCTTAAAGCCTACTACTAACTCTCAGGGTTTTATTCACCTAAAACCAAAATTTTCCTAAAGCCAAAGTTTGAACCCCGGGGCTTCATAGAAGCCCCCTAACCTTTCAAAATCACTCACCTAATAGATCCAACTTGCACTAATGTCGTTCTCTTATTCTTAAAAATTTTAAACGCTCCCGTGCCCAAGGCCTCATGGGCCTAATTCTTCAAGGCCCAATTTCGGGATGTTACAATCACTTCTTCAGTATTTCTACGAGGGTTTGCTCCCTATGGAAATGAAGATGATCGATGCTGCTAGTGGAGGGGTGCTTGTCATTATGAGTCCTCAAAGGCCAAAAGAACTGATATCCACCATGGCAGCAAATTCTCAACAGTATCACTGAATTTAGAACCCACAAGATGGGTTCATGGGGTAAACATTTCATCTTTAGAAGATAAATTGGATAAGCTTACCAATATTGTTCAATCTTTGCTTACAGAGAAGAAGAATCCAACCCAACTGTATGGAATTTGTACTACGTCTGAACATTCGATGGAGTCGTGCCTAATCCTTAATGACAATTCAACGGCACATGTTGAAGATGTTGGAGATTTTCTAGGACTTCCGCAAAGACGCTATGATCCTTTCTCCAACACCTACAATCCCGGGTAGAAGGATCATCCCAACTTGAACTACAGAGCTAATCCCGACACTACACCAAAATAGACTTTTAGCGGCATTTTTAGTGGCATTTTAATGAAAAACGTCGCAAATATTATACATTAGCGGCGTTTGAAAGAAAACGCCACAAAAAGTTGAGCAATAACGGCATTTATTTTCAAAATGCCGTTAAAAAGAGAAATAGCGGCATTTTTTCCCAAATGCCGCTAAAAGGAGAAATAGCGGCATTTTTTTCCCAAACACCGCTAAAGATCTAAGCATTAGCGGCACTTTTAAAAAAATGCCGCTAAAGACTTGAGCATTAGCGGCGCTTTTACAAAAACGCCGCTAAAGACCTGAGCATTAGCGGCGCTTTTCCACAAACTCCGCTAAAGACCTGAGCATTAGCGGCACTTTCCACAAACGCCATTAAAGACCTGAGCATTAGCGGCGCTTTTCCACAAACGCCGCTAAAGACCTGAGCATTAGTAGCGCTTTTAAAAAAACACCACTAAAGACCTGAGCATTAGCGGCGCTTTTTCACAAACTCCGCTAAAAGTTTTTCATATTTTTTTCTTATTCTTGCTTTGAATTATATTTTATTTTGATACATTCACTTATAAGTAATGAGAAAGTTTCATTTTAGTTACTTAATTATGAAAAGTTACAAATTTCTAACTAAATAATTTAGAAGTTTTCATTTAAGTTACAAATTAAGCTATTAAAATTGATTTAGGGTTTAGTATGTTAATTTCATGGTTTAGGGTTTGTTATTTTGGTGTATGGGTTTAGTGTTTTAAAGTTTGTTGTTTGGGTTTATTGTATAGTATTTAATATCTTAGTGTTTACCGATATTAAGGTTTAAGTGTTAGTGGTTAGGGGTTAATGTTTAGGGTCAGGGGTTTAGGGGGAAATGGTTAATGGGTTAGGGTTTTAGGTTTAGGGTTTATGGTTTGTGGGTTTAGGGGAAATGGTTAATGTGTTAGGTTTCTGAGTTTAGGGTTTATGGTTTAAGTTTAGGATTTTAGGGTGTTAACTATATGACCTAAAATTCCGAAACTAAAATCCCTCATGAGGGATTTATGGTTAATGTGTTAGCTATTAAAATATATGTTTTGTACTAAACTAACATTGGCCATATGAATTCCCAAAAAGTTGGTCTCGGATTATGGTTTAAGGTTTGCAGTTTAGAGTTTAAGGTTCAAGTTTTGTGGTCTAAAATTTATGGTTTGGGGTTTTGAGTTTGAGGTTTAGGTTTTTGGTGTTTGTGGTTTATGGTATAATATTTAGGGTCTAGGGTTTATGTAAAAATCTAAACAACTAATGCAGACCATACTTAAAAGAATAATGTTGATGTAAAAAGAAAGAAAAAAGAAATTCCTAAAAGAGTTGATAATGGTAATTAAAATTTTAAATTTTAAAAATAAAAATTAAAAAATTAAAAAATTAAAATTAAAAATTTAATATTTTAGTTAAAAGTTCAATACTCAAAATATAATAAAATAAAAATTAAAAAAATGATAATTTCAAGATAAAAATTTTGAAAGAAAAAAACATAAAAAAATATAAGTTAAAAATGAAAAAAAATGGTAAAACGCCACAAAAAATGGAGCTATAGTGGAGTTTTAGTAAAAAACGCCACAAAATTTCATAAGTTTAAATAAACGACGCCCAATCAGTATATCGGTTTAATAAAAATCTAAGGCTCGCTCCAGGCAGATTCACTTGAATAGGAAGTTGAATCGTGACCTAGCTATTGTATTTGTTCTTCGCTACCCACCTTCTGTCTTCCTTACTTTCTATCTTGTCTAAGCTTGCAGGATTTGTAGATTCATTTCTCTTGTCTCTCCGCCTCCGAATCAATGGTGAGCTCCTCGCTCTTTCTCTTCTTTTTTTATTTTTTTGGTTGTTTTCTATATCTTAACTATAATCTAGGGTTTTAGTGTCAAGATAGATCTTGATTTCGGGTTCTGAATCTCTCGCTTTCAGGCTTTCTCCCTCTCACATAAACACTCTTTGGTGGTGAATCTTGAGAAAAGAAAGCAAAATTTTAACATTGGTTGGTGGGAAACTAAGAAAGTGTAGCCAGTACTCTTTAATCGTGGTTTTTCATGAAGCTACTATTCTAATTTGTATCAAAGAAGATGGATAGCAGAAATGGCGGTGGTCCCATCACAACAATAGGCAAAAGGCAATCCGATTTGAAGAGTCTTCAAGCTCGTCGTTCGCTCTCTTCTCACTACTTGTCCTATATAGGTTTTAATTTGGTTACCTCTTTTAATTCTCTTTCTATTGATAGTGTGGATTGGTGCTTTCAAATGATTCTCTTTTTGTTCTCATAAAGGAAATTAGCAAAGCGTTTCCAAAATTTTCGAGTGTCGAGCAAGAACATCTCCACCAAATCTGCCCAAGAAGTTCCTGCACAAGCACCGTAAGTTCATTCTGGAATAGTTTTCCTCCCTCCAAATCTGCCCTTTTTCCCAAAGTCAGTAGCATTCATAATTTCTTTCATTTCGGGGACTCAAAGAGTGGTACATCCGCTTGAGATCTTCGCAATGACTAAGCATGTGGTGTATCTCCAAAATACTGTATATAAGGTATTTCTTGTTGTTGAATTTCTTGATTTCATATTCTTGGCCGATTGGTTCTCTTACCATAAACCACTCCATATATAATAATTGCTTTTAAGTGGCATTTAATGCCATAGATTCCCAATTCAATCCTGCATTTTCATGCTTTCCTTTGACTATTTATTGCTCTAAAACTTTCAATTGAGAACTTCATATCAGGTTAGAATTTCAATTGAGAAATTCATTTTTCTTTCATATTCATATTCTTTTTGGTTCTTTCTTTTGCTTTTTACTCTCTTATTTGTTCTCTAATCATATTTGTCAAAATACAGGAGAACCGATATGCAATAGTGGATGTTTGCTACTCACAGTCATTAAGTATGATTCTAAGATTCTTTTCTTCCATTTTTTCCCTAAAGAAATTAAGTTTGTATCAAAATGGAAATAAATTGAAAAAAAAAGAAAAGAAAAGAATTGTGCAACTTAAAATAACTCTGAGCTGAGCATGGCCACCACTAAGCTCCTGACCGGTCCATTTCTCGAGTGTCACCTAAAAGATATCCCACAAGGGTGAGTCAAATGGACTTAGTGTATAACCACCAACACAAAGTCCCAACGATTTAGGCATATCACACATATATATAGCAATTATAGATAATGATGCAATCCCGAACCCAAACCTAGATAACCATCCGCTACACATCACCCATACCAACCATCACCGTGGGGACTACTAAGTCAACCTCCATCTGCTACACATCATCGAAGGCGTAAAAATCGCACATCGCTTTTATAAATTGTGGCATAGCCACCAGATAATAGTTTGTGACATAAGTCACCACATAAAAAATTGTGTGATTTTGAAGAACATTTGATTGTATTGAGTCTAAATTGAAAACGGTGTTGTTTTTGTAAACAATAAGTTAAAAGTATTGCCGGGTTTTTAGAGTTTAACAGCAAATTGAAGATCGATTGTGATTAGGTGTCAAAACATCTAAAATTTGATTTTAAGAAAAAATTGTTTAACCTTTGATTTGATAATGATCGTATCATGATAAACCGAATTAAACACATACTTAAAATAGTTAACAATAATGGCCATATTACATCATAGGAAAACCCAGAATAAATCCAAAATACTTAAATATAAAAACAACGAAAATAAAATAACTCTGAGCTGAGCATGGCCACCACTAAGCTCCTGCCGACCCGGTCCATTTACTAAGTGTCACCTAAAAAGATATCCCACAATGGGGTGAGTCAAATGGACTTAGTGTATAACCACCAACACAAAGTCCCAATGATTTAGGCATATCAGTTCACACATATATATAGCAATTATAGATAATGATGCAATCCCGAACCCAAACCTAGATAACCATCCGCTACACATCACCCATACCAACCATCACACCGTGGGGACTACTAAGTCAACCCTCCATCCGCTACACATCATCGAAGGTAGTCGCTGCAGACGACTGGCACATCGCCCTTATAAATTGTGGCATAGCCACCAGATAATATTTTGTGACATAAGTCACCACATTTAGATTACGTGACATGAGTCACCAGATTTCGTGGTAAAACCACAGATCACTTCCCCTTAAAATAACACCCATATGCCCCATGTCATACAAATCATACAAATATCATGCTTTATGCCTTATTTCACATTCTTATCAATATTCACTTATGTGCCATATTTCACATGTTCATAACATTTATTGACGTAATATTAAAGATTACGTGCACAGATGTTCTGTACCATTGTATGGTACCTTTAGCCACGTTCACATACTTTCATTAACATATATATTAAAATATTACCATAAATCTATTAAGATTTAGTGTGGGGCTACACACGATTTATAACGAGTTCATTGAAATCCGAAAATCCTTGTACACCACCGTCGAACGCCCTAAATAACCATAGTTAGATTCGCTAACATAATGACCAATATGGCGAATATTCACATTCACTTACCTTGTGATTCCAAATCTCGAAAATAGTCACTTGACTATGAAGATGTCGAAATCCTACATGGTACATACCAGGGTCAACCTTTTTGTACAAATCTATGAAAATGGCCCTTAGCCGAATACCACATATGGCTTACCTTGGATTCTTAAAATCTCAAGATCTTCTCTTATAAATCGACTATAGGCGAATCCCAAACCTCCTTCATAGTTTCGCCAAAGAACATTAAAAGAGATTAGTGCCTTTATTTAAATCGGTTAGAGAAAGAAAAGAACAAGAGTTCACCAAGAAAGATCCTTGCCAACTCAATCGAATATCCTAGCTTGAAGCAGAGAGATTGGCTCCTGCTTAAATGATCAAGTCGACACCAAAAAGGGGTAGAGGAGCATTTGGCTATGGCCACCAAATAGAGGATTCGGCTTAGGCAAAAGTGAACAATCGGTTAAGGGCCTCTTGTGTATTCAAACTTTGATTGAATTTGCAAAGAAGAAGAAAAGATTGATGATGGAGATTCGGCCTCAACAAGATTGGAAAGAGAGAAAGGAGCTTCGGCTTTGGCAAAATAAAAGAAGAAGAAAAGAGTTGCTTTCGGTTTTAGTCAACAAAGGAAAAAAATTTTGGCAAGAGGCTCAATTGGAAAGAAAAGAAAACAAATGGCCTCACTCTCCTCCCTTGGCGAAAATACCACCAAAAGAGTCCTTTGGTGGCCAACACACATCCCTTCTCAAATCCCACTTTTTCCTCCTTATTTTCTCTTTATCACCCATTCAAAATAATTGAAATAATCCAACATTATCCTATGCCCTTAGCCAAATTTTAAAAGGAACTATACCATATCTAAAGCTCATCCAATCAGTCTCCTTGTACTGTCCACCACTGCCCATCTTAGCTGCAAAAATAAAACTCCTATTTGCGTCCCTTCTTCGCTCGAACCTAGGCCCTATTACACAGCTTGTGGCGTCACTTACTAAGGCTTTAAGTGGCGCCTCCTTGCCACTTTACCAAGCCTATTTCCATGTCCAATTCCCTTACAATATTTCTTAAGGCCTATCAGGCTTAGCTCCCCTTTAAAACTTAAAATCAAATATTTTCGAAGGCATTTTCCTACTCTCTAAGGTTCTCAAAAATCACAAGACACATTCAAACACACATAGGCATGCTACTTCATACAATTAAGCAAAAATGCACAAGCCATAAAATCCTAGATATTATAGTTCTACCCCCCTTAAAATAATTTTGACCTCAAAATTACCTAGCTAAAATAAGTGAGGGAATTGCTGTCGCATTGCTTCTTCCGGCTCCCACGAAGCTTCCTCCGATCCATGATTACGCCATAACACTTTGACTAGAGGAACTGATTTTCTCCATAACACTTCCACTACGGAATCTTAATTGTCTGAAGCAACCGTGATGGAACTTGGTGTTCAACCTTGACTTGCTAACACGTTAGGCACTTTCCTATAAACTCTGTAACTTCCCGCTTAAGACCAGGCCACCAAAACTGTTCCCTTAGATCTTTGTACAACTTACTACCTCCATGATGTATAGCATAAGGGCTACTATGCGATTCCCGAAGAATTCTCTGCCTTAACTCCTCGTTCTTTGGCATACAGATTTTACCCTTGAAACACAATAGTCCGTCACCATTAATACCATAATCCTTCAACTCCCCATTTTGCACTTGCCGTAGCTTAGCACTGAAATCATCATCTGCCAACTGTCCCTCTTTCACCTCATTCAGCCATGTCGGCTTAACTTGCAATTCTGCCAATAAACTTCCGTCGTCATACAAGCTAAGGTGTGCAAACATCGCCCTTAACTCCGACACTACTTTCTGACTTAGGGCATCTGCCACAACGTTCGCCTTGCTGGGTGATACTCTATGGAACAATCATAGTTCTTCAATAACTCCACCCACCTTCGCTGTCTCAGGTTCAGCTCTTTCTGAGTTAGTAAATACTTCAGGCTCTTGTGGTCTGTGTAGATCACTGACTTTTCTCCATATAAGTAGTGCCTCCACACTTTAAGAGCAAAGACCACTACTGCCAATTCCAAATCGTGCGTCGGGTAGTTAACCTCATGTGGCCTTAATTGTCGAGACGCATAAGCGACTACCTTCCCGTCCTGTATAAGGACACATCCCAATCCTGTGTGAGAAACATCACAGTATACCACATAGTCCTTTCCTGCCTCAGGTTGAATCAAAACTGGAGCTTCTTTCAATACCTTCTTAAGCTTCTCGAAACTTTCTTGCTGCTTATCAGTCCATATGAAATGTACCTCCTTTCTCAACAACTTCGTCAACGATGCGGCTATTGATGAGAACCCTTCTACGAACCTTCTGCAATAGCCTACTAAACCCAAGAAACTACGAACTTCCGCCACGGACTTAGGTGGTTTCCAATCCAATACTACCTCAATCTTCCGAGGATCCACCCTTATCCCTTCTGCAGACACCACATGTCCTAAAAATGTAACTTCCTTCAGCCAAAATTCACACTTGCTAAACTTGGCATATAGCTTTTTCTCCCTTAACACTTGCAACACGACTCGGAGGTGCTCATCATGTTCTTCCTCAGAGTTCGAATACACCAAAATATCGTCTATGAACACAACAACGAACCGAGTCCAGATAGGGTTGGAAGACCCGGTTTATCATGTCCATAAACGCGGCTGGGGCGTTTGTCAATCCGAACGGCATTATCAAGAACTCATAATGCCCGTACCTTGTCCGAAAAGCTGTCTTATGGATATCAGCCTCCTTCACCTTAAGCTGATGATATCCAGACCTTAGATCTATCTTCAAAAATACTACGGCCCCTTGGTGATCGAACAAGTCATCTATTCTTGGCAAAGGGTACTTGTTCTTGATGGTCAGCTTATTCAACTGACGATAATCTATGCACATGCGCATAGTTCCGTCCTTCTTCTTCACAAATAAGACCAGGTGCTCCCCATGGAGACACACTAGGTCGGATAAACCACGATCAAACAACTCTTGGATCCGAGCCTTGAGCTCAACCAACTCCTTTGGTGCCATTACATGCGGGGCAATTGACACGGGGAGTGCACGGTAGCAAGTCAATTCGAACTCCACTTCCTATCCAGGGTATTCCGGGTAACTCCTCCGAAAAACATCCACAAATTCTTTTCTTGTTCTAACTCTACTAACTCCCCTTCCTTTGCATCCAACGACTAACCAAGGTCAAAATGCCTTGCATCCTTTTCAAATCATCTTATCGACCTTTAAAGCGTAAACTACATTAGACAAGTAGTTTCTTCTTTCTCTATCATAATTATCGCCTTATCCTCGGCATCCTTAACTCCATTCACTTAGTGCGCAATCCAATACATTTCGATGTTCCACTAGCGATCCATACCAAGGATGAGATCAAATTCTCGAAGGTAATTCCATCAAGTCGGCAAGAAATACCTTTCCACAAGCTCTAGAGGTACACCAAATATCTTATTCACCACTACTGAGTTTGACCTAATGGGCTCACTACGGTCATCTCCCTATTAGGCATGTTTAGAGGCTATGCCTAGTGTTTCAACTACTCTACATGCAATATAAGAGTGGGTAGAGCCAACATCAATTAGAGCAAAGTAAGGCTCAAATCACTATAAGGAACGTCTGGATTATGATGTCCGGTGCGTCTCCATCCTCCCTCCGGTGAACCGCATACACTAGACCCGGCTGTCTTGCCTCTGTATTACCAATACCTCTGCCCCGTGTTTCTCGTCCTCTACCAGAACCATTACCTCTGCCAGCTGAACCACGACCTTCTTTGTGGTCTTTGTTCTCCTCTACCGACCTAATTAGGACCACGACTTCTTGGTGGCCCCATACATTCTCATAGAATAGTCCTTAATCATGTGGTCCCTGGACCCACACTTGAAACATCCTCCCGTCTTCTTCCAACACTCCCCTAAGTGCATCTTTCCACACTGGCTGCAAGTACGGTACTGTCCTCCCGTAGCGAATTCTCTTGACCTCGTGGCCCATCAACTCTAGGCCTCTTTTGCACATTCCGGATGACTTCTTGATCCAAAACCTCTCTTTGCTGTTCCTATCTCAGATTACATCTCATAGAGTCCTTAATCCCTTCAGCTACCTTAGCCTTCTCCATCATCACAACAAACTCTTGCTCCTACTATGGAGCTATTAACAACATCAAGTCATCCCTTAGTTCGTCTTCAAACCGGACACACCGTTCATACTCCGTTGACACAATACCTCGAGCATATCGACTCAACCTTAGAAATTCTGCCTCGTATTTCGCTACGAATTTATTTCCCTGAACCAGCCTTAAAAATGCCTTCCTCTACGCATCAACATAACTAGTTCCAATATACTTCTTCTGATATGCCGCCTTAAAATATTCCCAAGTAAGATCGTCTGCGGCAGCACCATCCCGAACCGTGAGCCACCACTGATATGACTCATCGCGGAGTAGCGATACTATCCCTTTCAATTTCTCCTCGGCGGACAAGTCCAAATCAACCATAATCATCTCCGTTGCTTCCAACCAATACTTAGCTGTATTGGGCGCCACACCAGATACACCACGAAAAAACTCAGCTCCATTAGCTCGGAGTCGCTCAAGTACCGACTTTCGAGCTTCCATGCCTCCACCTGCTCTAGCCACCCTTTCCAAAACTCACAAAGATCGCCTTGTGATCTTGCATCATCCCCGTCGATCACGATATTCCACATCGGTAATTTGGTGGTGGTGGCATTTCATTTTTGGACCCTTGGCTCAGACCTAACGGGTTTCGACACGATCATTCGGCCTCTTCCACGACCACGCACACTACAACCACGTCCCCTAGAATTCATGCTTCTGAATCGCGTTTATCTGGTTAAAGAATTTTATGAATTAGTTGTTGTTCCACTGATTTATCGTGAACAGTCTTATGTTCAATAAGTCTAAGGAGTAGTTCTTTCGAGTTCATACACACACATAGTCTCAAATTCATTCATTCAATCATCACACTCATGAACTTACGTTCATCACAGAGAAGTGTTGTAGTTGTCATTGTTGTTGTTTTCCACCACCCAATTGTATTTCCGTAATTTTATCCTATAGGGGTATTTTGGTAATTTTTTTCAAATTAGGGTATTTAAAAATTTCACAAAATAGAGATTTTTTGATATTTTTACAAAATTGAAATACTTGGTAAGAAAATTTTAAGGGTAAAATGGTAATTTTATAAACTGAGGGTATATTTATAATTTTTCAAGCCAGGGGCATTTCAGTAATTTTTCACAAAATATGGTTCCTGGTGACTTTTCAAAATAAGGGTATTTTTAGAAATTTTTAATTTGAGGGTACTTCGGTAACTTTTCACACTGAGGGTATTTTGGTCATTTGTACAGGTTAAGGGTAATTTGGTCAATTTACAAATCAGGGTATTTTGGGTCATTTTTAAATCAAGGGTACTTTGAAATTTTAAAATCACGGTTTGTCTTTAGAATTTCACAAAACAAGGTGACGGGTCCCTTTCGGGTTTTAGTTATTGAGTTTAGTCTGTGACTGAGTCCTCTTGGTTAGGGTGAACCGTCACACGCCAGGTAGGATTCGGCGGTGAGGAGGTGAGTCACTGGGGATCGCTTAAATACCAAGCTCCCCCGAATCCAATCCTAGACATGCGTATAACGATTGCCATACCTTTAACTTTCGCGACTCGCAGACTGTGTTTGTTTGGTTAGACTTTAAGTTTTATGTGTTTTGGTGTTGAAATAGGCTAACCCTAGGGTTTAATTCTAATCGCTAATCTACATCCTATAAGTCCCACATACAAATACAAAAGAGTTAGGAGTACTTACGGTGGACTTGGTAGGAGACTTAGGTGCCATGCCAGAAAACCTGCTCATTTCTTAGTAAAATTTAATTTCAAAAGAAAGAAAACATTTTGGGCCCAAAAAGCCCTCAAGGTCGAGTTTTGAGCCGGCTCGATACTAAGCCGAAACACCCCAAACTCCTACCTACAAGCCCCGATCGGATCGGCATGCTTCTTGAGTAAAACATTTCAAAACTTGTTTGTTACTTTGGAAAAATTTGTGTGATTTTGAAGAACATTTGATTTGTATTGAGTCTAAATTGAAAAGCGGTGTTGTGTTTGTAAAAATAAGTTAAAAGTATTGTCGGGTTTTAGAGTTTAACGACAAATTGAAGATCGATTGTGATTAGGTGTCAAAACATCTAAAATTTGATTTTAAGAAAATTTGTTTAACCTTTGATTTGATAATGATCGTATCATGATAAACCGAATTAAATGCATACTTAAAACAGTTAACAATAATGGCCATATTACATCATAGCAAAACCCAAAATAAATCCAAAATACTTAAATATAAAAACAACGAAAATAAAATAACTCTGAGCTGAGCATGGCCACCACTAAGCTCCGCCAATTGACCGGTCCATTCTTGAGTGTCACCTGAAAAGATATCCCACAACGGGGTGAGTCAAACGGACTTAGTGTATAACCACCAACACAAAGTCCTAACGATTTAGGCATATCAGTTCATACATATATATAGCAATTATTGATAATGATGCAATCCCGAACCCAAACTTATATAACCATCCGCTACACATCACCCGTACCAACCATCACACCGTGAGGACTACTAAGTCGACCCTCCATCCGCTACACATCATCGAAGGCAGTCGCTGCAGACGACAAGCACATCGCCCTTATAAATTGTGGCATAGCCACCAGATAATATTTTGTGACATAAGTCACCACATTCAGATTACGTGACATGAGTCACTAGATTTCGTGGTAAAAACCACCAAATCACTTCCCCTTAAAATAACACCCATATGCCCCATGTCATACAAATCATACAAATATCATGCTTTATACCTTATTTCACATTCTTATCAATATTCACTTATGTGCCATATTTCACATGTTCATAACATTTATTGACGTAATATTAAAGATTACGTACCTGAATGTTCTGTACCATTGTATGGTGCCTTTAGCCACGTTCACATACTTTCATTAACACATATATTAAAATATTACCATAAATCTATTAAGATTTAGTGTGGGGCTACACACCTGATTTACTTAATGAGTTCACTGAAATCCCGAAAATCCTTGTACACCACTGTCGACTGCCCCTAAATAACCATAGTTAGATTCGGCTAACATAATGACCAATATGGCCGAATATTCACATTCACTTACCTTGCGATTCCAAATCCCGAAAATAGTCACTTGACTATGAAGATGTCGAAATCCTACATGGTACATACCAGGGTCAACCTTTTTGTACAAATCTATGAAAATGGCCCTTGGCCGAATACCACATATGGCTTACCTTGGATTCTTAAAATCTCGAAGATCTTCTCTTATCATCGACTATAGGCGAATCCCGAAACCTCCTTTATAGTTTCGGCCAAAGAACATTAAAAGAGATTAGTGCCTTAATTTATCGTCAGTTAGAGAAAGAAAAGAACAAGAGTTTGGCCAAGAAAGATCCTTGCCAACTCAATCGAATATCCTAGCTTGAAACAGAGAGATTTGGCTCCTGCTTAAATGATCAAGTCGACACCAAAAAGGGGTAGAGGAGCATTCGGATATGGCCACCAAATAGAGGATTCAGCTTAGGCAAAAGTGAATAATCGGTTAAGGGTCTCTTGTGTATTCGGCTTTGATTGAATTTGCAAAAGAAGAAGAAAAGATTGATGATGGAGATTCGGCCTCAACAAGATTGGAAAGAGAGAAAGGAGCTTTCGGCTTTGGCAAAATAAAAGAAGAAGAAAAGAGTTGCTTTCGGTGTTTAGTCAACAGAGGAAAAAAATTTCGGCAGGGGCTCAATTGGAAAGAAAAGAAAACAAATGGCCTCACTCTCCTCCCCTTGGCTGAAAATACCACCAAAAGAGTCCTTTGGCCGGCCAACACACATCCCCTTCTCAAATCCCACTTTTTCCTCCTTATTTTTCTCTTTATCACCCATTCAAAATAATTGAAATAATCCAACATTATCCTATGCCCTTAGCCAAATTTCAAAAGGAATTAGACCATATCTAAAGCTCATCCAATCAGTCTCCTTTTGCCGTCCACCACTGCCCATCTTAGCTTCATAAATAAAACTCCTATTTGCGTCCCTTGCTGCTCGAACCTAGGCCCTATTACACAGCTTGTGGCGTCACTTACTAAGGCTTTAAGTGGCGCCTCCTTGCCACTTTACCAAGCCCATTTCCATGTCCAATTTCCCTAACAATATTTCTTAAGGCCTATCAGGCTTAGCTCCCCTTTAAAACTTAAAATCAAATATTTTCTAAGGCATTTTCCTACTCTCTAAGGTTCTCAAAATTTACAAGACACATTCAAACACACATAGGCATGCTACTTCATACAATTAAGCAAAAATGCACAAGCCATAAAATCCCGGATATTACAAATCCTTCTGAAATACCTAACTGTAAGCTTTATTTTTGTAGCCTGTTGGTTTTATTCGTGAGTAGAGTAACGTCATTGCTAGACAGGTGAGCTATTAAACTTAATGTATTTTGTGATAGTTTTTTTCACTATGAAAATATTGAACAAGGTTTTATCTATTTTTTTTAATTTATAATTACTTCGTTGCATTTTTTAAATATTAATCAAGTTTGCTAGAAACAATTTGCAAGCTTAGACTATTCTCTTTCGTGTTGTTTATAGATCAAGCTTCCATTGTATTGATTCATTGTCCTCTTCTGCAATTGTCTGTATAATTCTGTTCACAGTGCCTTTAAGTTCATTTCATTCATGATGAATCACAACTTCCTCCAATTACCCTTTCTTTTGAAGCAATTAAAACTGATTCTGTGATCTTTTTTTCCAATCCTCTAATTCTGTGTAAAGGATTGTGAAATGCATATGGTAAAGTATATACCTTATTTCTAATCTAATGTTTATATTTCATAATCATCATATTACATTGTATCTTAGTTATTGGGTTGAAATATTTACGTGAACCTTTTTACCCTCCCAATCAAGCAAAGGCTTAAGCTTAAAACAACAAAAGGTTTCTTCCAAGTAACTCTTGTTGAAAGCAAATCTATGGAAGCTACCAGTCTCAAGCTAAGGAACAGATAAGAGAAAGAGATAGGGAAAGAGATGGTACATAGAAAAAAGCTAGACTTGGTTATTGCAATTGTAGATGGGATGACATTTGAAGAGAAACAATTGGTGAGAACCATGGATGCAATTTGGTTTGAGGGACTATAGGGGTTTTTTAGGTCTAGGTTTGCGGTCTGTTGCATTCAATCATGTGTCTTAGCTTCATCCTTAGGAAAGAAATACATTGCTAGACTGGATTGGGCTTCTGTTATGCAGGCTTTTATTGGACTAGCTTTCTATTTCGACTCGTTAACTTTCTAATAAGGTTAAGCATTTTACAAATAATTGAGTCACATGCCTTTTTTGGCTAAGATATAAGGTTTTTGTTTTTAACAATCTAAGCTTGATATTGTGATTTTTTTTTTGGTACACTTGAGTGCTTTCAGCTTGCCAACTTGGACCAAAGCCCTGCAAGACTATGCTTTATTTTATCTTTTTATTCTTCTTCAAAGTGACATCAAGGGGGTATGTTTTACTAATTTAATTGTCATCTACATATATCATTGTTGATAAAATAACTTGCAACTTTTTCCTTTTGGTTTATCTTGCAATTATATCATGTAGACCATGGCTTCTAAGTTTCTTTATGTCAGATAAATAGATTGAGCAAGGAGAGCCAGTTGTATTCTTATATTTTAGCTTTTATCACTAGTCATGCGAGTGTAGAAGGCCTTTGCCTAATCCTAAAATGTTGAGCATTACTTAACTTTGTCCATTTTAGGAACTCTAGCTGTAAGAAATGAAGTAACATCGACATCTTGACTACTTCTGTGCAAATGTAATTAAAGGTTTCTCATTGAGAGGTGGATACAAGTCTAGATAACTTGTAGATATGTCTTCATTCACTTGGACTCTTTTGAATCACTATTATGTTTATTTGTTTGCTTGTACCTTAGCCACATGTTTAGCTTCAATAACTTCTCCTTTGAGTAATGATTAATTGGGGTTACGATCCTCTCTTGTTTTTGGTATAAAATTGTTTATCATTGTGCTTCATTGAATTGCTTCAACCGCATGGTTGCTATTCTTTCTTAATGGTATGCTTTGCATACCATTGACTTCTATGTGTTTGTGCAGTTGCTTCACTTAAAGCGCCTTTCGTTGCTTACATTATTGATGCAATGGGTAATGAGTCATTTAGGGTAAGCAAATTATGTGCATTTTCTTGAGCTAATGTAACAAGTTTTAAGGCCCACAACTATTGAATATATCATCATTTTAGCTTTAAGACTTTGTTTTACCACCCTCAGGTTCGTTGGCCTTTTTGGTGGATAACGGTCAATTTATGTAGAAATTGATGGTAAGGTATGCAAATTTTCAATATTGACATTTGTTCTTGTATGTATGAATCTAGCACGTAGCGTCTAGTTTCAAGGATTTAAAATGTCTTCCTTCCTAGGAAATTAGTGTGGTTCATGAAGGTGGCATCTTTGGAGGAGGTGTATGATTTGTACTTGGGGTAATCTTAACAAGCCATTTTCAATATTATATTGAGAGTTGTTAAATGCTATAAATATATGTTAATTTGTTTACCGACTTTAGATTGTTTTAGTTCAAATTTTTATGCTTATAGTCAATTCGCAAACATTATCTGAAGTTTGTGGTATAATTTGGTATTAGTTCTTGAAATATTTGGTGGTTGGATTATAGTCATTACTTTTCCTCATTCTTTATCTTTTTCTTTCTTTTAATTTCCTTTCTTACTCCAATTCTTTGTTTTTTTTTTCCCAATGTCTCAATGGTTTTGCAAAAAGCACCAAGTTCTGTATTATAGTATGGATGTATGTATGCCCTTAGTTATTTCTTTTAACTTCTTCATACAATTACAATAGAATCTGCTTTCCAACACCGCTTCCCCTTTTATATTCTTTCCTCACTTTTATGCATCTATCAGAATTATGGAACTACTATTACTTTAAGAATTCCATATGCATGTAAGACTGCTTGTTTAGAGCCTAATCTAGGATGGTGAGCAATTTGTTTTGTTAATTTTATTTGACATTCAAATCTAGTATTCAAATGAGGTTGTCTTTTCTTCGTAGGAATAAGCAATTTCTTTGTGGTAAAAATCACGGCTTATGGAATTGGACTTTTACTTTGGAGGATATTGATGCGCAAGTTTTGGCAGAAATAGATCATGATTGGAGGGGTTTTGGCTTTGAGGCTTTCTCCTTTCAAAAGTATCATCTTTTAATCCTCACTTGATTCATGGGCTCTAGTTTTTTTTCATAGTTTTCCATAATAAATCTTTTCTTTTACATTATTATGGTGAAATTTTATTGACTCACCAGAGCAGAGATTTTAGTCTTTCAGTAAACTTAATTTCCTTCAATTTTTGAGATTTACCAACAAGACATTACTGGTTCATCCACAAGAAGGAAAAAAAGGCGGGTTAAAAGATTAATCCTCTATTCCATTTAAGTTTCGGCACGATATGAGTTCTTTGAGTTCTTTGGGATGGCATAAAATGTCATAGTCCACAATTTATCTTGGCACATGCTTTGTAACTTTAGCACACTAAATAAGAAAGACCAAAGTACTACCTCTCAAGATAGTTCCCTTAGTAATCAGATATTGAAACAAGCAAAAGCTCTTACTAGGAGCAAAGTGTAGTATTTGATATTGGAGGAGTTGGTTGAGCTCCATGTTTGATTTAGGAGTTTTTCTTCTAAGAACTTTTCTCATACCGTAAGAAAGATGCTAGTGGATGTCCAAAAAGTTGAAGTGTGTGATTTGATGTGTCAAAGTAAGCAAAAGAGTCAAGTGAGAAGAAGAAAGATGTGGATTGATCATTGTAGAAATCTGGTTTACAATGTTTTGGAATTGAAGAACAGGGAGGTTGTGAGTTGTCCGAATTCTCCTAACTAGCTTGGATGTTGTTGATTCATACATTTTACAGTCCCCACTTTCCAAATGTAAAGTGTGTTCTATGTATTCATTTCTGTAAAAGGTAAATTGTTGGTGAAAACTGATAGTCGGCATTGACAAACATTTTTTTATGTATATGAAAAGGATGATCTTATTATGCATTTCTAGGGAATAAGGGTTAGTTTTCTTGAAAGCAATGATCAATGATTTATGCTACCCTCTTTTCCTCTCTGTTTCTAAATCATGCTTTCTTTTTGATTTTCAATATTGAGTTGTTAATCCAAGATGACTCAATAGTCTTATCTTTTCAAAAGTGCTTAACATAGCAAAAATTATGAAAATCTCATTTTACCATTTTACCATATATCTTTTACCCTTTTCATTGGAACTTTTGTTTTCATTCTTTTATCTTATTTTTCTCCATCGATAAATTCTATAATCTTTTCTTTCACCAAAATGACAAATAGTAAAAGATGTTAGATGTGAAAATGAGATCTTCATATATTGTTTCCTTGAAGCTGCTTGATTACAACTATTTAATGAGCCTATGAATCTAGGACTTAATGCATAGAGAATCTACGCTCCATGCGTGATAACCTTGTCGATGGAAAAACTTCAATCATCATAATCCATTGGATTCATTTTTGACTTCCTTCATACCATTTGTATGACAATGTGGGAGTGCAATTATTTATTTCAGCTAACTTTGAATTTTTGCTGTAGTGTATTCGGTCATAATTCTACTCAGAATTGGTATTTCCTCTAAGCTCTTGCATTTTGTCTATTGTTATTTTCCCTCTCCTGACCTATCTATTCAAACAAACTTTAGAACTAAACCTTAGTGATGTTTATGAGATTGCCTTCCCTACTCTCTAAGCAAGCGGAAACTAAAAATGTTCGATTGGAACCGAAAAATCTTGACATATCAATTGGTGCTACTTTTTGAGAAATTAAGGCTATTAGAGTATGGCTCTTTCTTGTTTATTTTGCCCGGGTTGGGTTCAATTCTATACTATCAATTCTAATCTAGTTGCATTATTTAGGCACATGATATTTGATATTGCATAAAAAGGTTGATGCTAACTTACCAGATTGTTGGTTTTTTTTGCTGAATCCATTTTATTACAAGAACTAAATTTTATGGGTATCTAATAGCAAAATGATTTGCATGTAGATATTTACATATGCCGGACAGCATGTCATCCGCTTTAGGAAGGCTAATCCCGTCTTAAAGACTGGTCCCGCTAGCATGGTAATTTCTGCATTAGAGATTGGAAGATTTTAAGTCTTCTTTTGTTCACAAATTTATTGGTTTTGTTGCAGATCCAAGAGTCGGATGTAAGCCGTCCACTGACTCTATCAAAGCGAGCAATTGCTGTTGCTCTCGCTATTTCTTTGGATAATGGTTACTTCTCTAGGCATGGTGGATAATTTATCACATCCTTATTGTTTATTTCTTTATTCTTTCCCCCCACTTCTTTTATTGGTTGGTTTTACGGTGTGGCTTAATTTATTAATTAAATCCTAGTATTGATTGGCTTAATTTTATTTTTTATTTGGTTTAAATGTTATAGGCTGAAAATGTTTAATTTTACTATTTTTCCCTTATTTTTTAATAATATTTTAATCTTATTCTTTTTTTATAATATTTTATTTTTTTATTTTTAATGACTTTTAGCGACGTTTTTAGAAAAACCGCCGCTAAAGGTCAAGCTTCTTGCGACGTTTTTAGAGAAAGCGTCGCTAAAGGTCATGCTTTTAGCGGCGTTTTCAGAAAAAGCATGTAACACCCCAAACCAGGTCTATGCGTCGAGACGAGATTTGGTTTGTCACACAGATCGAACATTTTTTTTATTCTCTAATGATTTAAGTAAAACAGTTCTCTAAAACCTCTTGAAGGAGAACTTTAGTAAAAACCAAGAAAATGATTTGGAATCGATGAATTTAATAAACATTTGTTGAAATTTTATCATTTAGTATTCAACTGTCAAAACCTTAAAATAGTTTTTTTTTAAAGAGTTCAAAAGAATTTGAAAATAAAAATAATTATAGAATCTCATATGTTTAAAAAAAACAAAGTATTTTAAAGAAATATTATAGGATTAACATAAGCCCATATTAAATATCTAAAATAAAATTTAAATCCATCCACACATAAAAATCTATAAAATATTAATAAAGGCCTTATTACATCACATCCAAAATAGTAATTTAAAGAAAGCACTTAATATAAGTTCATAGTTTATAAAACCCATATTTGCAGTATGGCCTCCACGAAGTCATCCTACCAAGCCTCCGTCAATTGCCATTACCTGAGATAGAAAATTTAAGGGAGTGAGTTACTCAGAACTCAGTGTATAACTCACTTACTATATCCACTGGGCCAGATCATCAAGTCATTATTTTTGGGCTTGAGCCCATCAAGGATTTAGCAATATAATAAATGAAATGCATGCAAAATGAAATTTCCCAACCAACCTAATTTCCATCCGCTACACACCACCTGTAGCAACCATCACACCTGTGGGGATCAAGTCAACCCACCCCGCCAACACACCAATCATAGGCATTAAGCCATTTTTAATAATGTTGTGGTGCACCACCGAACTAGATTGTGACAAAGTCACTGAACTAGAGGCATTAAGCCATTTTTAATAATGTTGTGGTACACCACCGAACTACTAGATTGTGACAAAGTCACCGAACTAGAGTCATTAAGCCATTTTTAATAATGTTGTGTGCACCACCGAACTAGATTGTGACAAAGTCACCGAACTAGAGGCATTAAGCCATTGAAATATTTGTGGCAGAGCCACCGAACTAGATTTTGGCAACAAGCCTTTCTTCTCTTCATCATTCTTCCCAACCCATGCAAACATGTATGCATATCAGTCTTTATCCATATGATAATCTAGCAAAAAGCCAAAATACATGTGAGTCTATATTTCAAGTTTTTATTATGGCCCATAATACAAAATAATATTTAGCCCATTAGCAATCTAGCAACTTTGGCCCATATATCAATCTAGCAGATTTTTCAGCCCATTTAACGATCTAGCAGATTTTTCGGCCCATTTAACGATCTAGCAGAATTTTGGCCCAATTACATATGAGGCATAAAATTTACCATTTACCAATTAACTCATTGAGGGCGTTTTCGTATTTTTTATCGCAACTTTAACAGTTTTCATGTATTTACACAAAAATACTAATTATTACGCATTTTCCGATTCTGTCAACTTTGTGATTTTTTCCCAATACTTACGGTATAGCATCTAACCCGAGATAAGTGTGAAGTTACACACGATTCTTGTGAGAACTAGACTTTCCGTTCGTCAATACCTAAGCAATATCGATAAATTAGAACACTATTATTTATAAAACGACACTATTGATAAACGATCTAAATCTTTACCCTTAGAATTTTGAACCGCTTCTATTTGTGGTTTCTCCCCGATTGTTGGTTCGTTACCCGATGAGAATCCACGAACAAACAAAGGTTCGGGAATCTGAATGACTTCAAACAACTGGTTCTCCTTGGATGAGGGTCCGCAACCCGGTGGAAAATCTCGGATTCAAAGCGACCTTCGTTTATACTTAGGGGAATAAGCGGAACCACCCTCTTAGAACACTATTTACCGCCTTTTCTTCCCTATCTTGATTGTCTCTATTAAAATAAGATCATTAGTCCGACTAATTAATTATCGAAATTATGACTAACGATTTCAAAAACAAGATTGGCTTACCACAATAATCCTCGTTCCACAAGATGACAATTGAGCGATAACATCCCTAAAGCGAAATCGATTAATAAACCATCTATACCAATATGATGAGTAATATGAGAATCCTTGAATAAACTCATTACCTTAACTCTTAAGATCGATTCCAACGATTCACGATACTCACAAACTCTTGAGTTTACGCCTCCAAAATCACACTATTGTCCACGGTTGAAAAGAAATGATTGAGAAGAATACTTATGTATAATGGAAGATTTGGCTATGAATAAACAAAGAAAAGGAAAATGTTTGACAATGGAGCAATCTAGCATTCGCCATGAGAGAAAAATAATGAAAAAAATTTAGTTGAGAAGAAAATAAAAAGATGAAAGAAGGAGATGATGATGATTCGGTTTTCAAGAGAGAAATGAGAAAGAAAAGAGTTGAGTTTAGGAGCAATGTGCATTTGGCATTGGGGAGGAAAAAGAGGAAAAAGAAAAAAAAAAAAGGATCCTTGTTAGCTATGTGATTTCGATCACAAGGAGAAGAAAAAGGTTTGGAGAGAGAGAGCAACTAATCCAAAATGGTCAAAAGAAATGACAAAAGAAATATTTGTTTACTCAAAGTTGTTGGCACATTCGGCTAGGGAGAAAATGGATGGAGAGAAAAATGTGTCTTGCAAAAGCAAAAATGACCAAAAGGTAATACCCCCAAAAGCTACCAACCAAACTAGCCTATCACCAAAATTCACTACCCAAATTCGGATCCCCCCTTTAGTCCACAAAACCGTCCCCATTCATGGTCAAAATGGCCATGAAAGAGTTACCAAAACATCAACCTAGTCTCAAGCCTTACCATCCTCCATTTTCCTTAAGTTTGAGAAACATTATCCCCAAAGTCAAGCAATTCCATCCCTTAACTCATGCTTACCATAACCTTAAGTCTTATTACCAAAAAATTTAATCCAACTCATCCTAATCCTTATCCATGATCGACACATGCTAGGATAAAGAAAAAATAAAAGCTCCCAAATTACATGCTAGGAGATTCAAACCTCTTCCCTCAAGTCCAACTTATGGCGCCATCACCACTTTGCCAATTGCTCATCTTATGCCATCTTTAGACACTTAAATGTACTTAAGCTTCAAGATCACCTGATTTTTATACACTAAAGTACTCTTTACTAAAATTAATTCTAATTCCAAGTAAACCTGAGCCTTCTCAAGACTATATTTAGTACATAATAAAATCATACCCGAGCTAACACCAAGCAAAATTTTGATACTCAAATTTTTAGGATGTTACAATTCTACCCCCTTAAAGAAAATTTTGTCCTCGAAATTTACCTGATTAAAAGAGGTGAGGATATTGTTGCTGAATTGCATCCTTAGGCTCCCACGTAGCTTCCTCCGTTCCGTGATTATGCCATAAAACCTTGACTAACGGCACGATTTTCTTTCTTAGCACTTTAACATCTCGGTCTAAAATTTCCACTAGATCTTCCTCAAAAGACAAGTCTGATTTCAATTCCACTTCTTCTACTGGTACTATGTGAGACGGATCCGATCTATAGCGCCTCAGCATGGAAACATGGAAAACATTATGAATTTGACTCAACTCCGGAGGTAATTCAATCTGATAGGCCACTGGACCAACACACCTCATCACACGATATGGTCCAATGAACCTAGGGCTCAACTTGCCCTTCTTTCCAAATCTGAAAATTTTCTTCCAAGGTGAGACCTTCAGAAAGACCTGCTCTCCCACAGCAAACTCGATATCCTTACGCTTCAGGTCTGCATACGACTTCTATCTATCTGAAGCTTCCTTTAACCGTGCTCGAATAACTTTTACCTTTTCTTCTGTTTCAGATATCAACTCAGGACCCAACATCTGCCGTTCGCCCAATTCAGTCCAACAAGTAGGAGTACGACACCTACGACCATACAATGCCTCGTAGGGTGCCATCTGAATGCTAGACTGATAGCTATTGTTATCATAAATTTCCCGTGATGAAAATCCTCCCAACTACCTCTGAAGTCAATCACACATCCTATTAACATGTCTTCCAATAAGCGAACTACTCTTTCCGATCGACCATCGATTGAGGATGAAAAGCCGTCTTGAAGTTTAACTTCATTCCCAAGGCTTCATGCGAGCTTTCCAAAATCGTGATGTAAATCTAGAATCACATGTCGATATAATGAACCTTTGGTACCCCATGCAACCTCACGATTTCAGATACATACAGCTTAGCCAATTTCTATAATGAGTAATCCGTATGAACTAGAAGAAAATGAGCAGTCTTCGTCAATCAATCAACTACTACCCATACAAAATTTTTCTTAGTAGGTGTTAAAGGTAACCCATTGACAAAATCCATTATTATTCGCTCCCATTTCCAAAGAGGAATCTTTATCGGTTGTAATAAACCCGACGGCAATTGATGCTCGCCTTCACTTGTTGACAAGTCAAACATTTTCCTACAAACTCAAAATCTCACGCTTCAACCACGCCATCAATATCATTCACGGAGATCCCGATACATCTTATTTCCTCCGGTGCATAGCATAAGGGCTACTATCGCCTCCCAGAATCATTGCCTCAAATCGAGTCTTTAGGCATACAAAACCTTTCACGAAAACACAAGACTCCATTCGTGTTTATACCAAAATCCTCTATTTCACCCCTTTCAACTTGGTTGAATTAAGGGTCCTAACTTTTATCGATATCCGCTTTTCTGGATTTGTTCTAACCACGGAGGCTTCACCAAGTTACGCTAATGACTACCATCATCATACAAACTCAAATGAGCAAACATTGCTCTCAAATCAGATACCACCTTACGACTTAACGCGTCAGCTACCACATTAGCCTTTCCAGGATGATACTCGATTGAGAAATCATAATCCTTTAATAGTTCCACCCATCTTCTTTGTCTCAAATTTAACTCCTTCTGAGTAAGAAGATACTTAAGACTCTTGTGATCCGTATAGATGATAGACTTCTCACCATAGAGATAGTGCCTCCAAATCTTTAAAGCAAACACTACTGTAGCTAACTCCAAATCATGAGTAGGATAGTTTACTTCGTGCGGTCTCAACTGACGAGAAGCATAAGCCACCACCTTTCCATTTTGCATCAGCACACAACCCAAACCCGTGTGAGATGCATCACAATAAACGATAAATTCTTTTTCAGCCTCAGGTTGAATCAAAACTGGTGCTTCCGTCAGAATCTTCTTCAATTTCTCGAAACTCTCTTGTTATTTTTCAGTCCAAATATACGGTACTCCCTTCCGCAACAATTTAGTTAGGGGTGCAACAATCAACGAAAACCCCTCAACAAAGCGTCTATAATAACCAGCCAAACCTAAGAAACTCGAATTTTAGCTACCGACTTTGGTGGTTTCCAATCCAGTACAGCTTCAATCTTCCGAGGATCCACCCTTATTCCTTCAGCCGATACTACATGACCTAAGAAAGTCACTTCTTTTAGTCAGAATTCACATTTACTGAATTTGGCATAAAGTTGCTTATCACGAAGTAATTGCAATACTATACGCAAATGCGAATCATGCTCCTCTTCATTCCTTGAATATACCAAAATGTCATCTATGAACATTACCACAAACCGGTCTAAATATGGTTGAAAGACTCGGTTCATCATGTCCATAAATGTGGCTGGTGCATTGGTCAACCCAAACGGCATTACCAAAATTCATAATGTCCATAACGAGTTGAATCTTTGTCTTATAAATATCTACTTCTTTCACCTTTAGTTGGTGATACCCGATCTCAAATCAATTTTGAGAAAAGCTCAAGCTCCTTTCAATTGATCAAACAGTCATCAATTCTCGACAAAGGATACCTATTCTTGATCGTCAATTTATTCAATTGCTCGTAATCAATGCACATACACATCGACCCATCCTTTTCTTAACGAACAAAGCGGTGCTCCCTATAGAGACACACTCGATCGAATAAATCTCGATCCAACAATTCTTGAATTTGAGCTTTAAGCTCGCTAACTCCTTGATTGCCATTCTATAAGAAGCAATGGACACTAGAGTCATTCGAGCAAAAGCTCAATACCAAATTCTACTTCCGATCCGAGGTATACCGGGAAGTTCATCGGAAATACATCTGGAAATTCCTTCACCGTTCTCACATTATTCACTGATAACTCATTGGCATCCAAAGCACAAATAAAAGCTAAGAATGCTTCATACCCTTTTCGCACCAACTTTTTAGCCTTTAACGCAGATACCACATTTGCCAAGTAATTCCTTCGTTCACCTATCATTATTACTTCCTTATCACCCGAAGTTCTTATTGACATCCGCTTTTCAACACAATCCAAATGCGCCCGATGCTTAACCAACCAATCCATGCCCAGAATGAGATCGAACTCACCAAAGGCAATTCCATCAAATTCGCCAAAATATTTCTTCTTGAATTTCTAAGGCACGCCTCTAAACAATTTATTTACAATTATCGATCGTCTAAAGGACTAATTACCGTCATCTCACTATCGGTAATTTTAGATTCTAGATTCAAGTTTTCGAGATATGGCGCTAGCAACATACAGTGAGTAGAACCAATATCTATCAAAGCGAGAATGGTACATCATAGATGAAAATGTACCGATTATTACATCAGGTGCATTGCCATCCTCGCGGCGTCTAACTACATAGACCAATCCTGGCTGTCTTGCATCTGTGTTATCTCTAGAACCATTGCCTCGACCCGGTGCACCTTGACCACGTCCAGTCCCATTACCACCATGACCTGGTCCACGGCCTCTCAGTGGCTGCTGAGTTCCTCTTGCCAGTTGTGCATCAGTAATACAAACTTCTTGGGTCGTATCCATACGTCGAGGGCAATTTCTATATTGATGATCCATTGAACCATATTTATAACAAGCACCAGTTTTCCTCTAGCACTCTCCGGAATGCCATTTCCCACATTCAATACAATCTCGACTCTGATTACTAGCCACAGGTGCTCTACCTTGAGCTGGCTCATCATTCTGAGGCCTCTTCAGAAACCTTTTTGAAGAACCCGAATACTTTATATCCCTCTTGCCTCTAGCTCTTTCCCGATTCTATCGTTCTGAGCTCTTAGCCTCTTCAGCTATCTTGGCTTTCTCCACAAGCATGGCAAAAGTTCTAACTTGTTGTGGGGCTATCAGAACCCGCAACTCATCATTCAACCCATCCTCAAAGTGTACACAACGCTCATGATCCATTGACACTATTGTCCGAGCATAGTGACTCAAGCATAAAACTTCGACCTCACACGCCGCCTTGTCTTATTTCCTTGAATTAGATTCAAAAATTCCTTCCTTGGGCATCCACATAACTTGTTCCTATATATTTCCCTTGAAAGGCAGCTTTGAAGAATTCCCAAGTAATCAATGCAGCCTCGGTGCCTTCTCAAACAGTAAGCCACCATTGATACGCCTCGTCTCTTAGCAAGGACACGGCTCCTCTCAGTTTCTGCTCGACGGTGCATTCCAGATCATCCATAATCCGCTCCACAGCTTTGAGCCAATATTCTACCACATTCGAAGCTACACAGGAGACACCTCTAAAAACTTCTGCACCACTAGACTTGAGTTGTTCCGATATCGACCCACGAGTTACTGGCCCAATTCTAGCTCCAGCTACTCTTTCTAAGACTCGCAACATTGCTTGAGTCAAAGCATTATCTTCTTCCATATGATCATGTGATCCCGTCTCACTCTCAAATGACGCAGGTGCATCCATTTTCGGCATATGACCCAGAGCTTCAGTTGCACCTCTAACACCTTGTCCTCTATCATGGCCACGTCTACCACGTCCACGACCACGTCCTCTAGTGCTCATAATGACTAATTCGATTTAATCTGATTACAAGTTTTATGAATCAGAATACTATTTCAGTGTTTATTAACGATATTTTATGAGATTCAAGAGATAAAGTTGTTTTTGCAAACACATCCTATAGTCTCAATCTTTACGATTTTCAACATCTAAAACTAGAAGTTCTAGAGTGTTCCTATGATATATCATCATAATAATCATTCAGTAATGAATACTTACTTGACTTAGCGCCGGATGCTTGTGGTGCCATACTAACTTTAAAACATAATTAAAATAATTTCATACGGAAGTTATTTGTTGAACCCAACCACATCCGAGTTTTGAAACTAGCTCTGATACCATTAAATGTAACACCCCAAACCAGGTCTATGCGTCAAGACGAGATTTGGTTTGTCACACAGATCAAACATTTTTTTTATTCTCTAATGATTTAAGTAAAACAGTTCTCCAAAACCTCTTGAAGGAGAACTTTAGTAAAAACCAAGAAAATGATTTGGAATCGATGAATTTAAGAAACATTTGTTGAAATTTTATCATTTAGTATTCAACTGTCAAAACCTTAAAATAGTTTTTTTAAAGAGTTCAAAAGAATTTGAAAATAAAAATAATTATAGAATCTCATATGTTTTAAAAAAACAAAGTATTTTAAAGAAATATTATAGGATTAACATAAACCCATATTAAATATCTAAAATAAAATTTAAATCCATCCACACATAAAAATCCATAAAATATTAATAAAGCCCTTATTACATTACATCCAAAATAGTAATTTAAAGAAAGCACTTAATATAAGTTCATAGTTTATAAAACCCATATTCGCAGATGGCCTCCACGAAGTTATCCTCTACCAAGCCTCCGTCAATTGCCATTACGAGATGGAAAATTTAAGGAGTGAGTTACTCGAACTCGATGTATAACTTACTTACTATATCCATCGGGCCGATCATCAAGTCATTATTTCTAGGCTTGAGCCCATCAAGGATTTAGCAATATAATAAATGAAATGCATGCAAAATGAAATTTCCCAACCAACCTAATTTCCATCCGCTACACACCACCCGTACAACCATCACACCTGTGGGGATCAAGTCAACCCACCCCGCCAACACACCAATCATAGGCATTAAGCCATTTTTAATAATGTTGTGGTGCACCACCGAACTAGATTGTGTCAAAGTCACCGAACTAGAGGCATTAAGTAATTTTTAATAATGTTGTGGTGCACCACCGAACTAGATTGTGACAAAGTCACCGAACTAGAGGCATTAAGCCATTTTTAATAATGTTGTGGTGCACCACCGAACTAGATTGTGACAAAGTCACCGAACTAGAGGCATTAAGCCATTGAAATATTTGTGGCAGAGCCACCGAACTAGATTTTGGCAACAAGCCTTTCTTCTCTTCATCATTTTTCCCAACCCATGCAAACATGTATGCATATCAGTCTATATCCATATGATAATTTAGCAAAAAGCCAAAATACATGTGAGTCTATATTTCAAGTTTTTATTATGGCCCATAATACAAAATAATATTTATGTAACACCCCAAACCCAGCCCATGAGCCCTGATCGGATCTAGTATGTCACGGAGTAAAAACGTTTTGAAAGATATTGATTTTCTGGTGAAAACTTGATAAAATGTGGTTAAGGTTTTGAATAGTGTTTGATAAAACTCAGGTGGGATTGGTTTTTATTTATAAACATGGTTGTGTTTGGAAACCTTTTTAAAACATTTGATCATGTAAAATTTTAAAGTCGTCAGAGTTGTTGTTAACTTAGTAAATTTCGTTACCCGATGGTAATATCTTTGAAAACTCATAAAAGATATTTAATTTGAAAATGTTACTTTTAACCGATTTACTTAACATTATATAATCTCATTTGTAATATAGTATAAGTAGAGTAAATAACTATGTAAACATCCCAAAATAATGAACTAGCGGCCTTATTACAACCCAAGTTAAAAACATAATAAAGAATAAATAAACTTAATTATAATAAATTAAATTCAAAAACAACGAATAAGCATGGCCGCCTCGAGTCCTCTCCGGCTCCATCTCCGCGATCTATCATCTGCAAAATAATATGGGAAGGGGGTGAGTCACCAAGACTCAGTGTGTAAATCCCCCACCCGGAAATGCAACTCACACACAAGTTATTAATAAACATGCAAACATGCAACCCCACTAACCATCCGTACTCCTTTAACTACCCCGTGTGGTCAAAACCACTGGTGGTCAAAACCACTAGTGACTAGAGTCATAAATCAAGTGATGGGGCCAACCCATCGTGTAGTCAAAACCACCGATGACCATAGGTCACAATTATCATAATGTGGTCAAAACCCTTTGGTGGTACCAAACCACTTTGGGACTTAGTCACAATTTATCATCGGTGTGGTCAAAACCCTTTGGTGACCAAAGCCACAATTAAACTGATGGGGCCAACCCATCTTATGGTCAAAACCACTGGTGACAATCCATAGAAATCATCCCCCTCCTTTCATCAATCCCACCATCATCATGCTTGCATAACAAATATCATAATCCCATACATCATGCATTTATGTATAGCATAGCATTCAACAGCATATGATGGCATACACATACATCATAGATCATGTAATAGGGGACTTACCCGAAATCCATGCTTATGTCCACAAGCAAATCACTACCACAATGATAAAAAAGGCAACAATATAGTCATGTTAACTAATAAAGTGTGTAGTGAATTTTACACACCTGTTACTAACGAAATTCCTAGATCCCGAAGATCCAATCTACGATGCTAGATCCTTTGACCCTATATTCGGTCAACAACAAGGTTAGTGACATAGGCCTATTTGGCTAAACCAAATAATCTCGAAGGATATGTCGTGCTCGAAATAACACTCACCTTGGTTGCCAATTTGGTTTCCAACCAAATCCCGAAGCCTTTGTTTGCCTTGGTCGATTAGCCCCTAAATCCATGGCACATAATCGGTTATATATGGATACCCAAAAATGGCCTTTAGTCGAATAAGACTAGTCACTTGTCACTTGTCTTGTCGAGATCCCTACCAAAACATTTGTTAGAATCGGCTTGCACACTTAACCATAATCAAGGCCTTTGGCTGAATAGTGTATGTGCCTCATCTTTGAAGAATCGACTCCCGATAGGCTCCGTCAATGCACCTTGCTGTTAGCTACAACAAAGAAATACCACATTGTGATCCTATGAACATTCGGCCATCCCAAAAGAGAAGAAACAAACCGATTACCTTAAGGAAGAAATACTTACCACTATGCCACTTGGAGAACTACAAGAGAAAAGTTGACAGCCCCTAAGAGATTCGGCCAACACAAGATGGAAGGGTTGGAATTTTGAGTAGAAAAGGGGGGGTAGGTTCGGCCAAGTAGAAGAAAAAGAAACTAGAAATTTTTGAAGAATTTTGGCTATTGTGGCTAGGGAGAATTCGGCCAGCAACAAGAGAAGAAGAAAAGAAATAATTTGATGAATTTTTGGCACCTCCCTAATGTGATAACCGATTATGGATGGCCCCCAAGGAGTCTTATATTCGGCCAACTCCCCTCTTTTTGTGATAATTTCCAGCTTTTAATTATCACCTATTTAGTTAGATTAAATACAAGACCTATCTTCTATCCCTTCCTTTATCACCTCTTCAAAAATAAAAAGAAATAAAATAAAAAATAATCACTCTTCTTAGCCGGAAAAAAAAAACAAGGCTTATCATAATAAGAGTCCCACATGCAAGCCATCAGCTCCCTCTCCCATTCACGCCATCTTGAAAAAAATAAAATACCAACTGCTGCTCCCTTGGTTCGAACATAGGACCTCACTGCTGCAGCCCTCTTATAACGTCCCATGCCATTCTACCACATCGACTTTCATGCCCCAAAACCTCGACATTTAATTATAAGGCCTTCCTAGGCCTATTCCCTTCCTAACACAAAAGAAAATAAAACTCCTAAGGCGCAAACTTGACAGCTCGAACCCAAGATCTGCGCCCATTGTCACCTCCAAACTCTTAAGTGGCGCATGAAAGCCACTTTGCCACTGACTCATTTCATGACATAAACCCCTTTCAATCCCTTTTAAATGCTCCTTCCTTAACTCCCCCTTGCCCTAACGCCAAAGGCAAAAATTAAAACATTCATGCGCTTCCACCAGGACTCGAACATGAGTCCTCCCTCTTGCACTCCCTTGCACCTCAGCGCCTCAAGCCACTATGCCAATTTATTCCTTGTGTCATGCTTCTCCCGAAATTTCTCTTAACCCCTATCTCACCTTGCTTCCTCCTCTAACGCACTAAAAATAAATTTCAGCCCTAAGTCAGACTAGTCCGGGGTTATGACTAGACCCTAAAATATATCAGGCAATCAAGCATACATATTTCTTCAAGCACACACATGGGAAATATAATCAAATTTCAAACAACCCCTAATTCAGGATGTTACAATTTAGCCCATTAGCAATCTAGCAACTTTGGCCCATATATCAGTCTAGCAGATTTTTGGCCCATTTAACGATCTAGCAGATTTTTCGGCCCATTTAACTATTAGATTTTTTGGCCCATTTAACGATCTAGCAGATTTTTTGGCCCATTTAACGATCTAGCAGATTTTTGGCCCAATTACACATTAGGCATAAAATTTACCATTTACCAATTAACTCATTGAGGGCATTTTCGTAATTTTTATCGCAACTTTAACAGTTTTCATGTATTTACACAAAAATACTAATTATTACGCATTTTTGATTTTGTCAACTTTACGATTTTTTTCCAATACTTACGGTATAGCATCTAACCCGAGATAAGTGTGAAGTTACACACCTGATTACTGTGAGAACTAAACTTTCTCGTTCGTCAATACCTAAACGTAATATGATAAATTAGAACACTATTATTTATAAAACTATACTATTGATAAACGATCTAAATCTTTACCCTCAAAATTTCAAACCACTTCTATTTGTGGTTTCTCCCAGATTGTTGGTTCGTTACCCGATGAGAATCCATGAACAAACAAAGGTTCGGGAGTACGAATGACTTCAAACAACTAGTTCTCCTCGGATGAGGGTCCCCAACCCGGTGGAAAATCTCAATTTCTAAAAAAATTTCTTCGTTTATACTTAGGGGAATAGTGGAACCACCCTCTTAGAACACTATTTACCGCCCTTTTCTTCCCTATCTTGATTGTCTCTATTAACATAAGATCATTAGTCCGACTAATTAATTATTGAAATTATGACTAACGATTTCAAAAACGAGATTGGCTTACCACAATAATCCTCATTCCACAAGATAACAATTGAGCAATAACGTCTCCTAAAACGAAATTGATTAATAAACCATCTATACCAATATGACAAGTAATATGAGAATCCTTGAATAAACTCCTTACCTTAACTCTTAATATCGATTCCAACGATTCACGATACTCACGAACTCTTGAGTTTCTACCCTCCAAAATCACACTATTTTCCACGGTTGAAAAAGAAATGATTGAGAAGAATACTTATGTATAATGGAAGATTCAACTATGAATAAATAAAGAAAAGGAAAATGGTTCGGCAATGGAGCAATCTAGCATTCGGCCATGAGAGAAAAATAATGAAGAAAATTTAGTTGAGAAGAAAATAAAAGGATGAAAGAAGGAGATGATGATGATTCGGTTTTCAAGAGAGAAAAGAGAAAGAAAAGAGTTGAGTTTAGGAGCAATGTGCATTCGGCATTGGGGAGGAAAAAGAGGAAAATGAAAAAAAAAATCCTTGTTAGCTATGTGATTTCGGTCACAAGGAGAAGAAAAAGGTTTGGAGAGAGAGAGCAAATAATCCGAAATGGTCAAAAGAAATGACAAAAGAAATATTTGTCACAAAGTTGTTGGCACATTCTGGCTAGGGAGAAAATGGATGGAGAGAAAATGTGTCTTGCAAAAGTAAAATGACCAAAAGGTAATACCCCAAAAGCTACCAACCAAACTAGCCTATCACCAAAATTCACTACCCAAATTTGGCTCCCCCTTTAGTCCACAAAACCGTCCCCATTCATGGTCAAAATGGCCATGAAAGAGTTACCAAAACATCAACCTAGTCTCAAGCCTTACCATCCTCCATTTTCCTTAAGTTTGAGAAACATTATCCCCAAAGTCAAGCAATTCCATCCCTTAACTCATGCTTACCATAACCTTAAGTCTTATTACCAAAAATTTAATCCAACTCATCCTAATCCTTATCCATGATGACACATGCTAGGATAAAGCAAAATAAAAGCTCTCAAATTACATGCTAGGAGATTGAACCTCTTCCTCAAGTCCAACTTATAGCGCTATCTCCACTTTGCCAATTGCTCATCTTATACCATCTTTAGACACTTAAATTTACTTAAGCTTCAAGGTCACCTGATTTCTATACACTAAAGTACTCTTTACTAAAATTTATTCTAATTCCAAGTAAACCTGAGCCTTCTCAAGACTATATTTAGCACATAATAAAATCATACCCGAGCTAACACCAAGTAACATTTTGATACTCAAATTTTTAGGATGTTACAAAGCGTCGCTAAAAGCCCTAACTTTTAGCGGCGTTTGTGGGAAAAGCGCCGCTAAAAGTCATGACCTTTAGCGGCATTTGTGGGAAAATCACCGCTAAAACCCCTAACCTTTAGCGGCGTTTGTGGAAAAAGTGCCACTAAAACCTCTGACCTTTAGCGGCGTTTGTAGGAAAGCGCCGCTAAAAGTCATGACCTTTAGTGGCATTTGTGGAAAAAGCGTCGCTAAAGGTCATGATCTTTAGCGGCGTTTATGAGAAAAATGCCGCTAAAGTTTGTGGCGTTTGTTTTAGCGGAGTTTTTTGCGGCGCTTTCGAAAGCACCGAAAATACTATTAGTGGCGCTTATAAACGCCGCTAAAAGCTTAAAAAAACGCCGCTAAAAGTGTTTTGGTGTAATGATATTATAATCCATTGTACCAACCGAGACTTCTGCAACCACTACAACAGCAACCCAAGCCGAGCACATCTTTAAAAGTTATTGTGGAAAGACTTGCCGCCGACGCTGCAAAATATCAACAAAGGATAGACACATCAATACAAGAGTTAACTAATCAAGTTAGTAAACTCTCGATAGCAGTTAATCGTTTCGAGTCTCAAGATAAATTACCTTCCTAGATAGAGCCGAATCCTCGATAAAATGCCAGTGCAATAACTCTTCGCAGCGGAAAGGTTCTAGAAACAGTGTCAGTCAAAAGTTATGGGCAAGACAAGGAACGGGAAAAGCAAATCTCGGATCCAACCACCAGATCGGAATCAAAATTCGGAGACCAGTTGTGGTGCCACCTCCTTTTCCAGGGAGGTTTGCAAAGGATAAGAAAGAGAAGGAGGAAAAAAAATCCTCGAGACATTCAGGAAGGTAGAGGTAAATATCCCTTTACTTGATGCTATCAAACAAATCCCTCGTTATGCGAAATTCCTCAAGGAATTGTGTTCTAGCAAGTGAACGTTAATAGGTAACAAAAAAGTAAATGTAAGAGAAAATGTCTCCGCAGTACTGCAAAAGAAAATTCCTTCCAAATACAAGAACCAAGGTATGTTTGTTATTTCTTGTGAGATAGGTAATATAGGCATTAAGAACGCCATGTGATTTAAGGGCTTCCATTAATGTTATGCCTTATTCTACTTTTAAGTTGATTAATGCGGGTCCTCAAAAAGAAACAGGAGTAATAATTCAGTTGGCGGACAGGTTAGTCGTTATCCCGAAGGGCTGCTTGAAGACGTCCTTGTTAAAGTTAACGAATTAGTTTTCCCTATAGATTTCTACATTATTAATATGGAAGATAATAACTCAACTAATTCATTTGACATTTTGCTTGGAAGGCCGTTTCTAAGTACTGCAAGCGCAAAAATCGATGTCCAAAGTGGAACGATGACCATGGAGTTTGATGGAGAAATCGTAAAATTCAATGTCTACGAGGCTATGGGTCATCCTAACTCACTATTAAATATTTCTAGTATCGATATTATAGATTGTTTAACTCAATCTTACTCTGAATATCTTGACTTTCATGATTTGGAAACTGTCCTTTACAGAAGCATTGACATGGATGTTTTACGTCATCTTGAGGAATTAACAGTGGCTCCGGAGGATCAAGACAAGATGACTTTCACATGCCCCTTCGGAATGTTTGCGTATAGATGAATGCCGTTTGGACCCTGCAATGCTTCGACTACTTTCCAAAGATGCATGGTGAGCATATTCTCCGATTACGTCGAGAAAATTATTTCAAGTCTTTATAGATGACTTCACGATTTACGGTAACTCTTTAATGAATGCATCGATAATCTTGCTAAGATATTACGAAGATGCCTAGAATTTAATCTTGTTTTGAATTATGAGAAATGCCATTTCATGGTTGATAAAGGATTAATTTTAGATCATATAGTTTCCTCGGAAGGAATTATGGTTGATAAGGCAAAAATAGATTTTATTAACTTATTACCTTACCCCACATCTGTGAGGGAAGTTCGTTCATTTCTTGGCCATGCAGGACTTTACAGACGATTCATGAAAGATTTCTCGAAAATCACGCGACTGCTTTGTAGCCTGTTACAAAAGGAGAAAGAGTTTGAATTCGACCAGACTTGCAAAGACGCGTTTGACATGCTGAAACAGAAATTGGTCTCCACTCCTATAGAGCAGCTACCAAACTGGAACTTTCAGTTAGAAATCATGTGATGCAAGCAACCAAAGTGTGGGAGCTGTTATTGGCCAAAGGATAGGGAATGAGCCTAATGTCATCTACTATGCCTCGAAGACTTTGGACACTGCCCAAAGCAACTACACAACCACTGAGAAAGAATTATTAACTGTTGTGTTTACTTTAGACAAATTTAGATCTTACCTATTTGGAACTAAGGTAATTATTTTTTCTGATCATGCAGCTTTGAAATACTTAATAGGGAAGAAGGAGGCAAAACCCCGACTGATCAGGTGGATTCTACTCCTACAAGAGTTCGATTTTGAAATCTGGGATAAAAAGGGATGCGAAAGCCTAGTAGCTGACCATATGAGTCGATTATCGATTCCAGTATATGACACACCATTGAAGGATAACTTCCCAGATGAAAACCTGTTTTCAGCAAATGCAGTTCATCCTTGGTATGCAAACATAGTAAATTACCTCATTACAAGTACTGTTCCTTCAGAATTACCAAGGTATAAAAAAGATAAGATAAAAAAGGATGCGCAGTATTACATTTGGGATGATCCTTACCTTTGGAAGCATTGCTCCGATCAGGTAATTTAATGGTGTGTAGCAGAAAAAGAGGTATAGTCTATCTTAACTTTTTGTCATTCTTATGCATGTGGAGGGCACTTTGGTCCTAAACGCACCGCACATAAAATTCTTGAATATGGACTATTTTGGCCAAACATATTTCGTGATGCCTTTTTATTCTGCAAAACCTGTGAAAAATGCCAAAGAGTTGGCAATCTTAGTCGTTGAAATGAGATGCCCTTACTCCTATTCATGTTTGTGAAATTTTCGATGTGTGCGGCATTGACTTTATGGGTCCCTTCGTTTCTTCTTTTGATAACTTGTATATACTCTTAGCTATTGATTATGTCTCTAAGTGGATAGAGGTGAAAGCCACTCGCAATGATAATACTAAGACCGTGGTTGACTTTCTTAAAAGTTCTATTTTTTCTAGGTATGGCACTCCACGAGCAATAATCAGTGACGGAGGAACTCATTTTTGTAATAAGCTCGTAAGTGCACTGATAGAGAAATATAGAGTAACTCAACGAATTGCCATTTCTTACCATCCACAAACAAACGGGCAAGCCAAAGTGTCGAATCGAGAGATAAAGTCTATTCTGGAAAAGACGGTTAAACCTAACAGGAAGGATTGGAGTTTGAGACTAAATGACGTTCTTTGGGCTTATAGGACAGCTTACAAGGGATCAATAGGATGTCACCTTACCGACTCATTTTCGGTAAACCGTGCCATCTTCCAGTCCATTTAGAGCACAAGGCGCTTTGGGCAGTTAAGTAATGTAATATGGAAATGGAGTCTGCAAGAAAAAATTAGAAATTGGACATCCAGAACTCGAGGAAATTAGAAACGATGCATATGAAAATGCTCGAGTTTATAAGAAAAGATGAAGGCGTTTCATGACAAATTCATCACTAGGAAGCAGTTTTCAATAGGACAAAAAGTTCTCCTATACGACTCCACCTTAAAAATTTTCACTGGTAAGCTTCGATCCAAATGATTAGGACCGTTTATTATTACTAATTTATTTTCGAATGGTGCAATAGAAATTCAAAGCGAAGAAACACGAAAGTGCTTTAAGGTGAATGGGCAACGACTAAAACCCTTTTTCGAGAATTTTTAAACACATACAGTTGAGGAGATTGTTCTCGACGAGCCCAGAATTTGAATAGTAGGTCGTCGAGCTAACGACGTTAAACAAATGCGCTTTTTGGGAGGCAACCCAAATTTCTTCTCATTTATTTAATTTTAAATTTTTAGTAAATCTAGGGTGTAAATAAATAAATTTTTACTTAGTTCAGTTAATTTGATGTTTTCAGGAAAACAATGGAGAGCATGAATTTTTTCCCGAAAGTCGGATAACAGTGGTGGCGCCAGCACGACATGATTACATGGTGACAAATATTTACCAAAATAAAAAATACCTAACCTTTATAAAACACCCATTCAACCCATCTCAACTCACCCAATAAAAAATAAACCAAAACCCAACAAACACCAACACCTAATGCCAACCAACCCAATTCAACCACCCCACAAACCCAATACCCAATACCCAAATTTAACCCACCTAACTATACCCAAAAACCAAATTAACCCAATACCCACCATGGCCCAAACAAAAATCCAAAGTAAAACAAAAAGAAAGAAAAGAAAAAGAAAAAGAAATGGAAGCCCAACCGTCCAAAGAAAAGAAAAAAGAAAAAATTAAAAATTTTAAACACCCAAACCCGAAAATTCAAACCCTATTCATCTATATTTTCTTCTTCACAACAAACCCTTTACCCCCAAAACCATCCAACGCCGTCACCACTATCGTCGTTGCCGTCGCCTATTGCTGCTGCCGTCACCACTATACAGCCCTCATCGTCGCAGTTGCACTCCACCCCACTATCGCCATTTTTCCTCTCTTCCTTGCCAACGCCGAACACCCCAACCACCCCAACTCCCTTCCATTTTTCTTTTCCTCACCACGAAAGCCTCCTCCAATGCCGTTCAGCCCCATCGTCGCCATTACACTCCTCCACCACCACATTCTCGCTGGTCGACGCCAACACCCCCAACAACCACCTCTTCACATTTTTTTTCTTTCTTCCCCACCACAAAACCACCATCTCCACCACCTTAAGCAACACCACATTCGAACCCCCACCATCAACCGTTTAAAAATCGGCCAAAATGCACCATTCTTGGTCACCGTCGTAAGTCATTGTCGCAACCATAGTCGTGTACTGCTACCGTGCTCCGTCTTCTACTTTAACGAAAAAGAGTCGAGTCTTCGTGTCGTTGCCACAGACGTAATGGTCCGAACTCGAAACCAAACAGTCGATAATGTTTTGGTTTCGCTCAATCAAAATCGGCACCATTTTTTAGCACCTCAATTCGTCGATTTAGACGATAATGACACTCCTCTGCATCCTCCACGACAAATGGCAGGCCCATCAAGAACCCATCGTCAACAAAGGCTGACCCTGATCGAGTCAGACACTTCGGGTAGTCCCGAAGAAGTTGGGACTTCTAACGACCATGTCGAAGCTACCCCCATCGTCGATGAACGAGTCCCTCAATGCCAAACCCGAAGTCGTTAACAACTGACACGTGAGCCATCGACACCTCCGAACAGTTGTACTGACGTTGCTGAAGAAGAAAACCCACCCGACTCGCCTAACAAGCATGTTTGACCACCTCGAGACAGTCAACGCAATAGACGTAGTCGCATCAATACAATTCCAATCGAAATTCGTCTACATGGATTTCTAGACTTCTCGACATTGGAGCATCAAGCACAATACGATGCCATCCGAAAACGCTTGCTCCCGGTTTGTAAGCAAATTGATTTTCCCACTCTTGAGCTTTTAGATTTTCATGATGTCATGCTTCATTATTTTGATGCTATTGGTTGGAATTTATATGCTAATATTACTTGTAATGTATATTATGAATTAATATATGAATTCTATGCCACATTTAGCTTCGATATAAATGCATTGCGAACTGTTGAAACGCAAAATATTGTATGTTTTCGTTTGCTTGGGAGGGACTTTAGGATGTCAATTTCTGAATTTAACATTGCCATGGATTTCATTGACCATGATGATATTCAGTCTGATTGTTATCATTCTGCTCTGTTAGATATTTCGAACAACTTTGATGCTTAGCATGTTTATCGTGTTTTAACTAATTCTGATCATTTGTATAATCCGAAGACCACAAAAGACTTATTGGTGCATGAACCTGCTTTGAGATATATACACCGATTTTTGGCATTTAGCTTTTCAGGTAGAAATGACGCATCATCTACTTTGACTAAAACTGAACTGTTCTTTTTATGGTGCATGCATTCGGGTTTTAAAGTTAATTTGGGATATTGGTTTGCACGAAACTTACATGCCGTTTTGCGTTACAACCGTCCACTTATACTTGGATCATTTATTTCAAATTTAGCCTCTCGACTTTTTCAATCCAAAATTGATTTCTCAACCTTCACATGTGCTTATACTATGAGCAACCTAGATAAATATTATTTGGATTCTATGGGATTGCTTGTCGGTACCCCTACTTCGTGTTATTTTGTTCCTCCAGGTACGCGGACTACTCGTGAGAATATGGTTTTTGCCGACACCCACACATCGAGACTAGAGAGCACGAGGAATAACCTCTATCTGTGGAGGATCATTTAGGACGAATCGATGCGAGACTTGGAACGATGGAAACTCAAGTCTCCACAATCCTTAATATCCTACAAAATCGTTACCCCCAACATCGACAAAATCATTGAAGACATACATGGGGAGTACTCTGAACTTTTCATTTTGTTTATTTGAGCTGCTGATTTTTTTTCTTTATTTATCTATAATATGACACATGCTTGAGGACAAGCGTGAGATAAGTAGGGTGAATATAGTAAGTATGCATGGATGGTTGACTGGTTCTTGCTGCATGTATCTCTTTTGCATATGTTCAGTCTTGCATTGAATTCATTCAACAGTTTATTTTGACATTGAGCCTTTAATCTCATACTTAGTCAACTTGGACAATTAGGCAAACTTTTCTGAATTTAAATGCTCAAGTATATAGATTAATCGACACTTGTATTTTAAGGCTGATATATGTCGCTATATTTTCATGAATTGATTGTTTGAAAAAAGTGTATTTGCTTGTGCATGAATAAATGAAAAAAAAACAATAAATAAATAAATAAAGACTCAAGTTATAAGTGAAAGTTTCAAAAACGTGACCGGATTGAGTAACCGGGGCGAGGTGCTTGGGTTGTCATCTTGTCTTGCGTAAAAAGGTTCGAGTGACAAGTCGATAACTTAATAACATTCCGCTAACAGAGCCCAATAATAAAGACTGTTTGAACTGAGTAACCGGGATAGGGTGCTTGGGTTGTCATCCTAGTTGGCATAAAAAAGTTTGACCATGTCTAATTTATTTTTCTAAAAGTATAGTTAATAATGCCTTGCAATTTATTGGATTCCAACTCAATTTAATGAAATTATCTAGTTCGCATATTTCAAATCTTATGACACTTGTCTTGTTGATTAAACTATATGTTTTAAGCATTGATTTAATTATTTTTGCCTATGTTGTTTACGTTGAGTATGGATGCAGAAAAGAGGCTCGATTTTTAAGAAATTGTAGAATTGATTCCAATGTTTGAAAGAACAACCTTGAGGGCAAGCGTGAGATAAGTAGGGGGATTTGATAACATGATTATTTTGCGTGATTTCTTATATCTAATTCGGTTTATTTCTGAATTAGTCCCTACTAAATTAGTATTTTTTTATGATTTAATTCTTGTCAAGGATGCAATTGATCAAAAGCAAGGTAAAAATGGCCAAATTGAAAAGAAATCATAGAAATGAGGCCAAATCAAAAAGATGGAGGAAGCTAAGGACTCATCAAGCAATTTGACTTTGTAAAAAGCCAAATATGGAAAATCTTATTTTTAGTTTATTTTTTTATTTTTAATTATTTAAGATTTTATATTAAATTAATTAAGCCTATTTTTAGTAAAACCCATGTATATAAATAGGGGTTATTTGTATTTGAAAAATCATCAATCAAATATTTCTTTTCCTATTCCTATTTGAAGTTCTATTTCTTTTTTTCCTATTTCAATTTAGAATAGGATTTCTTTTATTTTTCCTTCAAGTTAACGTGAAGCAATTTGCCCATTTCAATTCCTTTTGTTTCTTTTCCAAAATTGGCTTAATTGCTTTCCAAACCCCTTTCCCCTTCCAAAATTCCATCACCCTTCACACCAAGCCAAAACACATTCCACAACTTGCAAGCATGATTAAAATCATGCCACACTAAACCCCTTCAGCTTTAAGCCGATGTTGACCTCGTCAAAAACCCGTGATCATTGTTTTGTCGAGTTTTAAAATTTATAAAAAAAAATGATCGAACCTGGAAACTAACTCTGACAACGATTAAAGGCAAGTGTACCTATCGAACAGTAGTATAGCTTTTGCAAGACCGGATTGTCGAACCCAAAGGAACTAAAAGTACTAATACTTACTTTCTTTCTATTATTTAGCCTAAATATGAAGTGATTGGTTGATTAAACTAATTACTAAACTAAGACGCAAGATAAAGGAATGACTTGGGAAATAACTTGAAGAAAAACTCAATTGATCGAGACGATACCCTCAAGAAGAATTCACCTAAACTTCACTTGTTATCTAACACTGAACCGTATGATTTATTCATTTGACTTGATCCGTAAGACTCCCTAACGTATATTAAACCCTCTCTCGAGGAGAATAACATCTAACCCTATATTAATTAACGAAAATCTCTTTCTCATTTAATAACCCCCTAGAATAGCAGTAAATCAAGCTATGGACTCCCATATTAGGTTTCACCCTAATCCGGCAAAATCTCGTCACCTTATCTCTAGGTGCGCGAACAACTCCGCTTAATTATGCTAGATCTATTCTTAAGCAGGGACTTTTGCTCCTCCACCTAAAAACATCCAACTTGGATTAATATCCGGAAACATTAACACAAGAATTAAGCACACATAATTAAGAATAAATCAAATATTTATTATAAAGTTCAGGAAACAATAACAAGATTCATTTAGGTTTCATCCCCTTCAAGTATCTTGAATGGTTTAGTTCATAATAAAATAAAACATCTCAAGAGAAAAGATAAAACAAAACATGAGAAATCCTTAAAACCCTCTGAAGGAATTAAAGGAGAAATCTACCATCTTGAGTAGAATTCTGGCTTCTTGAGATGGATCCACTGGCTATCTTCGAGTGATTCCCACGAATCTGGCCTTCTGGCTCGGCTTATTGGCCTAGTTGACTGCCTAACTGACCTCTCCGCCGACCTCCTCTTTCAGGTTACATTTAGGGTCTTTATATAGGCTTTTGGAATGCGTTTCTTTCTCCCTAAGTATCCTTTTCCGAGTGAAATTTCTCTTTTCCACGCAGGGGCACGGCCATGGCATACGCCCATGTAAACCGTCTTCAGGCCGTGTCTCAATTCTGTTGATTGGGGCACGGCCATGTAAATTGTGGCATGGTCGTGTGGCTTGAAGCCCAGGCTGTTCCAATTTTCTCTTTGGCCCAAATTGGCCCGTTTTAAGCCCATTTCTCATTCTTTTGACCTCGGGTGCTTTCCTGAGTATAAAATATGAAAAGAAAGGATTAAGAGCACCTTTTTACATAAATCAAGGGGTAATCATCCAAAAGCATGCTAAATGTGGGATTAAAATATGTTACTTTTACGGTTTATCAACCCGTGAGTTACGAACCCGAGCTATTTAACCCCCAATTTCCAATACTTATTATTTCTCTGGATTAAGAGTATGACTTCGTCAACTCACAAAGTCAAGTCAGGCTAAGTCAAAAAAGACGTCGTTTGAGTTAGTGCGGCTAGACGTACAGTTGGATGCCGAAAGAATCGTTTGTGTAATCGATTTTCCGTGAACATATTGGCGTGCCAAGTGGGGATTGTTGTTTGGTTCCATCAAGGGAAGTAGTAACCGGATTTAAATGTCCCAACATTTAAGGGCATTGGTTCGAGCTAGGCTCTTCTAGAACCCAAAGCTGGCGGAGTTCTAAATCACGAACATTTCGTAGGTTGTTCGATCGGTAAGGGTTAGTTATAGGACGTTCCATAACTAATTTACACAAGGAAGAGTTGGTGTCTAAGGCGTCCTTGGTAGCTATAACTAGCTTGTTGGAAAAGAGGAGTTCATTTAATTTCGAGGATTGGGTCAAAGACGGAAAAACCCATGCTTAAGGCTGAGCTAAGTTTAACTGATTTTCCTTTAGATTACTTCATTGTTTTTTTTATTTTATCTTTTACTTTTCACGTTTTTTTTCTATGTTTATTTCAAGTCACATATTTTACTTCCTCCCCAACTTCGCAAGCACAACAACTGCCCAAACATAAATCTGATTAAGATAGAAACAATTATCAGTAAACCCAGTCTCTGTGGGATCGACCCTACTCCCTATACTGTTTAAATTTGCAAATTAGGTGTAGATTTATATTGGTGGAATCGACAGCTATCAATAGATTATAAGAAAAGAAATTTAGAATTTTCGGTAACATGATAAACAAGTACAATTTGATAAATTAGTATTTTACAATACATGTCTATAACTAGTAATAGATAAAATATTATTAAAATTAATATCTTAATAAAATAGTATTTTTATTAAATTAGATTTTGAATTGGATGTTAACTTTACAAATTGTATTTGGGTATTGAATTTATTTTTTTATTTTGGACTTGAGATCTTGGCTATAATTAGTTTATTTTGACTCTAGGTAATAATGAGTATATTATTTTGTCTCGAGCATAGTATCATATATTTTAGTTTTAGAATAGGTATTTTAGAATATGAATATTGAGTTTATAAATGTAATAAGAAATATAAAAGTTCTTCAATTGTCAATATATTATAATAATAAACAAAAAAGATATTTTTCAATTAGTATAGGTATATTATAATATAATAAAGTTTTAATACAATTAGCAATTTAATTATTATATATAAAAGAACTCTATTAAATATATAAAATTTATATTTTTATAAGACACATTTGAATGTGTTTTCATTGTATAAAAGTAAAATGGGTTACTACATTTAAAATTAAAATATTTATAATTTAAAAATTTAAAATTATTTGAATCCGTCAAAGCCAACCCAAAATGATTAGAGTCCGATAAAATTCCAACATAATAAGATCTAAATAAGAAGAAAGCCCAATCTGAGCCTGCCCATTTTTCACTTCTACAAATAATTAAGAATTGAAATATAATTGAACATATTTCACACATGACAAGTATGAGAGAGTGGACAAAGAGGTAATCATCGGTCTCCCTTCCATAACGTGTAAATATATCATTTAGTATCATTAAATTTTATAAAATTACAATTTAATATAATGATAAAATTATATTTTCATCCTTAAAAATTTGATTCATTTACAACTCCCAAAAAGAATTTTTTTTTTTAGCTTCCTGTCTCCTAAAGACTCTTGAATGGCAATTACCTATGATAATCAAAACCGAATACTGAAGGACTCAACCTCACTCTCTTCTAGCAATGCTAAAAAAAAGTAATGTAGTTTGAATAAAAAATAATCTTTTTCATCAAATAATTCCTTTGCATTAAAAAAAATTAAAATCAGTGGACCATGCATTAAAACTGCAGCAACTAGGACAATCTGACACCACCAAGAAATAAATGCTTGGTGGTAGGCAATTTCGAAGGCCTACTAAATCAGATTTGGTGTCTAAATCAGCTCAATTGGTTCTTTCGATTCTGCCTTTAATGATTGTTGTGATTACCACGAAATGAGATAATAATAATAAAAAAGGACCCAAGTCAACTGCCTGCGCATTAATTAGACCCAGTTTTTCTTTCTTTATTAGATTAGTAACTAATGGGCTAAATTTTTTTTAAATTTAATCAAATGCCTATGCTACTTTCTAAGGAAACAAACAACAAACCCCATTTTAATGTTTACACTTTAGGCCCAAATAGTCAGAAAGAATGGGAAACAACGAAAGCCCTAAATAAGCATGCAATTATTGCTTGGATGGCAATCTTGAATAGACTCCCAACTAGAGATAGGATATACTCTACGAGACTTCATCTTGAGACTCGGTGTTTGCTGTGTTCTAGAGCTGTTGAGACTAAACATAGTATCTTAGGAAAGTTCGGGAGCTGGCGTTGCAATTGTGCAATATCAAAAGAAATGTTGGACTTGGATTATGAAGTCAAGAACTGGATTGGACTATTTCGAAGCTTAAAACCAAAGCTCTCGTTCTTCCTATACACAAATTGGAAATATCTTGAAGAAAATTAAGGAGATTGTACATATTAGATTGAGGGGAAACATGTTAATAGGATTGATTCTCTTGATATTCTTCTTTGTTCAAAATGGGATCTGATCGATTAGTTTCCCAATAATAATACACGTGTCCGATATATACAGGATCTGTTAATAAAATACAACAAAAATTACTTAAACTGATGTATTATACAATTTATCAAATATACCGCTTGAACTCAAAATAGATTTAATTACACTAAAGACAAAGTCAATAGTTTTAAACTACATTCTTGAACTTAGAGTGTAAGAAAATGAGAACTGAGTCAATGGTGTTTAATGATATTCTTGAATATGGTTGGAGTTTTGGAAAATTAATTACCCTTTAAACTAATCTACAAGATACTGTCTATTATTTAATACATGACTTCCATCGAACTAAACAATACTTTTATTCCTGATCGGACAATCTTAATAACTTGCGGGGTAGCCTTTAATTATTTATTTATGTACTATGAAATTTATCTCCAGAAATAATATATATTAAAGCCAGAGTATTTATTTTAGAGTGTTTCACTTCTTCAACAATGTAAGTATTGTTTTTGGGTGGCTATATTTGATTTTAACTTCAGGTTTTTGTCTCCTTATTTCAAAGAGAATCCAAAAGAGTTCACAAAATTTAGTCTTTGGTAAGGTTCAAAAGCATAAAGAAGTCTAAAGAAAGTTAGGTGGTATCAAGTATGTTAATGTAAGGCATTTAAGCCTTGGTTGATGGTTCTATCTCCCGCAAACACAAAATGTATAATTAATTATATTTCACATAATTTTCACACTTTTCTTATGAGTTTGTAGGTTGTATCTACATCAATCGAGATACTTCTTATAACATGAGACAAAATCTCAACGCGGAAACAATACATTCTGTTGAGGGTCTAAGACCATCCTCTCTTCAATAGTGTAATTAATATTTTTTTAAACATTACCAATTTAAATAAACCAAACATTGGTTGATTTGATCAAGATTTCAGAAATTTCTTAGCCAAAATGTTGTTTTTGATACCCCTGTTTCAAAGCCGTGATCAAAGAAAATCTTCTAAATTCAGCATAAATAAATTATAATCTTAATCAAAAAATAAAATCAAACGAGAGAATCAGTGGGATAATTAAAACGACACCGCTACATTTTTTTGATCATGACGCATTACCAGCCAAAATTTATTAGGGGCCCAACTGTTTTACAGGTCAACGGTCAAACGTACTCCACCACTCCTTAATGCCTTTTTATTTTTGTCTAATTATGTTCCAGTCCCTGTAGTCTTATAAAGTTAAATATTGGTCCCTTAGAATTCAATTTCAAGAGTTTAGTCCCTTTACTTGTTTGATTTTAAAATTAAAATTTAATTGATAATATTATTAATTGAATTCTGTTAAATTTGAATAAATGCACTTTAATTTTCACATTAGGCAAGTAAAAAGATTAAATTTCTAGAAATAAAAAATATAGGGACTAAGTTTCAAAACTCTGAAGAGTACAGAGACTGAGAGCAATTTAAACCTTTTGTTTTTATTTCTTTTATCATTATCTTCAAAGCTTTTTTTTCCTTTCTTTTTTATTTTCCCAAGTTATATAAATATCGAAGTGCCAAGCATGAACCAAAAACTGAAGAAAAGGAAATGGACGGCTTTGATCAGCTACCGGATTCTCTGATCCTCCTGATCTTCAACTCAGTCTCCGACGTCAAAAGCCTGATACGTTGCCGTTCTGTCTCCAAACGATTCAACTCTCTCGTACCGCAAACTGATTCGATCCTCTTGAAAATCGACCGCGTCATCTCGTCGGAGTCAGACTCCGACTCGCTGTTCCTCACCCTCCTCAAGTCCTTTTTCAACTTCATCCTCCCCAAGCCTACACAGAGTCCACTCCCGAACCGGACGCACACTTACCCGGCTCAAATCCTCTCCCGGTTCCAACGAATCAGGGAACTCCACGTGAAATTACCGGCCGGGGATCTTCAATTAGAGAAAGGCACGGTGGTTAAGTGGAGAGCGGAGTTCGGCGAGACGTTGAAAACCTGCGTCATATTCGGGTTCTGTTTGGGTCATGACGGGAATTACGAAACGGAGTTCGCGGGAGGGTTGAAGAGGCGCGTGATGTGGACGATAAGCGCGTTGATGGCTGCTTCCGTTAGGCATTTCCTGTTACGGGAAGTGGTTAGGGAACACAAGGGGATGGAAGAGTTAGTTATAACGGACAGGGAAGAGGAAGGGGAGGTGGTAATGGAGAAACAAGGGCTGAGGGAGTGGAGGGAGGCACGTGAGAGGCACGTGAGGATGGAGGAAGAAGAGGAGGAGAGAGGGAGGACAGTGGTCCCGAGTGTGAGGATGAGGATGAGGCATGAGCCAAGATTGGGTGCGACGCTGGTGGTGGTAAGGGCGGTGAAAGATGGGACCCACAATGGGAGGGAAGCTGACGTGGAAGATGCTGATTTGGCAGTGAGGGCTTTCGGGAATGGCGTATATGGGGATGCTGTCAGGGAATTGCTTAAGGCGAGGAGCTATCTTCTGGAAATGAACTCGTTTTAGTATTAGTATTTGTATGTATATACTCCACTGTATGTAGCTTTGTTTATATACCAAAATGGAAAAAAAATACGATTGGACAATGCAATTCTTGTGTAATAAATGCCCTCTGCCATCATTCTTCCCAAAGTTCAAATTTTCTACTTTATTTTTTTTCTTCTTAAAAATATTTTGTTTAGCAAAAATTATATTTTCAGATATGGATATTTTTGTAAAGAATAATGAAATGTATGAAGCAATACAAGGAAGGAGGGTACCATTAGTCTAAAAGAGATTGGATGCAAGGACAATAATACACCAATATACGACAGGTTATGCCTAAAGAAAGTTGAAGGCCAAAAGAGTGCCGGCATGACTAATTCACCTTTTAGAAGGCTAACAAATTAGTCACTAGCCAGATTGGCAAACCAATGATGTCAATTGCCCACACCCCATGATAGGTACCTTTGAATGTGTGGCGAAAAGTACGTGGTTATGTGAATTTTTTAGTCTTAGCTTTCACCCATACCAGAATGGGTTTTAAATATCATACTCTTTCTTCTTCTTTTTTTAACTTTTTTCTCATTAATAACTTCTTTCTTTATACTATCATACTTGCACAAATTTAAATATCGAAAAACGTCTCTAGTCACAACTTTTAATATCTCCTCGCTCACAAAATTCCAGCTCAACCATGCCCAATCCATCATCACCATCCTATTAGAGCATCAACATACAGAAACATTCAACATTAATTTCCTCCTGAAACCCTTTTGGAGCTACTTATTACTTCGCTCCTAAAATGACAGTTTTTCATAGAATTACTTGACACTTTCTCTTCGTACCATGTGTAAGATTAGAAAAAGGGGTTTCTAGAACCAACATTTTTGGCCCAAATTAGTTTTCTAGCATGCAAACAATTAGTAACAGAGAATATTGAATGCACATGTATGGGAATTCAACTTCAACAGCTCTAAAAAGGAAACCAAAAAAAAAAAAAGTCATTGATGAATTTAAAGTAAGACAGGGCCAGCCATGGCGAAACCTTTTCCAAAACTTTAAAATCAACTTGGCGGTAAGCAAAGTTGAAATATGAAATTATTTATACACAAAATATGAATCTCTATACTTTCAAACAAAAAAAAAAAATTACTTTCTCTAGTTGATAATCAATTAATCATGTTTTAACAATGGTTTTGGATTATGAAATAAAGGGTGTCATGTTAGATATAACCTTCGGCACTTTCCTTAAAAGCACATTTAGTTCAAAAGATTTGTTCATTAAACAATTTTTATTTTTAGAACCTTCAATTGTGTGTTTTCAATCATAAGTTAAAAGGGATAAAATGTAATCTAATTTATAATAAGAAATTTTTATGATACTTTTATGTTCTTTTTATGTATTAGGAACTTTAATTAAATTAATCTTATGGTCACCTAAGCAAGTAGGCTATCATCACCAAAGGCCGTACTTCGGTCACCATCATTGGCTCTCCACCTTGTCTTAAATGGGATGAGCCGACCAACTTCACGTCAACCAAATCTTGTATGAACATATTTATTGGAAAAATCTTATAGCAATCATAAAAGGGTAATTTATTCAAAAATATCAAAATAATAGTAAAATTACAGAAAAGGGCCAAAATTTGTATTATTTACGAAAAAGGTCATTTCCCCACAAAACGCGTTCACGTCAGCGCGTTTTGTGGGAATCTGCAGAGAAAGCGAGCCTTGAGGGGCGCTTTACGCCACATCGACAAAAAGCGTCCTCGTCGGTAGCGCTTTGTGATGATGAAAGCGCGCTCTCCTCAGCTTTACTTCTTCTTTCCGATTCCCTTTTCAACTATTTTTAGTGTTAGGGTATGAGATTTTAAGATTTTAGGGCTAGGGTTTAGGATTTTTTAGGGTCGTTAGATTTAGGGTTTTTAGGAAAAAATTAATGGACTAGATTATAGGGTTAATTAGGGTTTAATAAAAATATGTTTAGGGTTTTGGGCAAAATATATCAGTAGAATAAAAATTATTTAAATTTTTGTGACAGTTGTATCTGGCAAAATAATTTTGAGAAGACGTTCGAAGAAATAGTCAAAACGCTTCAAGCGATGCAATCGTCAAGAAGAAAATCTTGAAAAGAGCTCTCACGTGGATGCTCTTTGCTACAGTAGTATCTGGTAAAATAATATTGAGAAGACGTTTCTGAACAAATAGTGCCCAAAATGCTTCAAGCAGGATGCACTGTCAGCAAGAGTACTGAAAAGAGCTCCCACATGGACGCTCTTTTGCTACAGTAGTATCCAGTAAAATAATTTTGAGAAGACGTTTCTGAACAAATAGTGCCCAAAATGTTTCAAGCAGGATGCATTGTCAGCAAGAGTACTGGAAAGAGCTGAAACACCCCAAACCCGGCCCACGAGCTTTGACCAGATTTGGTATGTTCCTCAAGTAAACCGGTTTTCAAATTCTTTTGTTACTTAGAGAAAAACTTGTGTGATTTTAAAAAATATTGTTTGGGTTGGGCTTGTGTTGAAAACAAACTGGATTTTATATTAGAAAACCCTTTTTTAATTTTAAGTAATAAACATATCGAGTATATTTTAAAATAAAATACTTAGTCTTTAACTTAATCAAAATTTGTAACACAATAAAACAACAAGTAGAAATAAAATCGTTCATCATGGCCTTATGGCCTTATTACATCAAATAGTTTCCAAAATATTTCAAAGTACTAAAATAAATTCAAGAGTCCATAAAATATAAACTTCATGTTGAGCATGGCCACCACAAGTCTGTCGTCCCGGTCCATCACTTTGTTCATCACCAAACATGGTCCCAGCAGGGTGAGTCAAGCAGACTCAATGTGTACACGACACTAAATCATAATAGAATCGGGCATACAATAGTTACACATTCAAAACATAAAATACAAGTTATGATGCATTCCCAAACCCAAACCTAATTGTCCATCCGCTACACACCCCGTACGCTTGGTCACACCGTGGGACTACTAAGTCGACCCTCCTTCCGCTACACTCCAAATTACGGTCTTAGGTCACGCATTCGTGGTCTTAGGTCACCACGTTCAGATTCTCGTGGTCTTAGGTCACCACTTTCGATTCGTGGTCTTAGGTCACCACTTTTCACTTCCCCTTTCAAACAAACCCATATGCCCATAACATATTATGCAATTACATGCCCAAGTTCACATTCTTATCATATTCTCATGTTACGAATAACATTTTTCATATTCCTAGTAGAAGTAGGAAACGTACCTGAGTACTTAGTACCATATCATGGTACTTTAGCCACTTTCATATACTTAATAACACATATATTAATAAACATAGCCATAATACATATTATAAAGTAGTGTGGGGTACACACCTGATTCGCTTAGCAAATTCCTTGAGATCTCGAAATCTGATCTACCGCTTAGATCCTTAATTCCTACATTTGATTAATCACCTACTAATTTAATAAAAAGCCATTTGGCCATAAATCCAATTCCTAGTAGGATTAGTACACTTAAACTTACCTTGTTGCCGATTTCAATACTAAACAAATCCCGAAATCTATGCTATGCTCCTTCCTTGTATTCGGCCAACTCTAGATCCCTTTAACATATTAGTTTTTGGCTTTTAAGATAATAAAAGATAGATCCAAACATTAAAATAAGCCTTGGCCGAATGCTATAGACACTTACCTTGTGGATTTTAAATCCCGAAATTCACCGAATAACTAGGGAACACGCGGCCTATGGTGTACCTTCGGGAAAAGAACTTCTCCTTCCTTGTAGTCTACACTTAGTAAATCCCAAAAGATCTCTTCAAGGTTTCGGCAACCATGAACATTAATGGGATTAGCCCTAGATTTCGACAAATCTAAAAGAAAAGAATAGAAATCAAACTTGTTCTTACCTTTGAAGAAATCGACAGCACCTAAGCTTGAAGCCACTTGAGATATTCGGCTATGGCCTTAAAAGGCTTACTTCGGCCTTTGGAGGGATTAGAAAGAAAAGAGAAGGGAGAATAAAGATGGAGGATTTGGCTAGAACACAAGGTATTTCGGCTTTGGCTAATCAAAGAGAAGAAGAATAAAAACTGTAGGAAATTCGGCAGAGAGAGGAGAATTTGCTTAAGAAATTCAGCAAAGGAAAAGTGAATGAATGAATGGCCTCTCTTTTCCTTTTATAGCCGAATTTACTAGGCTAGAGTCCCTTACTTGGCCACCACTCTTTTATTTTGATAACTTTATCCCTTGATTTATCACTTTAATAAAACTTAATCCAATAATTATCTCTTATCTCTTAATAAAAATAATACTAATAATAATCCTCTTTTATCTCTTCCTTATCTATCAAAATAAAAGAAATAAATCCATCTTTATCCATCTATTATCTTTAAATAAAATAAAAGAGATAAAACTCCTACAATTTAGCCATGTGCCATCCACCTCACTTCTTCTGGAAGCAAAATAAAATTTCTTTTATTTGCTTCCCATGTGACTCGAACTCAGGCCCAACACTCTTGTATGTGGCGCCATTTCCAGGGGCCCTAAGTGGCATCTCCAGGCCACTTTTCCAAGCCTGTTTGTGTGTCAAATTCCTCCTATTATTTTTCTTAAGGCCACCCTGCCTTAGTTTTCTCTTTTTAAGCCTTAAAACTTGACATTTCTTTACATTTCTTAGTTTCCAAAAATTTTCGTTCGGCTCTTTAAACTTGACATCTCCTTACATTTCCAAGTTTCCAGAAATGTTTACTTTCCTATTTTGAATCATTTCCACATCATTTCCTTACATTTCCTAGTTTCCAAAAATGTTCACTTTCCTCTTTTAAACTTAACATTTCCATACATTTTAGGACATTTCCCTACATTTCCAAGACAAGACATTTCCTTACATTTCCTTACATTTCCTTGCATTTCCTTACATTTCCATACATTTCCTTATTTCTTGAATTCACATAACACATTCATAATTCATAAAACATGCCATTTTACCACATGGTTCCTTGTGTCATGCTTCACACGGAGTTTCTTTTAAAGCCTCATTTACCTAGCTCCCCTTTTTACTTAAAAACCAATAATTTTCCAGAGCTTTCTTCTTCCATCCTAGAATTCTAAAAACCCTTAATACACTTCCAACACTGCCAAAACCTACTAACTCATGAATTAGGCACGAACGCATAACCCCTAATCTAGGATGTTACAAGAGCTCTCACGTGGACGCTTTTTGCTACAGTAGTCTGTAGCAATCCTTAAATATAAATCAGCCAAATTTCATGCACAGGTTGCATAAAATAAATTAAGGCAAAAAGAAAAATAGAAACTGAAAATGAGTGAACGTATTAATGTTGTTATTTACTACGATGGTGAGGTTTGTAACACCGAAAATGGTGTTGTTTTTTTATCGGAGAACACAGCGCGACTAGGTTTTAATCAGAAAATAAAAAAGGCGGTCCAAATTAATGTTGGTGCTGGTCGGAATAAGTGACACATGGGGGTGGTCGGCGGTTACGTGCTGGATTCCTCCTTCTTCTAGCTTCCAGCGGGGGTCGTGGAACCTCAGGCAGGGATTCTAGTTCCTCCGATAGTGGGTCTGGTTGTGGGTGTTGGGAGGATGAACCACCTTAATAAAATAACGAATGTAGAGGTGTTTACATAAATCATGGCGGGGGCGTCTGAATCCCATAAGGCGAAGGAGACTGGTAAAAAAAAGTGCTCCCCGATGGCGCCTTGTGTGATCCCTCATGCGACGGCGGCCTCAAGATCGGCTGGCCAGTCGGAGTAGTCAGGAACGGACTCGAACCAGGCCATGCATTCTAACCTGCAGTGGGACTGGGAAAAAGAAACATATATGGGTTAGGATACATATAAGGGCTAGGGTACGCACCTGGCATAAAGGCCAAAGGCTGTGATATCGGTGTCGTCGGTTGAAGTGTTGGGCTCGGTGACTGTGTGGGCGCTGTTGATGGTCCTGTCTCATCACGCATTCTCCTTGGATTTAAAGGGCCCCGTCGTTCCCTTTGTTCACGAAGTTGCCGTCGCCTCTCTTCTTCCGACAATAAATACATCTTACCATGGATCCTAAACCATGGCATGTATTTCGGTACGCACACTAACTCAGAAACGACGATCGGTTCCCGAATGGTATATAATCATACTGAGTCTCCCACATCTCGATAAATGCTGACCAAAATCTTGGCCAATCCGTGTGTAACTGCCGTAAGTCGACTTTGTGCTATCATCGAGCACCTCAAGTGGCACGGGAATCGGTTGTCGGAATCAAATTGTCGCAGAACCCGATTTGACTGGTGCATCTCTACGGTGGCATAGTTGATCAATGGGACCTTCACATGCCAAATGTTCAGATTTTGCAAGAACTCCTCCGAAATTACTGCCCGAATTGCCGGATCCTCGTATGGTGTCCATTGAAACTATATTAACATGACCAAAATATTAGTTATATACATAATACTAAATACTAAATACGAAATACTAAATTATAAATACGAAATTTGAAAAGACAATTTTATTACAAAAATATATTTTATTTAATACTTACTTGTGATTTCGACCGTTAGTCTAATAGAAGCCGTATATCTTCAAGCGAGGTAGGTATTCCAACATAACTCGCCGAATGGTTCCACCTAATTAAATAAATTTTTAGCATACAATTATACTTTAAATCTACGTAATAATTGTAAAATATAATATTAAATTTACCTCGTTATGAGTGAGAATGTATATGGGTGGTAGAGTTGAGGACGTAAAAATGGAAACCGAAACCGTGCCCATGACTGCAGTAGTGATAGGCAACCTCCGATTTTCTCTTTACTCGGCCACATCGCCCCGCACATCTCCCGATACAATTTTGATAGCACGGCAGACTCCTAACTCAATTCACTGGCTGCTCTAAAATTAACAAGTTTCAATGACCATCTCGGTGTCTGAGGTTTCTAGGCAGTGCGGCATCGATAGCCTCCAATTATCTCAAGAATGTATGCCTAAGCATACCGTATTCTTTCTATTTCGATCGAACCATTATTCGGCTCCGGGAATGTGTCTCGTAACCAGGCCATCTCGATCCGACCTCGATAAATGTTATCCAGAATGGCACCCAGAAGCTCGTAGCATACGGCGGTCCAATCGGTAGAAGTTACAGACACGGTGACTACGGACCCATCCACCTGCAATCCCAATTGCAACTGCGCATCTTCCAGAGTGATAGCACACTTTCCGCATGGAAGATGGAAAGTGTGCGTCTCGGGTCTCCACCTCTCTATCAACGTATTGATTAAGTTCGGCTCCAACTTGCACCCCCTGCCAATCGTGGCCACGTGCCAAAAATCTGCTTCCCGCGGGTAATTTTCGATCAACGGCGATGGGGAACCATGCATATTGCGAATATAGTATTGCAACACCTGATCTACAGCCTGTTTAAAAAATTATAAAATAAAAATTAATTAAAATTGCATAAACCTAAAAAAATATTAAATAGTATTGAAAATTTAAAATTAAAACTTACCATTTGCATTTGATCGACGGAGATGTGCTTATCGTGAGGCAATTAATTCTGACCATTGGTAATCGATCGAATATTTTAAAATTTATCAAAAGTATATTAAAAAATTTAAAAAGGGCTTTTTGTAAATATTAAAGGACTATTTTGGAATTTGAGAGGAAGTTTTAAGGAATTTAAGAGAAATTTGAGAGGAATTTGAGAGAAAGTTGAGAGAAAGATGAGTAAGGACTAATGTGTGAAAAAAATAAAAAGGTTGGGGGTTTTTATAGGTTTTTTTTATCGTTGCAGCAGGAAAGTGCTCCCTCAAGGGCACGCTTTACTGCTGCATCCCCACAAAACGCGCTGACGAAGACGCGTTTTGTGAATAAATGTCTATTTTCCGTAATAATACAAATTTCGACTCTTTTCCGTAATTTTATTATTATTTCGATATTTTTGAATAAATTACCCATCGTAAAAGGGTCTCAAAGTATTAGTAAAATAAAAATGAATGCAATTTCTGATGAAGTTTGACGTTCATCAATCTATAACATACATGATGATTTAGATCAAATGGTGCCTTTGGAGTTTGCAGTTTTGAGTGCCATAGATTAAGAGTCAATAAGAGTTGCTATCATATCTTTGAAATCTTCAAACAAATTTGAGAACTATTACACCAAATCTGCAGCATTTTGGTTTTTTTTCTTTTCCTTTACCTTTCAGCATTGAAACTGTAGTCCCTGGTACCTATATTAATTAGGCTGCACCTAATTTCTTTTCCAGTTTTGACAAAATGCTCTGTTAGTACTGTATGCAATAGAAAATAAAAAAGTCAGGACCTGGGAAATCTAGGGTTATTTGCTATGATGAGGACCAGGGAGATCTAGGGTTATTTGCTATGATGATACAAGTTAATGGAATTACAAAATAAAAAATCAGCACTTCAACGATTCACATATCATAAATTAGTAAAAATTGAGAAGTTTGAGCTTAACATATTAGTTTTTATGAAATATACAAGCTAAATTTTGATAAATTAAAATAAAAAACTAACTTTCTAGAATCAAATCTTAATCTTGTCCGTGGAGGCATCAGTCTCCTAGTTAGTTGTCGGTAGGGGCTTTTTCAACTGTATTCTTTTTAGTTTGAAGCCACTTTGATTCTTATTTCAATCCATTTTGTTTCTATGAAAGCGGTTGTTGTTTACTCAATTTTTTTTTAAGCTATTGTGGTTGTTGCCTACAACGCTTATATATGAAATTTGTCAAAACAATGGTGCTGCTAAATTTATTGGGAATCATTCTCAAACAATATTGTCATGAGTACTATGACGATGATTGTAGTATTGAGCTTCAAGATAATGATGAGGATAGATCATTTTAAACATGATTTTTTGTTCATCATTGATGTAGTGTTACTTTTGAAATTCTTGACAATAAATTTTTGATTGATTGGAATTCATCATTAAATTAATCTAATAATAGTAAGTTAGAATGTAATTTTCGATGTATTGATTAAGGTAAATCTTGCTTATTTAAGGGGAGGCATAGAAAAACCCTTTGGCGGGGCTCCTCTCTATCATATTATCTGCAAGCAAGGAGCTTCTTTTGTCTGTTTTCTTCATAGTCCTCATCTTCTCCGATCGAACAAATTAGTCAGAACAGGTATTTATTGAATTTCAGTTTTTTATTATTTTTTCGAAGTTGATAAACTATCTGGGAAAATAAGTAATAAGAAGAAACTATTGAATTAAATGCTAGCTTGGGTTTTATTTTTCTTTATATATATATATTAATTCAAGCCCCTCCATTGCATTCTCTACCATTTCTTCCGATCCTCAACTGTGTGAATGATAATTATATCGGGTATTAATATTAAAGAATCATTTATTGTTGGGACTAAGTAGCCACGAACTTTAAAAATATAGTCAATCCTTTTTATAACGGTCATTTGATATAATAACATTTCATTTTAACAGTTAAGTTTTTAAAAGATTCGATTTTTATGTTTTATTCTAATACTCTATAACAACTTTTAACTTCTAATAGCAATAATAATAATTAAGAAGTACATTCTTTATTGTCTAAAATTTTAAGTAAAATTATAGTTATTTCATATAAGCAACCCTATTAATCATAATTTATTGAATAAAATGATATTAATTAATCATATTTTATTAAGTGAAAATAATATTCAATTAGTGAAATTAAAATATCAATTTAATAAACTATTAAGTTCACTAATTAAATATTCTATTATGAATTTGGAACATTATAAAAATATAAATTGATTACTTGAATTTGATAACTCGTATTGATTAATTGAACTCGTGATAAATATAAAGGAAGTACGAATAAAATTCTTCAAACTTTCACAAAGTTCCCAATGTCCATGAAAGGGAGAAGAAACAAAACTTGCACTTTATGCAATTTAGTCTTTTTTCCATTAAATCCATCATTTCATCCAAAATTCATGAAAATTTCTATAGCCACCAAAAAGGAAAAGTGAAGTAGAGATCCTAGAGAGTTTGATTATCAATTTGGAAGTAAGAAATGGGAGTTGGAAGTGAAAGAAGTTAAGAGAAAATAGGAAACCAATGTATCCAGGCTTGAAAATGAAGATGGAACTGTGAAAAAGCATAGGCATGTGAAGAAATTAGTTAAAAAATTAAGGTAAGTGGTTTAAATTATTATGTTATACTTATTGGTGTGTCTAACTTGATGAGATATTGTAAGAATTAATTTTTGTTAGAGTTGTGTGACCCAAATTCTAAGATATTGCTTGCATGTCAAGTTAAACAAAATATATATTCTTTTTAGAAGATTTAGTATTTATGAGTATAATATATTTAGCATTTATTAGCATAATATATTTTTACTTTGATTAGAATTAGGTTTTACAAGCCTATAAATAGACATAGTCTCTTCCTCTTGTAATTGTTCAAATTCGACATAGTGAATTTTTCTTCTCCTTTGCCTGTGGTTTTTTCCCGAAAGGGTTTCCACGTAAAATCTGTGTGTTCTTTATTTTATTCTCCACGTAAAATCTGTGTGTTCTTTATTTTATTTCTCTTTTCTTTGCGATATATATTGTCATTACCGACTTTATATTTTTCACAAATTGGTATCAGAGCTTTCGAGTTTTTCATATCGATCACGGTAATGGCGTCTTTGAAGTATGAAATTCCGCTGTTGGATCGTAAAACCAGATTCGCATTGTGGCAGATAAAGATGCAGGCAGTTCTAGCATAGATGGATTTAGAGGAAGCTCTGCTAAGGGAATATAAGATGCCTTCGACATTGACGAAGGAAGAGAAGAAGCGCAAGGATCGAAAGGCGTTAACACAATTACATCTACATATATCTAACGAAATTTTACAAGATGTGATGAAGGAGAAGACCGCCGCTGCATTATGGAAAAGGCTAGAACAAATATGTTTGCCGAAAACTCTAACCAGTAAGTTGCATATGAAGCAACGTCTTTATGCTCATCGTTTGGAGGAAGGTGCGTCTGTGCATGAATGCTTAACAGTGTTTAAATAAATTCTCTCAAACTTGGAGGCCATGAAGGTTCAGTATGATAAGGAAGATCTAGGGCTGATTCTACTTTGTTCGTTGCCCCCGTCTTATTCAACCTTCAGAGACACGATTTTATATAGCCACGAGTGTCTCACAGTTGATGAGATTTATGATTTTTTGACCTCGTATGATAAGATAAAGCATCTTGTGGTTAAACCCGACTCTCAGGAAGAGGGTCTCATTGTTCGTGGGAGACAAGATCAGAATGCTAATGATGATCGTGGAAGGACACATGAACGGAATCCTCGCGGTAAATCTAAGAGTAGATCGAAGTCTTCAAACAGAGGTAAAACTTGTAACTTCTGTAAGAAGAAAGGGCACATTAAATTTGAGTGCTATAAGCTACAGAACAAGATTAAAAGGGAGGCTGCGAATCAAAAGGGAAAACAATCAAAAAATTCTGGTGAAGCTAATGTTGTAGAAGACTACAGCGATGGTGAACTTCTAGTCGCTTCTGTCAATAATTCTAAAGTGAGCGAGGAATGGATACTTGATTCAGGCTGCACCTTCTACATGAGTCCCAATCGGGATTGGTTTACAAATTATGAAACAGTCTCTGAAGGTGTTGTTTTGATGGGAAATAATGCTTCGTGTAAAATCGCAGGTGTTGGAACAATTAAAGTTAAGATGTTTGATGAAGTTGTCAGGACACTTAGTGACGTACGTCATGTTCCAGAATTGAAGAGAAATTTAATTTTGTTAAGTACTCTTGATTCAAAAGGGTACAAATACATAGCTGAAAGTGGGATTTTGAAGATTTCCAAAGGTTCCCTCGTTGCGATGAAAGGGCAGAGAAAGACTGCCAAGTTGTATGTTTTGTAGGGTTCTATTGTTATTGGTGATGCAGCTTTCGCTTCCTCTTCCTTGTCAGATAGTGATATTACTAAACTTTGGCATATGCGTCTAGGGCATATGAGTCATGGCCGAATTGAGCAAAAGAGAACTTCTTGATGGGTAAGGAATTTACAAACTGAAGTTCTGTGAGCACTGCATTTTTGGGAAGCAAAAGAGAGTTCGATTCACTCGAGGAATCCATAACACGAAGGGAATATTGGAGTATATTCATTCTGATCTATGGGGCCATCAAGAGTGCCTTCAAGAGGTGGAGCTAATTATATGCTAACTTTTATTGATGATTTTTCTAGAAAAGTTTGGGCATTCTTCCTAAAGCAGAAAAGTGATATGTTTTCCTCATTTAAGTCTTGGAAAACTATGCTTGAAAAACATACGGGAAAATAAATAAAATGCCTCCGCATAGACAATGGCTTAGAGTTTTGTTCTGATGAGTTTAATAAACATTCAAATCGAAGGATAGTGAGACACTTGACGATTCGTCATACTCCTGACAAAAGCGGCATTGCGAGCGAATGAACAGAACGATCATGGAAAAAGTTCGATGTATGTTGTCAAATTTCAACTTACCAAAGTCGTTTTGGGCCGAAGCAGCTTCTACTGCATGTTTTTTTATCAACCGATATCCATCCATTGCCATTGAGAAAAAGACTCCACAAGAGGTATGGTCTGGTAATCCTGTTAATTATTCTGATTTAAAGATCTTTGGGTGTCCTGCGTATACTCATGTTGATAATGGAAAATTGGAACCGAGATCCATTAAATGTGTTTTTCTTGGTTATAAAGCTAGTGTAAAAGGGTATAAGTTATTGTGTCCTGAAAATAGAAAGGTTGTGATTATCAGAAATGTTGTTTTTGATGAAACTGCTATGCTACCTAACTTATCTATTAAAGAATCTTCCAATAAAGAAAATCAAAAGTAGGTGGAGCATCAGATTAATACAGAGTCGACTCTTCAAGCTAGTACAAAAATTGAGAATAGAGTTGCTTCTTCACCACAATACTTTATCGCCAAAAATAGAACTAAATACAGAGTCGACTCTTCAAGCTAGTACAAAAATTGAGAATAGAGCTGCTTCTTCACCACAATACTCTATCGCCAAAAATAGAACTAGAAGAGAAATTAAACCTCCAAAGAAGTATGCTGAGGCTGATCTAGTTGCTTATGATTTAAATGTGGCCGAAGATATAGATGCAAACCAAGAGCCGTCTAATTATTCTGAGGCGATTAGCTGTGAGGACTCAGAAAAGTGGTTGTTTGCTATGCAAGAGGAGATGGAATCACTCCACAAAAACAGAACATGGGATCTTGTGAAACTTCCTAAAGATAAAAAGGTTGTTCGCTGTAAATGGGTGTTTAAAAAGAAAGAAAGGACTCTAGGAGTTGAAGAACCCAGATATAAAGCAAGGCTTGTTGCAAAAGGTTATAGTCAAATTCCAAGAGTGGACTTTATAGATGTGTTCTCCCCAGTTGTGAAACATAGTTCGATTCGAGCTTTGCTTGGTATTGTGGCCATGCATGATTTGGAGCTTGAGTAGTTAGATGTAAAAACTGCATTTTTGCATAGAGAACTTGAGGAAGATATTTATATGCAACAACCAGAGGGTTTTACAGTCTCAGAAAAAGAGAACTATGTTTGCTTGCTGAAAAAGTCCCTTTACGGTTTGAAACAGTCACCAAGACAGTGGTACAAGAGGTTTGATTCCTTTATGACTTCTCGTGATTTTAAAAGAAGTAGTTTTGACAAGCTGTGTTTACTTTAAGAAAAATAGGGATGGTTTTTTGTGTATCTACTTCTTTATGTTGATGACATGTTGATAGCCGCAAAAGATAAATGAGAGATAATAAAGGTCAAAGCCCAACTAAGTGAAGAATTTAAGATGAAAGATTTGGGACCAGCAAAGAAGATACTTGGTATGGAGATTCTCAGAGATAGAAAAGCAAGTAAATTGTAGCTAAGTCAGAAGGGGTACATTGAGAAAGTTCTTTGTAGGTTCAATATGCAGAGTGCTAAGCCTGTTAGTACTCCTTTAGTAGCCCATTTCAGACTTTCATCGGCTTTGTCTCCACAATTAGATGATGAGATTGAGTACATATCACATGTTCCATACTCTAGTGCTGTGGGATCTCTCATGTATGCTATGGTTTGTTCACGTCCAGATTTATCATATGCAGTCAGTGCAGTTAGTAGATACATGGCGAATCCCAGTAAAGAACATTGGAAAGCAGTTCTGTGGATTTTAAAATACTTATGAGGTACTACTGATGTTTGCTTACAGTTTGGAAGAACTAGAGATGCATTCATTAGGTATGTTGATGCTGATTTTGCTGGAGACCTTGATAGAAGAAGATCTCTTACTGGTTATGTCTTTACAATCGGAGGTTGTGCAATCAGTTGGAAAACTACTTTGCAAACCACAGTCGGTTTGTCTACCACTGAAGCTAAGTACATGGCGATTACTGAGGCTTGTAAAAAAGTTATTTGGTTGAAGGGACTCTTTAGTGAGCTCAATAAAGACCTTCAAATCAGCACAGTATTTTGTGACAGTCAGAGTGCTATCTTCCTTATAAAAGATCAAATATTTCATGAGAGAACAAAGCATATTGATGTTCGGTATCATTTTGTTCGTGATATTATTGCTCATGGTGATATTGTTGTGAGCAAAATTAGTACTTATGAAAATCCTGCAGATATGATGACTAAGTCACTTCCTATAACCAAGTTTGAGCATTACTTAGACTTGGTTGGTGTTCATTGTTGAAGTTAAACCCTTAAGGGGTTTTATAGAAGAGGTGGAGAACTTGTTCATTGAGAGTTCGCGATGAATAACTTGTTTGTTGAGAATTCGTGTCAAGGTGGAGATTGTTAGAGTTGTGTGACCCAAATTCTAAGATATTGCTTGCAAGTCAAGTTAAACAAAATATATCTTCTTTCTAGAAGATTTAGTATTTATGAGTATAATATATTTAGCATTTATTAGCATAATATATTTTTACTTTGATTAGAATTGGGTTTTACAAGCCTATAAATAGACATAGTCTATTCCTCTTGTAATGGTTCGAATTCGACATAGAGAATTTTTCTTCTCCTTTGCCCGTGGTTTTTTCTCGAAAGGGTTTCCACGTAAAATCTGTGTGTTATTTATTTTATTTCTCTTTTCTTTGCGATATATATTGTCATTACTGACTTTATATTTTTCACAATTTTGTATAAATATTTTTAATGTTCTAAGTAAAGATAATATTATGTTTATGTATGAATAGAATGATGGATGATTTCAAGTGAATAATTAAAAGAAAGTAAGTGTGAGTGGTTTAATTATGAAAATTTACAATTCAAAGTTTATTAGTGCGGATGATGAATTGTGTCTTTATGATGTTCAAAGCGGTAAATGTTTGTTTTGAACATTATTTGGATGAGTAAATTGTAAAAAAATTTGTTAGACGACAAAGCACAATACACAAGACATAGGCAGGTGCCTGATATGGCTACAGTCTTGGGCGCTATAGAGAATATCATTTTTTGTTTCAGTTAGTCACCAAACATGTCTTCCCACTTGTAAATAGATGATAAAATTTAAACATTACATTAAGAATTTTGCTTTTTTATTAAAATTTGTTCTAACAAGTTTAATTTTTTTTCGCAGATAGTATACTTCTCCATGTATCAGGAGGTCCTATACGCTTTCGATTTCCCAACAAATCATTGAGACACATGCGGGGGAGGGGGTAATTTTTTCTAATATTCATGGCCTGTGTTTATTTTGTTTATATTATTTGACTCAAGTTACTATAACCATGTTATTAATTGTGTATTTCATCTAGATCCTTTGTGGGATCTTTATCGTTGTATAATGACCCGATGGCAATTGATGCTCGGCCTTAACTTCTTGGCATGTGGACACTTGCCTACCAACTCGGTCACTTCCGCTAAAGACCCGCCACCAAAGCGCTCCCTTAAATCTGATTCATCTTCTCGCTTCTCGGGTGCATAGCGTACCACGCCTTGCTATGAGCTTCTTTAAGGATTATTTGCCTCAACTCATCATCTTTAGGCATGCATACTCTCCCCTTGAAGTATAACACTCCATCACTACCCAAAGCTGAAACCTTGACCTCACCATTACAGTACTTGCAACCTTGAGTATTCAAAGCTTCATCGGTCATCTGCCTTTCTTTAACCTCATTAATCCAAGATGGCTTCACTTGCAATTCGCGAGAAGGCTCCCGTCCTCATAAAGACTTAGATGAGCGAACATAGCTTGCAAATCCGCTACCACCCTTCGGCTCAATGCATACGCTACCACATTAGCCTTCCCGGATGGTATTCGATTGAGCGGCCGTTGTCCTTCAACAACTCAATCCACCTCCACGGTCAGGAGGTGACCCGGAGCAGCTCAGTTTAAATCTTTACGAGTCGGGAGGTACTTGACTTTATGATCATGTCAACATAGTAGCCCTCACGTGAGGGTGGCGCATAAGTGACATCTCCCAAACCGATTGTGTGACATCCTTAGCTTCCAAGGCATAGAAACTTTTAGCCCACCACATCAACGGCTTAGTCAGCTTCGCAATTTTCCACAAATCTCCTAACCATCCAATTTCCGACTTAGGTGGCTTTAATGCCTCAATCTTACGAAACCAAATTAGATAGGTAATCTCTCCTTTTACCTATCATCACCACCTCATCACCTTCCACAATGAACCGTCTTAATTACCATGCGCTTAGAATTACGAAACTTCGTAGTGCGCGAAATCCAGACATCAGCCTCCTTCACCTTAGGCGATACTTTACTAGCCAATCCATCCAAGGATACCGATTCTTAATTGTCGACTTTTGGGTTTAAATCAAACTCTGACAAAAAGCACTGGAGCTCCCAAGGCGATACACTTGGTTCCATCAAGTCTACCAAGCAATCACGACCAAGACGCAGTTTGGTGGAGATCTATCCCAAATTCAACCTCACGGTGGGAGGTAGACCCGAAGCTCCTCGAAACACATCCATAGTCCCTCACGGTAGGACATCTCCCAGCAACATCCTTAGCTTCCAAGGCATAGACATGAGTGACTTAATGCGGGGCATCACCACCTCATCACCTTCCACGGTCATCTTCCTTAAGTAATCCAGACTCGATAGTCTAGATCCGAGATTTCAAACTCTAAAGCAGTGGTTCCATCAAGTCGACCAAGAATCGACCCTTACTAGCAATGTCTACTTACTTCTGAGTAGGGGTTGAGCCAATGTCAATCAAAGTATTATGAGTGGGTTGAGCCAATGTCAATCAAAGTATTATATCAAGATCAAGAACATAGGTTATGATGTCGGTGCATCGCCCTCCTCTTGGCGCCTCGCGGCATAGACTAAACCAGGTTGCCTAGCCTCAATACCACGGTACCTCTCCTCGGTGCCCCCGACCTCTGCGGCACCATTACCTCCTCTTCCTACACCTCGACCCCTCAGAGGCATTGGTTATCCTGCCTATTCGATTGCTGCGATCACGCCTCTCGATCTCGGTCTAGCTGCCTTTTGAGACGGTCTCTAACTCGATGCTCCAGGACCCACACTCAAGCATCCCGGTTACCATTCTAACACTCCCGTGTGAGACTTGCCACACCAGAGCACATCGTGGCGGCCATTGAGGATTAGTAGTAGCAGCGAGCCTAGTAGCTTGATCGACCCACGGACCTTGTCCTCTTCTGCGATTACGAGAACCTTGAAGGTCTCGAGCTCTTCTTATTCAATTCGATCTTGGTTAAAGTCTAACATTTGTCTTAACCCTTGACAACCTTGATTTCTCCACTAAGGCGGCGAACTCCGTTCCTGCTGTGGAGCTATCATCATCCTCGGCTCATCTAAGCCCATCCTCAAATCTAACAGCGTTCATGCTCGGTACCCACAATACCACGAGCATACCTACTCAACCGGAGAAATTTGGCCTCATACTCATACCAGTCTTATTGCCTTGTACGGGTTCAAGAAAGCCTTCCATTGTGCATCCATGTAGCTAGTTAGATATACTTCTTTTGGTAGACATCCTTGAAGAATTCCCAAGTGAGATTTTCTGCCACCGTTCCATCCCTTACAGTGAGCCACCACTGATATGACTCATCCGAAGCAAAGAAATTATACCTTCAATTTCTCCTCAATTGTAAAATCTAGATCGTCCATGATCCTACGTAGCTTCAACCAATATTCCGCACATTGGGTGCCACTGAAACTCCCTAAATGTTTACGCTCCGTTAGCGAGTCGTTCAACCCGCAGTTCTGGGCTCTTGCACGCGCTTGACCTCGACCTTCGTTCTAATACAATGTCTGACGAGATACTACATCATTACCATGCGATCTTGGAACTCGGTTTTACCGGCAGTGATCCGGCATCTCATTCCGGACCCATGTTGGACCTCCTGGCTCGGACAAGGTCATCCTACCCTTCCACGGCCACAGGCGGGCGTCCACGACCTCTTGAACTCATTTCTAACGATTGCGTTTATCTGTTTAAGAATTTTATGCATTAGTACCTTGTTTCACTTGATTATCCGCGAAGAAATTTTATGAAAAAGAATCTAGGAGTGGTTCTTTCGTATCATACATGCACACAGTTCTTCTATTCATTCATTCAAAGAGACGTTGTAGTTTTCATGGTGATAGTTTTTCCACTACCTAGGGGTATTTTCGTAATTTATCCTACAGGGGTATTTTTGTAATTCCTCAAAAATAAAAGTTTTCGGATGATTTTGTCAAAAAGTATTTTTTTTGGAACTCTTAAATTCCCGAGGTATTTTGAAAAATTTTGAAATCCGGAGGTATTTCGGTAATTTTGAACCTCAAGGGTATTTCGGTAATTTTTCATAAATCGAGGTGAATTTGTAAAATTTTAAGAAATCAGGGGTATTTCAAAAGTTGTAAAACTTTGTTGGTTGCTTTTTGAGAATTTCATTTTCCAAGTTGATGGTGTTGCCAAAATTTTGAAAATCAGGGTCATTCTGGTAATTTTGTTGGTTAGGGCAATTTCGTAATTTCACCACTAGGGGTATTTTAGTAATTTTTCATAAAAAGATTTCCAAAATTTGGTTCTAGTTGGTTTCACAAAAGAAGGATATTTTCAAAATTTTCTATTTGGAAATTTTTCATACGGAGGTATTTTGGTAATTTATAAGCCGGGGTATTTTGGTCATTTTTCAAGCGAGGGGTGTTTTAGTCATTTTTTAAAATAAGGTTCTAATTACTTCAAAAAAAATGGCTAGTCCCTTTTGGGTTTTAGTTATCAAGTTTAGCTTTGTGAGTGTGTAAATCCAATTAGGATGAGCAGATTACTACACATGGGTAGGATTCAAGTGAGTAGGAGGTGAGTCACTAGGATGCTTAAATACCGAGCTCTCCCGAATCAATCCTAGACATGCGTATAATGATTGCCACATCCCTTGCTCAGTGACAACTCACAGGGTTGTTTAAGAAATTATTAAATCTTATGCATGGTTGTTGGGGTATGCTAACCCTAGGGTTCAACAATTTCTATTCTAATAGTCTACATTCCCCATTTACCCTTCTACCCCTCATCAAATATTCACAAAAATGGATAGAAGTACTTACCTGGGCGAATTGGTGCCGGAGACTCGGTGCCATGCTGTTCAAGCCAAAAACAGTTTCCCAAAACATTCTAATAAGGCCTACTAACAAAAACAAACATTTTGGGCCTTGGGCCCCCACAGCCGAGTTTTGAACTGGGCTCTGATACCAAAAATGTAACACCCCAAACCCGGCCCATGGGTCCTGACCGGATCTGGTATGTCACGGAGTAAAATAATTTGAATCATGTCTGGTGAAAACTTGTTAAAAATGTGGCTAAGGTATTAAAACGGTGTTTGAAAACTCAGTTGGGCTTTTTATAAACATGGTTGGGTTGTTTAACCCTTTGAAATCGTTTGCTCAGGTAAAATTTTAAAATCGTCAAAGTTATAGTTGACTTGGTTTATTTTTGTTACTCGATGGTAACATCTCTGAAAACCCCGTAGAAGTTTATTAAGTTTGAAAAGTTACTTTTAACCGGTTTACATATCATTTGTAAAATCATTTGTAATATAACATAAGTAAATAAAACAATAAAATAAACATCCAAATAATAAATAGCGGCCTTATTACAATCCCAAAATAAAATGACTTAGAAAAATAAATAATATCAACTAAAACAAAGTAATTTCAAATCCAATGATAAGCATGGCCGCCTCGAGTCCTCTCGGCTCCATCTCATGATCTACTCATCGCAAAATAGTAAGGGAAGGGTGAGTCACTAAGACTCGGTGTGTAAATCTCCCACGGAAAATACAACTCAAACACATATTATTAATTTAACATGCAAATATGCAACCCCACTAACCATCCGTACTCCTTAACTACCCCGTGTGGTCAAAACCACTGGTGGTCAAAACCACTGGTGACTAGTGTCACAATTTAAATGATGGGGCCAACCCATCGTGTGGTCAAAACACTTGATGACCATAGGTCACAAAATATCATAATGTGGTCAAAACCATGGTGGTACCAAACCACTGGGACTTAGTCACAATTATCATCGGTGTGGTCAAAACCACTGGTGACCGAAGTCACAATAAATCTGATGGGGCCAACCCATCTTGTGGTCAAAACCACTGGTGACGGTCCATAAGATCCTCCCCTCCTCTCATCAATCCCACCATCATCATGCTTACATCACAAATATCATATATCATGCATTTAACAGCATATGATGGCATACACATACATCATAGATCATGAGAGAGGGGACTTACCCGAAATCCATGCTTATGTCCACAAGCACTACCACAATGATAAAATAAACAACAATATAGTCATGTAAACTAATAAAGTGTGTAGTGAGTTTTTACACACCTGATACTACCACGAATCCTAGATCCCGAAGATTCGGTCTACGATGCTAGATCTCTTGACCTATATTCGGCCAATCATCAATGTTAATACCAAAGGCCTATTCGGCCATAACAACTTAATACCAAAGGCTCTTTACCTTAAGCAGTTAAAGCGTCACTTGATTAAGACTCTGCTGAAAATCCTTAAACAACCCACAAAAGATCAGTCACCACTTATAATACATAATCATGGCCTTTGGCCGATTGTCATAATCCTACATACCTTAGAGAATCAAATCCCGGAAGCTTCCTTGCTATGGCCTCCCTACAATCGGTTTAAGCATTAACAAGAGTCATAGGCCATTCGGCCATAATCTTGAACCTAAAAGAGGGTATCGCCCTTACCTTGGTAGTTATATTGGCCCTTACACACCACAAGTTAGCACCACTTAATGTTGTGAGGAGGTTCGGCTACCTTTAATGAAGAGAAAAGAACCGAAAATAGCCCCTTTCCTTAAGGGAGATTCGACTAATCACAAGATGGAAGGGCTGGAATTTCTTGAGTGGAAGAGTAGGTTCGGCTATAAGAAAAAAAAGAAGGAAGAGATGTAGGGACTTAATGGTGGTTTCGGCTTTGTAAAAGAAGAAAGAAATTAGATGGGGAATGAGGGAGATTTGGCCAGCAACCAAAAGAAAAAATAAAGAGAACTTGCTGAATGATTTTCGGCACTCTAATGCTTAACACAAAACCGAAATAGGATGACCCTAAAGAGTCCCAAATCCGGCCATCACCCCTCTCTTTTGTGATAATTCCAGCTTAATTATCACCCAAAAAAAGAATAATATTTATCTCCTATCCACCTTTTTAACAATTCAAATGCAAATAAACCACTACACACACCCTTCTAGCCGATATTAATGTGCAAAAATTAAACTTATCTCATCAATTTAAGAGTCCAACATGCAGCCATCACTCTCCCCCTCCCTAACGCTAGCTTGCATAAAAAAAAAATAAAAATTTTGCTTCTTTGGTTCGAACACGGAACCTCACTTCATGACCCCCCACAACGCCTCATGCCATTTTTCCCAATTGACTTTCATGTCATATACCCTCACCATTTAATTATAAGGCCTTCATGCCCCTTTCCTTTAAGCAAAAAGACTAAAATAAAACACCCTTGCGTCCATCATGACTCGAACTTGAGTCCATACACCAAGGCCGTTAAGTGGCGCCCCAAGCCACTCTATCGACCCGACTTTCATGTCAAAACCTTTCCCATAAAATTGTTTAAAGCCTTATTAACCCTTTCTCTAACGCCCCCAAAAAAAAAACCCAAAAGAAAAACACTTCCCCCTTGTAACTCCCAAGATTCGAACCTCCTCCCTTGCAACACCCTTAGACGCACCAAACCAATTGTGCCAATTAAATCCTTGTGTCATGTTCCTTCCAAAATTTCTCTTATCCCATATCTCACCTAGCTTCCCCTTTCTCAAGTGCTTAAAATAAATTGTAGCCCTAAGTTCAATTAGTCCGAGGTCATGACCAGACCTTTAAATATATCAGGCAATCAAGAATACATATCCCTCAAGCACACACATGGGAAAAATAAGTAAATTTCAAACAACCCCCAATTCAGGATGTGGTCAAATCCACTCACACTTGTGGTGCATTAACGCACCCTTGCTGAATTTCTCAACGGTCGAGTGGTACAACGGGGATTCAGTTTTGCGCCAGTTCGGGTGCAAACAAGATATTCCGAATGCTCTACAGAGATTTGACAATGTCCACGGAATTAACAAAAAGGGAAAATAAGCAAAGAATTGGACATTAGAGCATGAATAATATATTGTACTGTGGGATGATCGGATGAGGCGGAGACTTCGGATGGATTTTAATTTTGATTTGTGGCCCTCGATTGAGTACCAAGGTTGGTACATCGAGAATGAGAAACTGTAACATCCTCAAAACCCCCTTTGTAGAAAATAATATGAGATAGATTCTTAGTGAAATAAGATTAAAGAAAGTAAAGGATAAGAGATGTTAGAGAAAAATGAAATAAGAAATTCAATCAAGTAAATTATAATTTGAAATCCTATTATTAGAAATAATGAATGAAACTAATAATACAATGATGTATTAGTTTAATAAAACAACTAAGGTGATGTGTTAAGTTTATTGAACTGTTAAAGTTTACAATGACCATGAAGTAAAGGTGAGAAGAGACTATTTAACTTCAAATAGAAATTGGTAAGTTAGAATATCCTATACTTGGTATTGGAGGTCATTGAGTGGAATAGCAAGTTATATGTTAGCGATGTAATGCGAATTAAGTGAAGTGTATATTGTGGTTAAAAAATGGAAGGTCAAGATTTATGTCAAAAATTAGAAGGATATATGAAGGTTATAGATAAGCGATAGGCTAAAAATATATACAAGAATACATGAATTTATGAAGAAACGAAAGAAAGAAAATTTTATGAATTAGAAGGATAAGTAAAATATATGTTCAAGAGACGGAAGAATTTAGAAGCAAGTGCATTATTGGGATAAAGAAAATTTAGAGATATGATCATTTAAGAAAATGGATATCAAGGCAATAAAAGGAAGTAAAGAAATAATGAAATTTATAGTTACTCAAATTAAGAAAATTTCAAGAATGAAATTTTATTTATGGAAGAATGTTTATAATGCCCTAAAATCATCATTTTAAATTTTGTAAAAAGATATATTCAAAAAGCGTATAATTGAATTATCGAGTAAATGAAATAAAGTATATCAATGTTAGTAGAGGAAGGTATTAGATAATGGAGAATGTCCAAAAATAAATGAAAAATTATAAAATAATAAATATATAGCATTATATTGTGGGATATAAATTTGAGGTATTGACTAAATTTTGAAAAAGTGAAAAGTGATGGGGTCACATTGTGAATATTCAAAAGTTGAGAGGTTAAAGTGTAAATTTGAAAAGTTGAAGGACTAAAAGTGAAAATAACCAAAAGTAAAAAGGACATAAATGGAAATATAAAACTTGACAAGGGCAAAATGGTCATTTAGCAAAATAATAATAAATAATTTTGAGGAAAATTACCAAAATGCCATTGAATATATGGATGAATTATGACCATTAGATTTGCTTAGCCTCGAAGTATAAAATATGGGCCATTGGATTGGAATCATGATGTTGGTGATATTTTAACTAATATATTAATAATACATAAATTAGATCTTCTAATAATATTTTAATAATAAAATGGTACAAAAAAAAAGGAGGAAAGATGAATAATTTTCTTCATCCTTGTCTCCCCAACGTGAATGTTATATGGAGGAAAAAAATTAAAATTATTTCCTTCTTTTACAAATTGGTCCTTGATTATTCAATTCTACTATTTCACCTCAAAATCATAAGAATTTCTATGAGCATTAAAAAGGAAATTGGAAGTAAAATCTTAGACAGTATGTTCATCAACTTAGAAGCAAGAAACAAGTAGATGGAAGTGAAGAAAAATAGATGGAAAGAGAAGGGTAGTGATGAAGTTAAGAAATAAATGGAAGAGAAGCAAAAGAGAAGAAATTCTTGTCAAAAGAGGTAAGTTTTCAAATTAACCTTACTTGTATTTCAATAGATTGAGTTAAAGATATTTTGAGTGAAATGTATGAAACATGTATTTAATCTAAATACTAGATATAGAAAGTATTTGATGAAGGATAGAGACTCAAAACACTAAATTGGTAAGAGAGAATGTGATTTGTATGATGAAAAGTACTAAGATTAAGAAAAGAATATGTAATCTACACATAAACATAAGTGATTAAATTTTTAGTAATCAAAAGTATGGGTGATTGAATGAAAGATGGTGTAAAGAACCATGGAAAAAATATTTTCATTAAAGCAGTTTGAACATCAATAATGACTTAACTTTGAAAATTCACCAAAATTATAGAAATTTATTTAGAGATTGAATTAAATATGGAATTAAATATTATTGAGTCTAGTTTCATATGAAAGAAATGGTGAAAGAAATGAAATTTAATATTTTGAGATATATTAGTTTTCGTGAAACAAGGTCGGAGTGGATTAAGGTTCCCGACTTTGGAAAATCATCAAAAAAATTTAAAAAAATTGATTAGAGGTTTAAATTTATATGTTTAAATTATTAATGAGTCTATTTTCAAGAGAAACAAACAGAAACATAATTTGAACCCCATACATAGAGATAATTATTTTTTAGTAAAGAAAGTCGAAGCTGTCAAACAGTAGAACAAGGGAAATTTTGAAGAATATACTGTACTGATTGGGTACATTATAAATTCTAAAATTTTTATGCTAAAAATATATTTGAGCCTAGTTTCAAAAACATTAAACGGATCTTCATTTTAAATTCTGTAGCTCAAGATATAAATAAATTAGTGACTATGAATCAAGGGACAACTTTGATATGAACACATAAGTAAATAGTTGAATTATAGATAATGTTACATATAAGCATGTTATATACTAAAAGCTAAATATTCTAATAAATATATACATAAAAGATGTGGAGTGGAAGGAGGAGGAGGAAATAAATATATATATATATATATATATATAGTAGATGAATTTAAAATGATTCAAAATGGTTGTGCGATGGAATGATTAATACATGTGAGTATGTTTAAGCAATTAATAAAATAATAAGTGAATAATTGTTAATTAATGTGATATTGAAATCTTTGATAAAATTTTATGAAGAATTAAATTGATTGGCACAATTTTGAAATAAATATGAAATATACATAAAGTTGGGTGAACTACTTTTGAAAGTGCAAGTCCTCTAATGGTATTATTTGTAAAACTTTAATATTTGTGTTATTTTTATAAACTTTGTTACCTTTGATTGAATATCATGTTTTTATGAGGACTTGATATTAGAAATAGACGTAAGTGGATGATATGTAAAATGAAGTGACGGTTATGACATCTGAATACGATTTAGGTAATGATATAAAAATAAATAAATAAAAATAAAGCATGGAATTTGTAGGAAAATGGAAACGACGTCATGATGACAAGTTCACTATATCACAATGTGGAAACCCCAACTTCGCGACGACAATCCAAAAATTTTATAAACTTTACAATTTGGTTTTTGATCAATTGTGGATGTTTTAATGAGCTCCTTTAACTCATAATTAGTTCTGTCGTAAATTCAATTATTATTAAAATGAGTTAATGATCTACATTAATTAAATAATATGATAAATTAATCTGAAATTTTTAGTCGTTGCTTCGGCAATAAATGTGACATCCCAATGCCTTGACTTGGTGATCTGGTCGGGTATCAGGGTGTTATAGAAACCGTATTTATGGTTGGCAATTGATACTAGTCCCTCCACACATGCACTGATGAGGCACCAACCCCATCGAAAAGGGAATCCGCCTTCTGTAACCCAACCTGAGCCTGAGACCGAGCCCGAGCCCGAGCCCGAACCCAAGCGGTCTTATACACAGTCTGGGGGTAGTTCTCATCATTCGGATTTGGGGGTAGATAATTATTTTTTGGGCTCGTCAGGCTATGCATATTAGTCAAAGATTCTGGTTCCAGTTTTGATCAATGATGTTTGATATCTTCAGCCCATTTCCACCCTAGTACTCCACCCCGCCCAGGCCAATCTTTGGGATATACAAATTTTTGAGTATGTTTAGCACACCTCCAGATTCGTCAATGGATGTTGTGATCAATGTTCCAGGTAAAGATAACATTGACCGTCACGGGAACCCTCAACGCCAACATCGGGCACCATAACGGTTTATCCTACGGACAAAACCATCGAATCATCAATTTTAGTACGTGTAACATTATATTTATTACATTTAGTTTTAATTCTCACTTAAATTTTCAAGTTTCTATTAATTAAATTATAATAAATAATTTTTCTGTCCATATCACTAGTGTAGTAAATTTTAGTATTATATATATATATTGTATATGTATTTGAAATATTTCACATATAAAATATTTGAAATATCATACCCACAATGTAGATGAAAAATAATTATTTTTGAAATATTTTACATATAAAAATAATAATTATATTTGAAATAATTATTTCATTTTATAATATTAGAAATGTAATAGTCCGATTTTCAGTGGTGACGGAAGTAGTGGTTTCGGGATCATAAATTCGATGAGTAAGTTCAAATAATTAGTATTTAAATTATATGAGTCAATAATAATTTTTATATTTAATTTTGATTTGAGGATTTAACTAATTGAATTAAAAGTTAGTACAAGTGGTTCGGTTCAAAAGGCAAGTGGTTATTGAAAACGAGGTACTAGGATCCTGTTTTTGTAATTTAAAACCATGAATATTTTATTTAAGATTTGCAGATTCGTTTTATATATGAATTGAAGTTTGGTCCAGTAATTTTAATGATTTATTGCTTAATTACGGTAAAATGATTAAATTGTAAAAGAGATAAAAGTTAATTGCTTTTGACTTAAAATAGTAAAGGGACTAAATGGTAATTAAACCATGGTAAAAAAGTCCAAGTCGTGGTGACATGATTAAATCCACTAACTTTTGGACTATTTGCTCATTTAGTCCTAATTAGTTTAGAATTAAATTGAAATTAAGCTTATTTAGTTAAAATTTAAAATAATTGAAGAACCAATTGTGCAATTAAACCCTCCTTAATTGATAATTATATCATTTGAATAGATAGTGGACGGTTTGCAAGGCTAATTGCATGAAATTTTATTGAAATTGTAAGGTTATAATAGTAATTTATGAAATTAAGTAAAATGTAAATAAAATAAAAAGCCAAAATGGCTATCATCTTTTTATTTCTTCCTTCAAAAATTGGTTCCACCATTGTTAAGAAGAGAAACCTTTGGCCAAGCTAGGTTTCATTGATTAAGTAGGTAAATCTTGCTTGTTTTTAGTAATTTTTATGTTTTTGAGCTCGTATTAGCTTAATCTAGCTAATTCGAGGACTAATTTATAAAACTGCCAAATGGTATGGATTATGCCATTGATAAATTTGAGTTTTTCTCAAAGTTTTATGATAGATTATTAAGCTTGGTTGCTAAATAGGAATGTTTTGTGAAATAGTTTTTGTTGATTTTAATGTTCAAGGACTAAAATGTGAAAATAGTAAAAGTAAAAGGAATTGATGCAAAATAAAAGCAAGTATGGGCTGTAATGAGGGGGTTAATTTATGGGCTAAGCTTGGATTTAATATAAAATGGTTAAATTGCAAGATTTGGACCTAGGGACTAAATTGTATAAAAATGAAATTTTGGGGTAATTTTGTAAAAATGTAAAAGGACTTAATTGCATAAAATGAGTTAATTTTGCTATTAGATTTATTTAAATGAATGAAAATATTATTTTTAGATCAAGAACGTGTGGAAAACTGAGGAAAAGAGAAAATTAACGAATAGTCCTTATACCTTTGCCATTGCTGCAATTTAGTTAGGTAAGTTCGTTCAATTTACTTTTAGTATATTATAAATGTATTATCTGAACCTAATTGCATTATGTTGGATTATATTAATGTGTGTAGTTTAAAATGGAAATAATGAATTGAAATAACGTCGATCATTGATTGAGATGCTCTGAGCCGTTACTGCAGATCAATCTTGTAACTTTGTACTTTTATTTATACTTCTAATGATTTTTACATTCTTTGTTAATATAACTTTCTTAAATTTTATATTGTATAATAGTATGATTTTGAAAAAGAAAAATGGAATACTGAATGGGCTTAAATGAGCAATGTCTACTTATTATATTGAATGTGTTCAAACGAGCAATATCTACTGCATCTACTGAATGTGCTCAAAAGAGAAATGTCTACTAATTATACTGAAAGTTGCTCACACGAGCAATATCTACTGAATTTACTAGACGTGCTCAAAAGAGCTATGTCTACTGATTATACTGAAAGTTGCTCAAACAAGCAATATCCACTGATTATACTGAATAACGAGCAATATCTATTGAATATACTGAACATGCTCAAAAGAGTAATGTCTACTGATTATGCTAAAAGTTGCTCGAACGAGCGATATCCAATGGTTATGCTGAATGGGTTTAAATGAGCGATATCCATTGATTATACGGAATGCATGCTTAAACGAGTATTATCCACTAATTAAGCGAAATAAGGTCTCACTGTACTGATTATTCGAAAATAAATACCGAAATAATGTTCTGATCCCTATTCATCTATTGAAAGTTGTGATTGATAGGAACTCTGTTCACTAATCTTTATTTGAATTATTATTTATGTTGATTTGATAAGCTTTATTGTTCAATCGACAAAATTACTAAGCTTTATGAAAGCTTACTTGTCTCAATTGTCTTAGTTCTTCTAGATACGTTTTGTGGATCGGGAGATCAGATCAGCACAAAGAAATCACACTATTTGGGGATCATTTGGTAGTTTTTGAATACATCTTAGCTTATATGGCATGTAATAGGAATAATTGGTCATGATTGTAATGGTTTATAAGTATTTTGTAATGAGTATGTGATGTACTTTGATGTTGTCGTATGAATAACTAATATGGTATGCATCTTAGTCTCAAGTTAAAGTAAATGGATGAACATGAAATGGTAAGTTAGTATGAATTAGATATGGTAGGTGAGATTGAATGCAAAGTATTTTAAGTGTGTAATGATGCATAATTTCTTATGTTGTATAACTTGATATGCTTATGTCCTTGATGTATTTATAAATATTTGATGCATGAATGTATGGTACCAGCTTAGGTGCAAGTGATATGGTTGTGTGATGTAATAAGACAAATGACATATTAAGTAAGTTTGTGTAAAAGGTCATAAAGTAGAAGTAACATGATAAGTTAGTATGGTTTATAAATGGTTGGTATGTGTAAAGGGTTATGAATAGCATGAACATTATAATGTGATTGGTATGTGATACTTTAGTATGTTTTGATGAATAGAAATGAAATATTTTAGTTGTCCTAAAGTATATTTATAGACTTGTGAACATGTGAGATAAATTGGGTTAGGTACTTGTGTATTTAGGTGAGATACAAGAATGAATTTGTAACACCCCAAACCCGGCCTAGACGTTATGGTCGAATCTGGTGATGTCACAAGGAATGAGTTTTGAAAATGGTGATGACTTGAAAAACCATTCAATTTTTATACTACGAGTTCGTTCAAAACACTTGTTACAGTGGAAGCTTAGTAAATTCATTATATTTTAGAAACCCGATTTTTTTTGTAGATAACCCCCTTTTAATGTAAAACCGACCAATTTATAACACTTCTTATCAAATCATGCAGATTATAAAAAACAAACAAAACCAACAGTTAAAAACCATAAAGTCCAGAGAGTCCCTAAGTTATAAACTTTCAAAAGAAAACCAAAATCATAAATAAAATCGTAAATTATTAACTTAAAGAAGTTTTACGGTTGAGTGGTCACCGCTGAGTCTCCGTCGTACCGATCTGCCTAAGTCTGTGGATTACCTGCGCAGAACAAACAATCGGATGTGAGTTTTCGTAAACTCAGTATGTAACCCAACAGAAATAAGCATGCAAACATACATATACAGAGTCAGGCCCATGGCCTTTTCAGATACAGTACACAAAATCAGATATATAGTTCAGAAACACTGAATCCTACCCCCATCCTCTACACACCAACTCCGACCACCCATCACACCATGTGGGGTTAAAAACACTCACCTATCCTTACATATCATATCGTGCCATTATGACACATGTCAGATAATGTGCAGCCAAGCTGCTAGAATAAAGCTGATGATCGCCGTACAGAATACTTTCTCCTCATATACAAATCCCACCCCAATAAAATATACATAAATCAGATACAAATATAACAAATTAAAACATTCTCAACATGCTTATTTACAAACAACAGATATACATTAATTAGATACAGATATAACAAATTAAAACATGCTCAACATGCTTATTTACAAACAACAGAGATAGTATAGCAATACAGTCAGGCATACACTCAATATCCTACTCAGATCCGTCTATCAGAATTTCATAGTATACAAACTAAGGTTTAATAGCCCTTATCTATCCTACAGTAAGGCCATAGTCGATTGGAACGACCTGTGCGACCCAAGGGAAAATTTCATAATTATGGACCCACATGCCCGTGTGGCCCACATGCCCAAATTAGCCTTGCCCGTGTGACCCATATAGCCTGGCTCAAAATCCACACACCAGTGTGACATGCCCGTGTGGGCCTACACGCCCGTGTGGCCCACAAGCCCAACTTGGCCTAGCAGTGTGGCCCACATGGCTACACTCCAGCTATCACATGGCCAGTGTCTTGAGCACACCATGCCTTCATCGACCGTGTCTCATACACGGCCATCCACACAGGCGACCACACGCTCGTATGGCATCGATAGTGTAGTTTTTTGGCTTTCACTGAAACTCAAATTTTTTACATTTTGGGAACACACCTGGTACATTTTCGCAGCAAACGCAATCCCAAGACAACCAGAACCTATAATTGTCCAACAAATTGATCATATTAGTTGTTAAAAAGTGCGACTAAACCGAACCATATCGAAATAGGCAACCCTTTAATTTGCTAAAACCCTTACCTTCGAATGAACAACGACGATTTCCCACCACTAGAGTACCAATTAGTAGCCCCTAGCTTCTTGATCCTCTCCTAAACATAAATCGAACTATATTAACCAATGATTCATTTAGTCAAAATAGGAATCGCACCCACCAAACTTACCGGTATCGCACGCAAAGCACCTAAATAATGAAACGCGCAAAAATTAGGTAGTAGATAGAAAGACAAAAACAAAATCGACGACAAGAAAAAGAAGGAGAAACAGTAGAGAGCAGGAAGAAGAAAAATTCACGTTAGAAACTTTGGGAATTTTGGAAGAGAGATGAAAATTTGAAAAAGAAAAGAAAACATATTAAAATTAGGTAATATCAAAATCCCCAAATTCCTCACCCCTATCCCCTCAATCTCAATCACTACAGACTTTTAATTCCACCAAAACTCTTATCACAGAATCGAGTGAAAATAATACCCATGCTCGCGCCAGGATTCGAACACAATACCTCCAACACACCAACACTCTTACCACATGAACTAGTAGGCTCATTCTAATATGAAATTACTGGTAATTAAATATGAGACCACTGAACAAAGATAGGGCTTAGATCTAAAAATATCAAAAATTGCTAAAGGTAAGACTTTAGGAATCTCACACACACACTCAGAACACTTAACCACTGAGGCAGATACACATTTATGTAAAAATTTTATAGAAAGAGAAATAAGAAAATTAGGGTGTTCGAACTCTACCCCCTAAAAGAAATTTCGACCTCAAAATTTACCTGATCAGAACAGATGAGGATACTGTTGATACATCGAGTCCTCAGGTTCCCACGTGACCTTCTCGGTACAATGATTCCTCTATAGATTCTTCACTAAAGAGATGGAATTCCTCCTCAGAACCTTAACGTCTCGATCCTGATTCTTAATCGGGTCCTTTTCAAAAGTCAAGTCCAGTCTAACCTCGATCTCCTCAGCAGAGACTACGTAAGATGGATCAGACCGATATCACCTCAACATCGAGACATGGAACACATCGTGAATATGGTCTAACTCTAGAGGTACCTCCAACTGTTAAGTGACTAGTCTCACATGCTTCAGAATCCGGTACGGCCCAATGAACTTAGGGCTCAACTTGCCCTTACGATCGAATCTCAGAACTTTCTTCCATGGATAAGCCTTAAGAAACACAAAGTCCCCCATAGAGTACTCAATATCACGCCTCTTCAGACCTGCATAAGATTTTTGTCTATCAGTAGCCACTTTCAGATGATCCCGAGTCAATCTAACTTTATCTTCGGTCTCAAAAACCAACTTAGGACCCAAAACCCGATGTTCACCCAACTCATGCAACATAGCGGTGTATGACACTTAAGACCATATAAAGCCTCGTAAGGTGCCATCTGGATGCTAGACTGGAAACTGTTATTATAGGTGAACTCAGGTAGTGGTAGATAATCCTCTCAACTACCTTGGAAATCTATGACACAACTTCGAAGCATATCCTCCAGTATCTAAATCAACCTTTCAGATTGACCATCAGACTAAGGATGGAACGCAGTACTGAAGTCCAACCTCAAACCTAGAGCCTTATACAATCTTTTCCAGAACTGAGAAGTGAAACGAGGATCTCTATAAAAAATAATCAAGACAGGAACCCCATGCAGTCTAACTATTTTAGAGATATAGAGCTTCGCTAACTTATGTAGAGAATAATCGATCCGAACTGGAATAAAGTGAGTAGACTTGGTCAATCGATCCACGATGACCCAAACAGAATCCTTCTTAGTAGGTGTCAAGGGCAACCTACTAACGAATTCTATCGTCACACGCTCCCACTTTTATAAGGGAATCTTAACTGACTGTAACAAACCCGAAGGAAACTTGTGCTCACCATTAACCTATTGGCACGTCAGATATCGTGCCACAAAATCTGTAACCTCGCGTTTCAAACCCAGCCACTAGTACAACTCATGAAGACCGCGATACATCTTATTACCATCAAGATGCATAGCATAAGGGCTACTATGTGCCTCTCTCAAAATTGACTGACTAAAATTAGAATAATTTGACACACAAATCCGTCCTCGAAAACATAGCACTCCATCATAATTCAACCCAAAATCTAAAGTACTGCCACTCTCAATCTGATGAAATCGCAAACCCAAAGCCTCATCCCCCAACTGCTTATCTTGAATCTGATCAATCCAAGTCGGCTTAGCTTGCAACTCGCTAAAGATTCAATCATCAAACAGGCTAAAGTGAGCAAACATAGCCCTTAGATCATTGCATTCGACTTAGAGCATCGACCACTACATTAGCCTTACCGAGATGATATTCAATCGTGCAGTCATAATCTTTGAGTAGCTCAATCCATCAACGCTATAGAAGATTCAACTCCTTTTGTATAAGGAGATACTTGAGGCTCTTATGATCAGTGTAGATAATACACTTTTCACCAAACAGATAGTGCCTCCAAATTTTCAAATCAAAGACCACAGCAGCCAACTCGAGATCATGCATCGAATAGTTTTTTCGTGTGTTTAAAGTTAACGGGACGCATAAGCCATAACTTTTCAATCTTGCATTAATATACATCCCAAACCAAGATACGATGCATCACTTTAGACCAAAAGATCCTTACGAAATCAAGCTGTATCAGAACAAGAGCCCAAGTTAGAACAGACTTGAGCTTCTCGAAGCACGCTTATTGTACATTAGCCCAGACAAAAAGAACCCCTTGTGCAGAAGCTTAGTTAGAGGAGTTGCAATCAAAGAGAACTCCTCTACAAACCGCCGATAATAACTCGCAAGACTTAGAAAACTACAAATTTTGATACATTCTTGGGTTGTTTCCAATCAAGCACAACCTCAATCTTCCTAGGATCCACTTGAATCCCTTCAGCAGACACCACATGTAACACCTCTTATTGGTAATCCCCGCTGGGATCGAGTACAAGACGTTACCGAACAATTTACCTGATCACCACTTAGGCTCAACGAAACTCCTCTTCTCGAATCGCTTCATCTACTTCACACTCAACCTATGAGATCTCAATCGTACCTATAAGAACTCTCGGGACCATATTAGAAGTTTTACGGTCCATAAAATTTCTTTTCATCTAAATAGGAGTGCACGTCCGTGTTAGATGACACACACGCCCGTGTGTAGTCATACATGCCCATGTGTTCACACCGTGCCCAAAAACCCCAACATTCTGCCAAAACTCACACGGCTAGGGCACGCCCATGTGAATGGGGGCACGCCTGTGTACCCTAACAAACATGCCCGTGTCTTTTGCCCGTGGAAAGTTACTGACTAATTTAGCACTGCCTGGACACACCCGTGTCTCCTAACCGTGGGGAGCTACTGACTTGATCCACATAGCCTGGGCACACGTCCATGTCCCTACCGTGTGTCTTACACAGTTCATGCACACGCCGTGGGATTTGCCCGTGGCCTATTCTAATTGGTAATAATAAGCTATAGGGTTAGCACGGCCTAGACACACGAGCGTGTGTCTACCCATGGCACATGAAGGCTATTTGCCAAGCTTCTAGCATCCCTATATCTTACTCTACATGGGTTTATTCAAAAAACTAACAAACCTCTCTAAATCCACATGCACTCACATTAATAACATTGAAATTTCATAAATGATAATATATGCCATCATTCTTGGCAATTTACAAAATTAATGCCTTAGCAAGAGCCAATACACCTTTGGTCAAAATAACAAAATAATCTAACTAGTCTAGTCCTATACATGCCATATACAAAATCACTAATCTAATTATACCAAAGTAAGCAGATAGTGTGGACGGTCTTCTAGTTATCAGCGTATCCTGGCTCAGCTTTTAAGCCCTATAAGATATGGGAAAGAGAGAGGAGTAAGCTTAAAGCTTAGTAAGTTCACATGCAAACAATATAATACTCTAAAATGAATGAACATTTTTATAGCATTATTTGCTAAGCAAGAAATCAATCCACATTCAGTATTAGGCTTACTCATTTCCTCCATTCACACATCCCAATCACATCACAAGCATGATGCATACATTCAATAACGGTTTCCCTGCACTAAGCATCACAAGGTCCCTTAATGTAACACATCACCATCTCAAAATACATTACCCGGTGGTTTTGCACTTAGCCCACCATCAGTCTTCATTAGGGTGGTATCGCACATAGCCACCAAGAAGGTTAATTATGGTGGTATCGCAGACAGCCCACCAAAAAGGTTAATAGATGATGGTATCGCACACAGCCTATCGTAATTAAACAACGAGGTGGTATCGCACTTAGCCCACCATCAAAATTTTTTATAACACACCTACCTATCTATTCCATCATTCATACAAGAATTATTCATTAACTACCACTTTCTATCTATTTGAATTATATATGTTCTCAATTATGCTATGCATTGATTAACAACAATAGTGTGCATGTAAAATGCATCGTTTACACGTAAACTTACCTCGATGCAAAACGTGTTAGCTAGCGATTTACTCAATCACCTTGTCTTTCCCACGGTCAAGGTTGATTCCGCGCTCTTCTTGATCTATAACAATGAAATTCATTCGTTTAGATCATTCTATGATCATAATACATCAAACTCTACACTTGGGCAAAAATTACCATTTTGCCCTTGTAATTGGCAAAATTACGATTTTACCTCTAGTGTAACAGCCCGATTTAGACCCTAGTCAGAACAGTGGTTTTGAGACCATAAATTTGAGGTCAAAATAATAATTAAATATTATTTTTTGTGTGAATAGTATGCAACATGGTGCGTATGAAAGTTCGTGTGATGATTCTGCTTTTAGTGTCTGGACAAGAGAAAGGACTTAATCGCAGAAAGAATAAAAGCTATGTGCTGATTTATAAGTATCTAAATGTTGATGTCTTTTAAATATGGAGGCTTTATGATGCAATTTAACCAAGTTTTAAGATAGTGGGTGGTAATGGACAACTATAACCTTGGTGATTATATGTTTTAATTATTAATTGAAAGGATAAAATAATAAAAAGTCAAATAATATGTGTTTAATGAAATCAAAGCATGAAAATGGTCATTCTTGTTCATCTTGGTGCCAAAAATAGAAAAGAAAATAAAACAAAAGGAAAGCTAGGGTTTAGCCATTGTTAAGCAAAAATTGAGGTATGTTTTAGCTCGATTTTTGATAATTTCTACGTTTTTGTAATCTTTGCTTCGTGCTCTAGCTAGCCCATATTGTAATTTTGTGAATTGATGATGTTTTTGTGGTGAGCCATTGATGAATGCTAGCTGTGTGCTAGATGATATTGAAATATAAAGACTTGGTGTTGGATTAACATGTTTTGTCTTTAAATTTTTGATGAAATTGAGTAAATTGGGCTAAATTGAGAAAAGTGTAAATTGAGGGACTAAAATTGAAATAAATGAAATGTGTGGACTCCTATGAGACTGAGGAGAATTTAGCCTAAGCATAGGGTAATGAAATTTTGAGTATTTGATGATTTTGTGAGATAGGGACTAAAGTGTCGAAATGTAAAAATGTGAGGGCTGTTATGTAAAATACCCTAAATATGTATATTTGGACTAAAATGAATGAATTTATGATTGAATGGATTAAATTTGAATATGTTTAGACCAAGAGAGGAGAGGTTCGGATCGAGATCGAGGCAAAGATAAAGTGCTCGATTAATCTAATCGTATCGATAGTTCGACGTCCGAGGTAAGTTCGATTATCATACATGTATTTGAGTTATGTTTTATAAATATGAAATGAATATGTTCATGTGTATGAAAATGAGTTGCTATGTGCACGATTGTAGTTGATGGCACTAAGTGTGCGAAATTGAAATCGAAATGGAAATGAATGGCATATAAAAGTGTGGGACAATCGATCTGAGTCGATTAAAAGAATAGGCACTAAGTGTGCGATAATAATTATACTTCGAATATGTATGTGGCACTGAATTTGCGGTTATTTTGAACGAATATCAATTGAAGACTGACATGTGTTATCGAGCATTGAATAGCTTGGAGGTAGAATAACTAAGTGTTAGCTAAGGTATGTAATTAACCTTTGTGGTTGATGAATTATAAACAAGCTATGGTAGAATGAATGCATATTTTAGATATGAATGAGATGATATGATTGTGAGATAACTGATCTATGTGATGCTTAATACTTACTTTAGTTTGGTTTGATGAGATATAGTATTGTATATTGAACTTACTAAGCTTTGGAAAGCTTACTGTGTGATTTGTTTCTCTGCCTTGTAGTGTCAGTAAAGCTAGCTCAGATTTGGGATCGTTAGCTTCTCAATCACACTATCGGCATTCTATTTTGGTACTTTTGGAAAGATGTATAAAGCTAGAATATGGCATATATAGGCTAGTTAATTGAATTATGTTTGAGATTGTAATTAGCCATGAGATGTGGCTAGATATGTGATAGGTTTGGCATGAATGAATGTGTTATGTGTGATGCATCTTTTGGTGTCTTTGTGTTGATAAAGGCTAATAGGGGTTAGTGAAATTGGGAATGAATTATGCTTGTGATAGAATAAGTATTGGTATTGAATTTAGTATAAATATAGTTGAAATTGGATGCAAGAGTGGAATGACAATATTGGTATGTTTATGGTGATAATAGGAGCATGAAATGTTTAGGTTGTATGGCTTGTAGGTTGGACCCTTATGGGTGGCATTTTGACTTTGCTAAATGGCCACACGGTTGGGGCACACGGGCGTGCCTCAGACCGTGGGAAATTGGCAGATTGTAGCATAAACTGCACACGGCCATGGCACGGGCGTGCCTTCGGGTCGTGCGAGAAATGGCAGAATATGACCTTATAGGATACAGCCATAGCACACGGGCATGCTCGTTAGCCGTGTTGATTTTGGCAGTAAGCAACCACAGGAAGGTCACACGGGTGTGTCATGTAGCCGTGGGAGAGGCATGGCCTATTCCCACGGGCGTGTCTCCTCTGTATTCAAGAAAAGTTACAATTTTTCATGAGATTTTATATGTGTTTCAGTTTAGTCCCGACTTAGTTTATAAGCATGTTTAGAGTCTCGATGACTCATTTAAGGGACACTATGATTGTATATGAATGTGTTTGATGATGATTGACTTTGTGTCATAAATGCGACGTAAAATGATCTTATTGTTCGGTAATGCCTCTAAACCCTATTCCGACGACGGTCTCAAGTTAGGGGTGTTACACCTAGGCTCGTAATTCATTTTTCATCACATTTTCTCAATAAACAAGCATAGATGAACATTTATTTCTCTTACAACTACTCACTATTTCAACTATTTCATGCATTTATGACACAAACTAAATCTTTGCATTCAAGTCCTATTTAGGTGTTTTCATGCTAACACCTTTCACAAAAGTTGTTTCTCACCTCCCTAATATTCATTTTCTTCCATGAGAACTCACCTAACAACATAAATACTCTCATATCAAGTCTCTAGACTTTCAACCATATCTCAAATTAGTCCCTTCATTAGCTAGCTTAAGCTTTGGGGACTCCAAAAACACAAAAATTATCAAATAACACCACCAAAATCACTTACTTGTAGAGAAGATAAGTTGCTGAAAATTTCAAGCTTTCAAAACCCCTCTAAGCATGAAATTTTCGGTGGAGATGAAGAGTGAATAGTGAAAGATGATAGTTTTTCTTTTTACCATATTTTATTCATCTTTTCTCACCTAATTCACTCAATTTTGACCAAAAATTAAATGCTCTTGTCTCCCTATACCGCATGGCTGGCCAAAACTCCTCTATTGGCCTAATTTCACTTTAAATACCTCCATTTTAACATTCTATAGCTATTAGGTACCTCTACCTTGTAAAATAGAACTTTCACACTTTATGCGATTTAGTTCTTTTTCACAATTAAATACTCTATTGCTAAAATTAAAGCACCAAAAATTTCCATATAGCCATTTATTAATGCCATAACACATAAAATAATACTAAAATAATTTCCTCAACCTCAGATTAGTGGTCCCGAGACCACTATTTCGACTAGCCCCAAAATCTGGCTGTTACAACTCTCCCCCCTTTTTGGGATTTTTGCCCTCAAAAATCTTACCGGTAAAGAGGTTTGGATATTGCTCTCTCATGGCTTCTTCCGATTCCCACGTAGCTTCTTCTACACCGTGCTTTTGCCACAACACTTTTACTAAGGCTATGTCCTTATTCCTCAATTGTTTCACTTCTCGAGCCAAGATTTTAATCGGCTCTTCCTCATATGTCATATCCGGTCGTATCTCAATTTCCGTGGGAAAAACCACATGCGAGGGATCGGAACGATAACGCCTTAGCATTCATACCAGAACACACTATGAATTTTCTCTAACTCTACTGGTAAAGCCAACCGATATGCCACTGGTCCAATCTTTTTGATAATTTCGTACGGCCCTATGAATCTCGGACTCAATTTACCTTTTCGATCAAATCTCAATATTTTCTTCCACGGCGACACTTTCAAAAATGCTTTGTCACCCACTTGAAACTCAATTTCTTTTCTTCTCAAGTTCGCATATGACTTTTGTCGGTCTGAAGTAGCTTTTAAACTATCCCGAATCACTTTCACTTTTTCCTCGCTTTAACTAAATCAATCCCATGGATTTGCTTCTCACCCAACTCGGTCCAATACAAAGGAGTCGACACTTACAACCATATAAGGCCTCATATAATTGCCATCCGTATGCTCGATTGATAACTATTGTTGTGTTTAATTCGACCAAAGGTAGGTATCTTTCCCAACTACCTTCAAATTCTAACACACAAGATCGGAGCATATCTTAAAGAACTTGGATTACTCTCTCGATCGACCATCAATTTGAGGATGAAAAGTAGTACTAAAATTCAACCTTGTACCTAAGGCCTCTTGTAACTTCTTCCAAAACCTCAAGTAAATCTCGGTCTCTATCCGAGATAATGGATATAGGCATTCCATGTAATCTTACTACCTCCGCAATATACAAATCGCTAACTTCTAGTGAATAATCAATACGCATTCAGATAAAGTGAGCCGACTTCGTTAACCTATCAACGATAACCCATACAACATCTTTCTTTTTGATTGTCAAGTCAACCCCACACGAAGTCCATGGTGATCCGATCCCACTTCCATTCGGGAACCATCACCGGTAGAAGTAATCCGAAGGCACCGATGCTCGGCTTTCACTTGTTGATAAATCGATATCTTGTTACATACTCGAGATGTCTCTTTTCATTCCCGCCACCAATAGAATTTCTTCAGATCATTGTACATTTTGTCTTCGCCTGTGTCTTGACAAATGACTCTTATGTGCTTCTTGTAAAATTTTTCGGATTAACTCATCATCTTTAGGTACACAAATTCTATCATGGAACATTAAACAACTATTCGAACTTACCAAAAATTCAGAATCAGCTTCTGATTCACACTTAGCTCTTTTAGCTAACATCTCATTATCATTCCTTTGAGCTTCACATATTTGTTGGACAAATAGTGGCCTAGCTCTCAACTCAGCCAGTATAGCACCATCATCGGACAATGACAAACTCGTGCTCATAGTTCTCAAAGCATACAAAGATTTTCTACTTAAAGCATCTGCAACTATATTTGCTTTCCCCGGGTGGTAATCGATCACTAGCTCGTAGTCTTTCAATAATTCAAGCTATCATCGTTGCCGTAAATTTAACTCTTTTTGATTCATCAAGTACCTCAAACTCTTATGATCCGTAAAAATTCGACGCTTCTCACCATATAAATAATGTTGCCAAATCTTTAACGCGAAAATGATTGCGGCCAACTCTAGGTCATGAGTCGGATGATTCTTCTCATGTGGTTTTAGCTGTCTTGAGCCGTAAGCTACCACCTTACCCTCTTGCATCAACACACAACCGAGACCATTTAAGGATGTGTCACTATAGACCACAAACTCCTTTCCTAACTCAGGCTGTACCAAAATCGGTGCTTCCGTCAACAACGTTTTCAATCTCTCAAAACTCTGTTGGCATTTTTGAGTCCATTCAAACTTAACATCCTTCTACAATAAGTTCATCATCAGAGTAGAAATCATAGAAAATCCCTCTACGAACCGCCTATAGCACCCCGCCAAACCCAGAAAGCTTCTGACTTCCGACACGTTCCTCAGCGGTTTCCACTCCACAATGGCCGAGATCTTTCCTGGATCAACTCTAATACCTTCCCCTGACACAACATGTCCTAGGATTCTGACCTCTCGGAGCCAAAACTTGCTCTTGCTAAATTTAGCATATTATTGCTTGTCTCTCAAGGTCTACAAGACAATCCTCAAATGCTTTGCATGATCACACTTATCTCGGGAGTAGACCAATATGTCATCGATAAAAACAACTATGAACTTGTCCAAATATGGTCGAAAGATACAGTTCATTAAGTCCATAAAAATTGCAGGAGCATTCGTTAAACCGAACGGCATGACCAGGAACTCATAATGGCCATACCTCGTCCTAAATGCTATTTTCGGCACGTCTTGTTCCTTAATTCTCAACTGATAATATCTGGATCTTGAATCAATCTTGGAGAACACCATAGCTCCCTTCAGTTGATCAAATAGATCATCTATCCTTGGTAAAGGATACCTATTTTTCACTGTCACCTTGTTGAGCTGTCTGTAGTCTATACACAATCTCATCGATCCATATTTCTTTTTCACAAATAATACCGGAGCACCCCACGGTGAAAAGCTTAGTCTTGCAAAACCCTTATCCATCAACTCTTGCAACTGGACCTTCAGTTCTTTCAACTCCAATGGTGCCATCCTATATGGAGTGATGGAAATAGGTGTCATTCCCGAAACTAACTCAATTACAAACTCAACCTCTCTGATTGGAGGTAGTCCAGGTAACTCTTCTGGGAATACATCCGGATACTCACATACAACCAGCACGGTTTCAACCTTTGCCTCAGACTCTTGACTATTCAGTACAAAGGCAAGATATGACTCACATCCTTTTCTCAAATATTTCTTAGCTACCATGGAAGAAATCATCACCGGTAGGTTATCTGACTCACCAGATTCAACTCGAATAACATCTCTATTTTCACACTTCAACTCAATAAATTTACTACCACAATTCACTAAAACGCTATAGGCAGTCAACCAGTCCATACCAAGAATCAAGTTAAACTCATCAAATGGCAGTAATATAAAGTTTGCCGGAAAATAATGACCCCTAACTGTCAAAGGACAGTTTCTACACACCTTATCAACTAACACCTATTTTCCTAGGGGGTTTAATACTTTTATCACAAATTCAGTAGACTCAATAGTCATATTCAAACTAATTGCCAATCCCATACAAATATAAGAATGGGTCGACCTCGGGTCAATCAAAGCAATAACAGAGGTGTCATAGAGAGAAAATGTACCTGTTATTACGTCTAGCGATGATGCCTCTTCTCGAGTGCAAACAGCATAGGTTCTTGCTGGCGCCCGACCCTCTGACCTCATAGTAGTGTCTCATGATACACTTCTACCACTAGTCCCACCTCCCAGGTTCTTTTGTGGCCTACCTCTAAAAGATGCACTGCTTGATCTTACCTCCTGCCTCTTTTCCTTGTCACCTCTTTCAGGACAGTTTCGAATGAAATGGTCAGAGGATCCACACTTGTAGCAATTTTGATTGTTTCCCTAACACTCCCTAGTGTGATATCTGCCGCAACTTGGGCACTCTGGCTTGGACTTTGGATTGCCCACACTTGACATTGGGGTAGCCTGAACTCTTGAACCCGAATACATATTTCCTTGGTCTCTCTGCGAATACCCAACTGACGTAGTCGTCCGAGGGTTCCCTTCTCTAGACCTCTTCGATTGAGATTGGTATGACTTGTTTATCGGCGTCTTCTTCGCATCACGAGCCTCACTCAGGGTTTTCCTCTTTTTCTTACTCAATTCTTTGGCCTTACTAGCCCTATCCACCAGTATCAAAAATTCTTTTAGCTCTAAAATCCCAACTAAAAGTTTGATGTCTTCATTTAACTCGTCTTCAAAACTCTTGCATAGGTTAGCTTCCGTGGATATACATTCTCGTATGCATTTCATCTTGGTCGAACAAATTCGCGTTCATATTCCGCCACAGTCATTTTTCCTTGCTTTAACTCAAGGAATTCCTTCCGCTTCTGGTCTATAAACCTTTGACTTATATACTTCTTTCGGAACTCTTCCAAGAAAAAGACATACGTTAGCCTCTCTTTAGGAACCATCGATGTCATCATTTTCTACCAATAGTATTCTGAGTCCCTCAGCAAAGATACAACACATTTCAAACTATCCTCAGGTGTACAGGAGAGTTCATCAAAAACCCTCATTGAGTTCTCAAGCCAGAATTCCGCCCGTTCAGGGTCATCATCTTTGTTAGCTCAAAAATCTTCAGCCCCTTGCTTCTGAATTTTATTTACCGGGGGCTTATTTGTCCTCACTATTTCTACACCTTGGGGAGCCACAGGAACTGGCTCAAGTATAGGAGGAGGTGGAGGAGGTTGAGCATTGGGATTATCTCGTACATACTCGGTGTACCAATTGCTCATCATTTGGAGAAAGGCTTCTTGAGCCTCTTCTCCTTGACCCCTAGTCTCGGGTTCACTTTGCACAGGCGCGGTCCTTTACGCAGGAGCCGACGCATTACTAGCTGTGTCATCAGCAGCCGATTGATCGAAATCCATATACTACATAAAATAAAATTTTAAAATCATCAGAAGCCACCACAGTATCATTATATGCCTATGGCATGTATAGCTAGACTCCCACACACGCTACGGTAGTCTTAGAACTGACTAAACCATAGCTCTGATACCACTAAATGTAACACCCCTTACCAGTAATCCCCGCCGGGATTGGGCACGAGACGTTATCGAATAATTTACCTGATCGCCACTTAGGCTCAACGAAACTACTCTTCTCGAATCGATTCAACTACTTCACACTCAACCTATGAGATCTCAATCATACCTACAAGAACTCTCGGGACCATATCAAAAGTTTTACGGTCCATAAAATTTCTTTTCATCTAAACAGGGAGTGCACGCCCGTGCTAGATGACACACGCGCCCGTGTGTAGCCATACACGCCCATGTGCTCACACTGTGCCCAAAAACCCCAACGTTCTGCCAAAACTCACACGGCTAGGGCACGTCCATGTGAATAGGGGCACGCCCGTGTACCTTAACAACATGCCTGTGTCTTTCACCAGTGGAAAGTTACTGACTAATTTAGCACTGCCTGGACACACCCGTGTCTCCTAATCGTGGGGAGCTACTGACTTGATCCACACGGCCTGGGCACACGCCCATGTCCCTACCGTGTGTCTTACACAGTCCATGCATACGGCCGTGTGATTTGCTCGTGGCCTATTCTAATTAGTAATAATAAGGTGCAAGGTTAGCACGGCCTAGACACACGGGCATATGTCTACCCGTGTGGCACATGAAGGCTATTTGCCAAGCTTCTAGCATCCCTATATCTTACTCTACATGGGTTTATTCAATGAACTAACCAACCTCTCTAAATCCACATGCACTTACATTGATAACATTGAAATTTCATAAATGATAATATATGCCATCATTCTTGGCAATTGACAAAATTAATGCCTTAGCAAGAGCCAATACACCTTTGGTCAAAATAACAAAATAATGTAACTAGTTTAGTCCTATACATGCCATATACAAAATCACTAATCTAATTATACCAAAGTAAGCAGATAGTATGGATGGGCTTCTAGTTATCGACGTATCCCGGCTCGGCTCTTAAGCCCTATAAGATAAGGGAAAGAGAGAGGAGTAAGCTTAAAACTTAGTAAGTTCACATGTAAACAATATAATACTCTAAAATGAATGAACATTTTTATAGCATTATTTGCTAAGCAAGAAATCAATCCACATTCAGTATTAGGCTTACTCATTTCCTCCATTCACACATCCCAATCACATCACAAGCATGATGCATACATTCAATAACAGTTTCCCTGCACTAAGCATCACAAGGTCCCTTAATGTAACATATCACCATCTCAAAATACATTACCCGGTGGTTTCGCACTTATCCCACCATCAGTCTTCATTAGGGTGGTATCGCACATAGCCCACCAAGAAGGTTAATTACGATGGTATCGCACATAGCCCACCAGAAAGGTTAATAGACGATGGTATCACACACAACCCATCGTAATTAAACAATGAGGTGGTATCGCACTTAGCCCACCATCAAAATTTTATATAACACACCTACCTATCTATTCCATCATTCATACAAGAATTATTCATTAACTACCACTTTCTATCTATTTGAATTATACATGTTCTCAATTATGCTATGCACTGATTAACAACAATAGTGTGCATATAAAATGCATCGTTTACACGTAAACTTACCTCGATGCAAAACATGTTAGCTAGCGATTTACTCAATCACCTTGCCTTTCCCACGGTCAAGGTTGATTCCGTGCTCTTTTTGATCTATAACAATGAAATTCATTCGTTTAGATCATTCTATGATCATAATACATCAAACTCTACACTTGGGCAAAAATTACCATTTTGCCCTTATACATTGGCAAAATTACAATTTTACCCCTAGGCTCGTAATTCATTTTTCATCACATTTTCTCAATTAAAAAACATAGATGAAAATTTATTTCTCTTACAACTACTCACTACTTCAACTATTTCATGCATTTATGACACAAACTAAATCTTTGCATTCAAGTCCTATTTAGGTGTTTTCCTGCTAACACCTTTCACAAAAGTTGTTTCTCACCTCCCTAATATTCATTTTCTTCCATGAGAACTCAGCTAACAACATAAATACTCTCATAGCAAGTCCCTATACTTTCAACCATATCTCAAATTAGTCCCTTCATTAGCTAGCTTAAGCTTTGGGGACTCCAAAAACACAAAAATTATCAAATAACACCACCAAAATAACTTAGTTGTAGAGAAGATGAGTTGCTGAAATTTTCAAGCTTTCAAAACCCCTCTAAGCATGAAATTTTTGGTGGAGATGAAGAGTGAATAGTGAAAGATGATAGTTTTTCTTTTTACCATATTTTATTCATCTTTTCTCACCTAATTCACTTAATTTTGACCAAAAATTAAATGGTCTTCTCTCCCTATACCACATGGCCGACCAACACTCCTATATTGGCCTAATTTCACTTTAAATACCTCTATTTTAACATTCTATAGCTATTAGGTACCTCTACCTTGTAAAATCAAACTTTCGCACTTTATGCGATTTAGTCCTTTTTCACAATTAAGTACCCTATTGCTAAAATTAAAGCACCAAAAATTTCCATATAGCCATATATTAATGCCATAACACATAAAATAATACTAAAATAATTTTTTCAACCTCAGATTAGTGGTCCCGAGACCACTGTTTTGATTAGCCCCAAAATCGGGCTGTTACACCACATGCCTAGAAAAGTTATCTCTTGCAACCAGACCTAGTATTTACTCAACTTAGCATAGAGCTATTTTTCACGTAGAGTCTACAATACCACTCTAAGATACTCATCATGCTCATCCTCAGTCTTAGAGTATACCAGAATATCATCGATAAAGACCACAATGAACTAATCTAAATACGGCTGAAAAACTTGGTTTATCAAATTCATGAATGCCGTCGGAGCATTTGTCAGACCAAAAGGCATCACTAGGAACTCGTAATGTCCATAACGAGTCCTAAATGCACTCGATAAACATCCACCTTCTTAACTCTCAACTAATGATAGCTAAAACGAAGATCAATCTTCCAAAACACTGAAGCCCCTCGGAACTAATCAAACAAGTCACCAATACTCGAAAGTGGATACTTATTCTTTACAGTCAACTTATTCAACTGCAGATAATCGATGCACATCCTCATGGTCCCATCCTTCTTCTTAACAAATGGAACTGGTGCTCCCCAATGTGTCATACTAGGATAGATGAACCCACGATCCAGAAGTTCTTACAGTAGATCCTTAAGCTTCGTAAGCTCCTTCAGTGCCATATGGTATGGAGCGATAGACACAGGAGCTGTACTCGGTAGAAGCTCAATTATGAACTCAACTTCCCAATTCAGAGGTAAACCCAGTAAGCGTGGAAATACAAATTAAAAGGATTATGAGCATCAAATTCACAAAATTACATAAATAATGATCCAAAAAACACGCTAAGCGTGGGATTAAAATGTGTTACTTTTATGATTTATCAAATATCCCCACACTTAAGCGTTTGCTTGTCCTCAAGCAAAATTCTCAACTCACAATTAAAATTGACATAATTCTTATCAATAATGTCTTATCATAATTCACAAATAATTCATACATTGATAATTTAACTAAAAGAGTTCTAAAGATTAAAACAATCCAAGTCACAAAAATTTATAGCACAAAAAAACATAGGTGTTTCCCCTTACCTAAATAGTCACCTTTGATTCAAAACCGACAAGAGTTGACATCCTCACTAAAGATTCACTCAAATCACTCAACATGTTTAAGATTCAAATTAAGCACTCAAAAGTCAAACATGAAAAGTTATTACCATAGGCTTGCATGAAAATCAAATCTCCACCATTATAAAATGAGATGATACACAAATCAAAAGGTCTACAAAAGGATTGTAATGGGGCTTGGGTTAAAGGTATGGATAAAGGCTGAATTAGAGGGTTAGAACCGAGATTGAATTGACAATTTACCTAACTAAAAAATAAACTAACACTGAATAATTACATCAATTGAAAACTTATCACTAATAACACGAGCTTCTTCTCAATTAACTGTTTAAGCTCAAATAACAAAGAATTTATAGTGAATATATTTCCAACTTCTTCTTTTTCTTTTTTCACGTAATTATAAAGAAATTACAACTGAAATAAAGAACATAATTAGGCAACTGCTCAAATCAAATCTCAACAAAAAGGAGCTAAAACAATAGAAAAAATTCTCAATAAATAAAACAGAATGGGTCTTGGGTTAATATTAAGGGTAAATCAAGAAGCAGTTTATTAGGATCAAAGGGGTTCACTAGGGGTTAATTATGAGGTAGGCTTTTTAGGGTAAGTGGGTTAAAACCTAGGTGCCTTTATCATCTCAGTATATCAAATCAAGGATGTGGTCTCGACATGCATAATCGAAGCAAGTTCTAGAATAACAAATCAATATCGAACACACTTATAACCAACAATAAAGTGAGAAAGAAAAATATATACTCTAAAAGGCTCAAAATCTCACAAAAATTATGGTTTTTGATGTCAACCTTGCAAATTTCAAACTTTAAAGTAATATTTAAATTTAAGGAAGCAAATTTAACAAATTTTAATTCTAAAATAAACTTATCATGTTTGATTCTCTAATGTCTTAAATTTTAAACATCAATGCACAATTACCTATGACTTAATCCAAAACATATCAATAAAAATCATAAGTCAATAGAAGTTTCATTCTAATAGTAATGTGAGAAAATCACTTAAGAACAAGATATAATTCAGTGATTTTTCCAATAATGCTATAATTAACCTCCCACACTTAAGATGTATATTGTCTTCAATATACCAAAGAAAAATAATGACAATATAATAAGAATATCATAAGAGAGGGAGAGAAGTGAAACTTCCTGAAATTTGGATGAAATCCGTGGAATAGTTGACGCGGAATTGTAGATATAACATAGTGAAGTGCAAAATTCTGAGCAACTAATAAGAAAATAAACACAACTGTGGAAGACGATTAAAGGATTACTCGATTAGGAATATAAAAACTAAAATATAGTTCAGAATATAAAAGATGAGTCTTTGAAAATATAATACGAAACATAAAAAAATAGAGTAAAAATAAAAATAAAAATAAAAATAAAGAAAAAATAGAATGAATGGACTCAAAGGTCCTTATCATCATATGCGTCGCGAGGTGGCAGTGCCAAAAGTGAAATATGGAGATGGTGGCATATCTGCTGTAAGGTGGCCTCGAGACTGTCAAATCACTGATAACACTGCTGCTCGAAGCGAGTGAGCCACTCGAATATGTCGGTCAAAGTAGCAACAGAAAAGAGAGGTGGATGACACGGTGGTGGAGGGTGTGGTGGATCCTCGTGAGCGGGAAGAACATCCTTAGTAATATCCTCGGGATCATCCTGATCATCAGGGCGAGATAATCGGTACTGGGGAGGATCGAATCCACGGTGTCACTCTATCATCCTCATATGTAGCATACTGGAGATGCGCTGAGGGGACATCTAGCCAACAAGTGTAAGCGAGGAGGACTGCTCTAGTGTGAGGAGACCAAAGTGTCGAGCGAGGCGAGTCACGTAAGGCCTTAAGCAGATGGGGCCCTTCATATGGCGGTCGGTCTGGTGGTGGAAGGCTAGAACTAGGAAGTACGCCAAGTCAATGATATGGCCGTGAGCCATGCTCCATAAGTAGTAGGCACCGTGTGTGCTCACGATGCCGGTGCTCTCTCTCCGACCTATCAAAGTGTGAGTAAGGAGTGCGTGAATATACCTTAGGGCAGGAGAGAGGGAAGTCACCTTTGAGCGACTAGGATCATAGGTTGTCAGGGAGCCGATATCATTCCAACAACGCAAGGTTGAGTAGTGAATATGACGATGGATCTGAAGAAAGTCCTTGGCACTCATGAACTCCTCCGTATAAAGTCCCAAAGTAACACCCAATTTTGGGACGCTCATATGGTGCACCACACCGCTGAGGCAAAAGACGATGGTGCATGGCTCATCGTGGGCTGACATGACGGTTTGAAGCTGGAACGTAAAGAAGAATTCCAAGGTAATCTCCATATAAGTGGGCTCGACGATACTAAAGAAGCGATCCCATGGTGCTATGATAATGAGGGCACGAACCTCGTCAATAAGGTGGACCTGCTCCAATATGGCCCAATCAATGTAGCGGCCCAAACCTAGGGGTTGTGCTCGAAGGAGTTGAAATAGGTCCTCCGGTGGGTCCGTGATGAATCGGAGGTAGGGGTGGCGCACTTCAGCGGAGATGCTCGAGGAGGTTGCAACGAGACCCTTCCAATTTTTCAAAGCGGGAACGACGACCTTGGTCTTGCCTCGTGTGTTTGTCATAATAAGCCTGAAAAAAATAAACCAAGCATCACCAAAGTTAAGGATGTACGATCCCACTAATCAGAAATAAGAATGTACTACTAAAATAATAACGAATTATTATATTCTAAAATAAATAAATAATCTGATAAACCGTAATAGTAACAATTTAAGCCCACATGTAGCATGCTTTTGGATGATTTAAGCTTTAAATTATGGAATTTGGTGCTCTTAATCCTTTGTTTTCATGTTTTATACTCAGGAGAGCACCAGGGGATGAAAAGAATGAGAAACGGGCTTAAAATGGACCTAATGGGCTATATCACAAAATCGACACGACCTGGGCCCAAGATCACACAGCCATGCCTCTTTAGCAAGATTGACCACGGCCTGGCCACGATTCACATGGGTGTGTGCCATGGGTATGTCCCTGCTGTGAAAAAGAAGAATTCTATTCGGAACTATGTATGGTTATGCTAAACCTAATTTAACAAGAACTGAGTCAAGTATTGTTAGACTCGCTATTCTTTCAAATAATTTTGAATCAAACCTAACACAATATGATGATACAATAGTTTGTTCGGTTTGATGGTTTGCAGGATGAAGATCCAAATAATCACTTGGCAAATTTCCTAGAATTTTACTATACTTTCAAAATAAATGACGTTTCTGATGATGCCATACCTCTGAGGAATAAAACTAAACAGTGGTTATATTCTCTTCCATGAGGATCGATCACTACATGGGATCAAATGACCAAATTTTTTGTTGAAATATTTTCCGCCGGCCAAAGTGGCCAAGTTAAGGAATGATATCTCTTCTTTTGTGCAGATGGATTTAGAGACACTTTATGATGCATATGAGAGATACAAAGATTTGTTGAGGAGGTGCCTACACCACGGATTACCTTTGTGGCTACAGGTCCAAACTTTTTACAACGATGTGAATCCTTCAGCAAGGCAATTAATCGATTCAGCCACTGGCGAAACTTTGAATAACAAAACTCCTGAAGTAGCCTACGAGTTTATAGAGGAGACGTCACTGAATAACCATCACTGGCAAGTTACAAGGACAAGGTTAGCAAAAGCAGCCAGAGTTTTCAACCTCGATGTAGTAACCATGCTATCAAATCAGGTAGATATGTTACATAAAAATATTGATGGTTTGTGTTCTTCATAGGTACATCCAGTTATGCAGTGCGAAACAAGCGGAGGCATGACGAATCCTGAGTACCCACCCTACGGATACGGTATGGAGAGTGAGCAAATGAATTATATGGGTAACAATTTTTGATCTCAAAATAACCCTTATAATAATACTTATAATCCAGGTTAGAGGAACCACCCCAATTTCTCATGGGGTGGTGAAGGAAATCAAAGACAACATCCTCAAAACTTCCAACAACAGCCTTACCCATAGGAAAAGAAGCCAAACCTCGAGGAGATGCTGAAAAAAATTCATAGCAGCCACAGAAACACGTTTCCAAGAATAGCAAGTATCGACACAGGAGCTCAAGGATCAAAGTGGGCAACTTACTAAGATAGTTTCTGAAATACGACTAGAAAGTATACCTAGGGAAAAAGAGAAAATTCAAGCCATAACAGCTCAAGATAGTGAAGGGTTAGATGAGCCCAATTCAAGGCAAGAGAAAGTGGTCGATAAAGGTAAGGTTGAGGTAAGCCTTGAAAAGCCAAAACCAGTAATCAAAGAATACAAACCTCGCATACCATATCCCGAAGCAATGAAGAGAGACAACACAGAAGAACAATTAGGTAAGTTTCTTAAACTTTTAAAGAAATTACATATTAACTTACCGTTAATTGAAGCTCTTTCGTAGATGCCAGATTCTAGGAAATTTTTAAAAGAGCTGTTGATGAATAAACAAAAGTTAGACGAGGCATCACATGTGGAACTAAATGCAATGTGCTTAGTAGTCTTGCAAAATAGACTACCAAGGAAATTAAAAGATCCAGAGAGTTTTACAATTCCATGCTTAATTGGTAGTTTATCTATTGATAATGCGTTAGCTGATTTAGGGGCAATCATAAATGTCATACCTTATAAAATGATTAAACAGCTAAGTCTAGGGAAACCCAAACAAACTAGGATGAGCATTCAATTAGCTGATAAAACTATTCGAATTCCTAGGGGTATAGTTGAAGATGTACTAGTTAAAATTGATAAATTCATATTCCCAGTAGACTTTGTCATTTTAGACATGGATGAGGAAAATAGTATCCCCTTAATTTTAGGGAGACCCTTTTTGGAAATTGCCAGAGCTAAAATCGATGTGGGTATAGGAGAACTCATACTTCGTGTAGGTGACGAATCAATCAGTCTTCAAGCTCTCGACTTAGCTAGGACATCGAGTAACAAAGGTGAGAACGTAAATTCTATTGATAATCATGCAGTTAAACCTTCTTTTCAGAAGCACCACAGAACCACACAACTTAGCCAGATCTTATACCTCATGACAACAAAGAAATAACTCACGAGGAATGACGGCTTCACATCGATGAACTAGATGAGTGGAAGACACATTTAAAGGAGAAATCCCAACTACACGAAGTAAAACTGAAGGAAACCCCAGACGAGCTTATAAGAACATCAAATCACTTTAAAATAGGAGACCAGGTATTATTCAATAAGGGAGATCCTTGAAACACCACATCAGACCTGAACACAAACGAAGAAATCCCTCTTGAAGTACGTAGTGTCTTCCCATACGGAACAACCGAGGTAACTCATTCTGAATTTGACACTTTTAAGGTAAATACCACTTGACTCAAACTTTATCGTAGACCTGATAGTATGAGAGAAGATGTTCAACACTTCAAACCACCATGATTAGGTGAAGAAAGAGGTGAATCTAGCTTAAAGACTTTAAACGAGTGCTTCTCGGGAGGCAACCCGAGCACTAACCCCATAAATTTTTACATCTTTTATTTTCCTACTTTTATTCTTTCCTTTTTAGCACATAACTAAGAACTAACCAGACTTTTAGGAGCAGGTTTTCATACCCACACGACCTTGCACATGGTCGTGGCTATGGCCATGTGGGTACCACAGGAAGGAACATGGGCGTGGGATGCATCTCTATTTAAACCCCCTTCTTCCTTTCCTTCTCCCGTTATCTTTCTTCTTTCTTCTTTCATTATTTATTTTTATTCTTATTTTTTGTTATTACCTTCTTCTTATTCTCCATGGCATTTAGATTTAGCTTAAGATATAATAAAATCAGACCGACTACTTTGAAGATTCAAGTTCAAATGGCTCGAGGCACTCCCTACGTTTCTCTTCATTAACTCCATCCAAAATTCAGGAAGTCACTTCTCTCGTTATCTTATGATTTTATTATAACTTCATATCTATCTTTCTATATTGAGGGCAATGTACATCTTAAGTGTGGGGGGGTTAACTATAGTATTATTTGAAAATCCTTGAATTATGCCTTGTTTTAAAGTAATTTCCTCATATTATGATTAGAATAAAATTTTCTTGATTTATGATTTTTATTGATGTGTTTTGGGATTAAGTCATAGTTAATTGTGCATTGATGATTAAATTTGAAGGATACTAGAGAGTCAAGCATGATAAGTCTATTTTTCTAAATTTAAAATTTTCTAGGTTGTCTACCTAAATTTGAATATTACTTTGAAGTTTGAAATTTACGAGGTTGACATCAAATACCCATAACTTTTGTGAGATTTTAAGCATTTTAGAGCATACATCTTTTCCTTGCTCACTTTATTGATTATGAGTGTGTCAACATTGATATGATATTCTAGAACTTACATCAATTATACATGTCGAGACCACACCTTTGATTTGATACACAGAGATGATAAAGGCACCTAGGTTTTAACCCACTTACTCCACTAAAAACGTACCCGCATAATTAACCCCTAGTGAACCCATTTGATCCTAACAACCTTTTTATTGACTCACCCACTAATATTAACCCAAAACCCTTTGTATTTATTATCACCATTCCTTTTGACTACCTTTATATCGAAATTTGATCTGATGAGTTGCCTAACTATAATCTTTATTTCAGTTGTTAAAATTATTTCGTATTATTGTAAATACTTAATTACGTGTTCTGAAAAAAATTGAAGTTTATTCATTATTAGTTCTGTGATTTAGTGAGCTTATATGTTAAATTCCACATCTTTAAGAAGAAGCTAGTATTATCAGTATTTTAATTAATGTAATTACTTAGGATTAGTTCAAATTTTTAGTTAGGTAATTTTTCAAGTCAATCTCGATTCTAACCTTCTAATTCAGCCTTTATCCACACCTTTAACCCTAGCCCCGTTACAACCCTGTTAAAGACCTTTTGATTTGTGTATCATCTCATTTTACAGTGGTGGAGATTTGATTTTCATGCAAGCTTATAGGATTAACTTTTCATGTTGACTTATGAGTACTTAATTCTGAACCTTAAACACCTCGAGTAAGTTGAATGAATCCTTAGTGAGGATGTCAATTCTTATCGATTTTGAATCAGAGGTAATTATTTAGATGAGGGGAAACACCTATGTTTTGTGCTACAAATGTATGACTTAGATTGTTTGAATCTTTAGGACTCTTTGAGTTGAATTATCGATGTATGAATTATCTTTGAATTATGATGAAACACTATTGATGAATGATATGAATTGAGGAAGTTCGTTTTCATTATGAGTTGAGAATTTTGCTTGAGGACAAGCAAAAGTTTAAGTGTGGGGGTATTTGATAAACCGTAATAGTAACATATTTTAAGCCCACATTTAGCATGCTTTTGGATGATTTAATCTTTAAATTATGGAATTTGGTGCTCTTAATCCTTTGTTTTCATGTTTTATACTTAGGACAGCACCGGAGGATGAAAAGAACAAGAAACAGCTTAAAACAAACTAAATGGGCCATATTACAAAATTAAAATAGCCTAGGCCCAAGATCACACGGCCGTGCCCTTTTAGCAGGATTGACCACGGCCTGGCCACGATTCACACGGGTGTGTGCCATGGGTGTGTCCCTGGCATGAAAAAGAAGAATTCTATTCGGAATAGGGTACTTAGAGGCAAATTAAAGACTTTCTATGAGCCTATATAAACACCCTAAGGGCCAACCTTCAAGGGGGTTCAGCAAGGCTAAAAGGGCGTCCAACTAGGCCACAAAGCCGAGCAGAGAGGCTAAATTTAGGGATTCACTCGGGGATAGTGATCGCTGTGTCGAGTTTTAAATTTATAATGAATGAGAATGATCGAACCTAGAAACTAACTCTGAAAATGGCTTAAGGCAAGTGCACCTATCGAACAATAGTATAGCTTAGGTAAGACCCGATTGTCGAACCCAAACGAACTAAAAGTACTAATACTAACTTTCTTTCTATTATTTAGCCTAAGAAATAAAAGGAATTTTTATTATCTAATCTAAAATTACTAATTACTAAGCTAAAGACACTAAGACAAAAAGAACAAATTGGGAGAATACTTTGGGAAAACTCAGTTGATTAAGACGATACCCTAAGAGGAATCCACCTAGACTTCACTTGTTATCTAACACTGAACCAGACAATTTATTCATTTGACTTGATCAGTAAGATTCCCTAATGTATATTAAACCCTCTCTCGAGGCGAATAACGTCTAACCCTAGGTTGATTAATTGAAATCTCTTTCTAATTAAAACACCCTAGAATTGCATTAACTCGATCTATGTACTCCCATATTAGGTTTCACCCTAATCTGGAAAAATCTCGTCACCCTATCTCTAGGCGCGTGATCAACTCCCCTTAACTAATCTAGATCTACTCTTAGGTAGGGACTTTTGCTCCACCACCTAAACACATCCAACTTGAATCAATATCCCGGAAATATCAACACAAGGATCAAGCACACATAATTATGAACAAATCAAATATTTATCATATAGTTTAGAAAATAATAACAAGATTCATCTTAGGTTTCACCCCCTTCAAGTATCTAAAGGGTTTAGTTCATAACGATAAAAGAAAACATCTCAGAAGAAAAGATAAAACAAAACATAAGAAAACCCTAAAACTACCTGAAAGAATTGAAGGAGAAATCCTCCGTCTTGAGTAGAATTTTGGCTTCTTGAGATGGGTCAACTGGCTATCTTCGAGTGATTCCCACAAATCTGATCTTTCTGGCTCGGCTCATTGGCCTAGCTAACCGCCCGTGAAAAAAGCCCTGGCAAAAAGCTTCTGCCGAACTCCCGCTTAAGTTGCCCCCTCGGGTGTTTATATAGGTTTTGAGATGCCATACTTAGCCTCCAAGTATCCTAATCCAAGTATAATTCCTACTATGGTGTTTAAATAGACTTTAGAATGTGTTTCTTTGCCTCCAAGTGTCCTTTCCCGAGTAGAATTTCTCTTCCCAAGGTAGGGCGACGACCATGGCACACGCCCGTGTAAGTCGTGGCCAGGCCGTGTTCGGACTTTTAATAAGGAGACACGCCCGTGTAAATTATGGTTGGGCCGTGTTCTAGACTATCAATGAGGCAGGGCCGTGTGGGCTTAGCTCCAAGCCGTGTCGATTTCGTGCTTTGGCCCATTTGGCCCTTTTTAAGCCCATTTCGTTCTTTTCGTCCTCGAGTGTTTTCCTGAGTATAAAACATGAAAACAAAGGATTAAAAGTACCTTTTTACAGGATTTAGGGAATAAATCATCCAAAAGTATGCTAAATGTGGTATTAAAATATGTTTTTTTACGGTTTATCAAATACCCCCACACTTAAACTTTTGCTTGTCCTCAAGCAAAATTCTCGACTTACAATTAAAACGAACTTTCCACAATTCATAATTCTCATTAACAATGTCTCATCATAATTCATGGATAATTTATACATGGATAATTTAACTCAAAGAATCCTAAAGATTCAAACAGTCAAAGTCATATATTTGTAGCATGAAAACATAGGTGTCTCCCTTCATCAAAATAATTACCTTTGATTCAAAACTGGCAAGGATTGACATCCTCACTAAAGATTCACTCAAATCACTCAAAGTGTTTAAGGTTCAAGAAAAAGCACTCATAAGTCGAATATGAAAAGTTAATCCCATAGGCTTGTATGAAAATCAAATCTCCACCACTATAATATGAGATGATACACAAATTAAAAGGTTTTTTAACAGGGTTGTAACGGGGTTTAGGTTAAAGGTGTGGTTAAAGGTTGAATTAGATGGTTAAAATCGAGATTGAATTGGCAAATTACCTAAAAACAACAAACTGGAAAATAAATAATTACATCAATTGAAAACTTAATAATATGAGCTTCTTCTAAATATAATTTAAACGTACAAGCTCACTTTTCATAATACTAATACTACATAATACTTCGTGTTTTTTTTAGTACAGAATATAATATAAATTCATAAACTAATAGAAATAATCAGGCAACTGATCAAAATAATTCTCGATATAAGGGAAGTCAAAAAAGAATGATGATAACAATTACAAAGGGTTTTTGGGTTAATATTAGTAGGTGAATCAATAGAAAGGGTTGTTAGGATCAACGGGGTTCACTAGGGGTTAATTATGGAGGTAGGCTTTTTATGGAGTAAGTGGGTTAAAACCTAGGTTCCTTCATCATCTCCATATATCAAATCAAAAGTGTGGCCTTGACATGTGTAATCGAGGCAAGTTCTAGAATAACAGTTCAATGTTGACACACTTATAATCAAAAAGTGAGCATGAAAAAGAATATGCTCTATAAGGCTCAAATCTCACAAAAATTATGGGTGTTTTTACATCAATCCCTGCGAATTTGAAACTTCAAAGTAATATTCAGATCCAGTTCAACAACCTAGCTTATTTTGATTGAAAAATCGACTTATCATGCTTGATTCTCTAGTATCTTAAAGTCTAAATCATCAATGCACAATTAACTATGACTTAATTTAAGACATATCAATAAAAATCATAAATCAACAGAAATTTCATCCTAATTAGTAATATGAGAAAATTGATTCAGAACAAGTTAATAATTTAGGGTTTTGAAAATAATGAAAAGATTATGCACTTTACCCCCCACACTTAAGATGTACATTGCCCTCAATGTACAAAGACAAATAATAGCACAATAATAATATCATAAGATAGGAGAGAAGTGAAACTTCCTGAATATTTGGATGGATTCCTTGAGTCGGAGGGTGATTCATGGTGTGGTGGCTATGGTCGTGGTGAATTCCAATGGTCACTGTGCTAGATGAAGAAATTGGGTAGCTATGAGGACATAGCCAGGAAATATGACGACCTATTCAAACTAAACTAATTATATATTTAAAGATAATAAAGGTGACGAGAAAGAAGATAAAAAATAAAATTAAATTAAAAGAAAAGATGGATGGACTAAGAAGTCCTTATTATTGGATGGTTCGTGAGGTGGGTGTGATTTCTAAGGTTGTGGTGGTGTTGGCAATGGTCAAGGTGGGGTGATTCCCAAGCAGCCTTTAGAACCTAAAAACAAGAAATTAAAAGCAATTGAACTAAATTAAGCATAAGATAGTCAAAGGGAAGGAATTTGAAGCAAAAGAGAAAAGAAAAATAGAACTGATAAGGTCTCAAAAACCCTTGGCTTATCGAGTAGATGAAGCGGTCGGCATGAACTTATGTAAATCGATCTCCCTTGGGGAGACTGTGCTTGGCTTCTTCCGCTTCTTCAACGTGGTGTTTGTATAGCTCAAGAGTATAGAGAATTTTTATGGAGAGGGGATGAATCTGGGAAAAAGAAGGAAGAAAGAAGATGGGGTAGGTGAGAAGAAAAGGAGGGTGGTTTTAAATAGAGTTTTGGGTTCTAACGCTGCCCCACGCTCGTGGTCCTTGGGAGTATCGATTCACACATAGCCGCCTCGCACGGCCCTGTTGAGAGGTGTGTTGGGATATACATGCCCGTTTTTGGATTGCCACGCCAGTTTTTGAGAAGTCAGTGTCGACCACGGCCGCATCACACAGTCGTGTTGCGTGGCGCATTGTTTCTCCATGCCTATTTCCAGATCTCCACGCCCGTGTAGGATTTCTTTGTCGGCCACGACTGCGTCCCATGGTCGTGGTGCAGTAGTTGGGTTCGTGATTTCAAAGATATGATTCTTTCTGATGTGCCTCTTCTGCCATTGTCAGTACAGAGATTCAGTACTTTCACACGGTCACAGCCACGGCCATGTGCCAGGCCGTGTGTTCTGGAAATCTACGCTTTAGGTTAGTTTAAAACTAAGTCTTTAAGAAAAGAAGAAATAAATAAAAGTGAATATGTAAATAAATAGGGTTAGTGCTTGGGTTGCCTCCCGAGAAGTGCTCGTTTAAAGTCTTAAGCTAGACTTTCCTCGTATTTGCGAAATTAGGGTGGTTTAAAAGTTTGAATATCTTCTCTCATGCTATCAGTTCTATTTTCATGATAAAGTTTAAGTCGAGAAGTGTTTACCTTAAAAGTGCCGAATGTAGGATTGCTTACCTCGACTAGTTCCGTATGGGAAAATATTGCGTACTTGATCGCTAAAATTAGAGATTTAAAATTTATAAAGAATGTAATCGAACCTGGAAACTAACTCTGACAACGATTAAAGGCAAGTGTACTTATCGAATAGTAGTATAGCTTAGGCAAAGACCGGATTGTCGAACCCAAAGGAACTAAGAGTACTAATACTAACCTTCTTTTTATTATTTAGCCTAAAATAAAGTGGAATTACTTTAATCTAAATTAACGACTACTAAGCTAAAGACGCAAAGACAAAAAGAACGAATTGGAAAATATCTTGAAGAAAGTCTCAATTGATCACGACGATATCCTCAGGAAGAATCCACCTAGACTTCACTTGTTATCTAACACTGAACCATACGATTTATTCACTTAGTTTGATCCGTAGGGCTCCCTAACGTATATTAAACCCTCTCTCTCGACAAATAACGTCTAACCCTAGGTTAATTAGTGGAACTCTCATTCTCTTATAATAACCCCCTAGAATAGCAGCAAATCGATCTATGGATTCCCATATTAGGTTTCACCCTAATCCGGTAAAATCTCGTCACCCTATCTCTAGGCGTGCGATCAACTCCGCTTAATTATGCTAGATCTACTCTTAAGCAGGGTCTACTCCTCTTCCACCTAAGCACATCAGATTTGGATTAAGCATGCATAATTAAGAACAAACTAAGTATTTATCATATAATTCAGAAACAATAACAAGATTCATCTAGGTTTCATCCCCTTCAGGTTTCTGAGGGTTTAGTTCATAATAAAGAAAGAAAACATCTCAAGAGAAAAGATAACACAAAACATAAGAAATCCCTAAAACTCTTTGAAGGAATTAAAGGAGAAATCCGCCATCTTGAGTAGAATTCCGGCATCTTGGGATGGATCAACTGGCTATCTTCAAGTAATTCCCTAAATCTGACCTTTTCGGCTTGGCTCCTTCACCTAGCTTTGATGCCCCCACAATTGTGGCACTTAGGGGGTATATATAGGCTCTTGGAATGCGATTCTTTCTCCCTAAGTATCCTTTTTCGACTGAAATTCCTCTTTTCCACAACAGGGGCACGGCCATGGCACACGCCCATGTAGATCAACTTCAGGCCATGTTTCGATTCTGTTGATTGAGGCACGGCCGTGTAAATCGCGTTCCAGGTCGTGTTTCGGGTCTGTAAATGGAGGCACGGTAATGCAATTCGTGCTTTGACCGTGTCTTGAATATTTGAAGAGGCACAATCATGTGGCTTGAAGTTTAGGTCGGCCGATTTCTACTTTGGCCCAATTTGTCCCGTTTTAAGCTCGTTTCTCGTTCTTTTTGTTCTTGGGTGCTTTCCTGAGTATAAGACATGAAAAGAAAGGATTAATAGCACATTTTTACATAAATCGAGGGCTAAATCATCTAAAAGCATAAAAATGTGGGATTAAAATATGTTACTTTTACGGTTTATCAAATACCCCCACACTTAAGATTTTTGCTTGTCCTCAAGCAAAATTCTCAATTTACAATTAAAACGAACTTTCCATAGTTCATGATTCCTATCAACAATGCCTCCTTCTAATTCATAGATAATTTATACTAATATTTATAAAAGAGTGATCGAACTCTGTAGACTGACTGCGACAACGATAGAGGCAAGTGCACTATCGAACAGTAGTATAGCTCAAGCAAGAATATCTTATCGAACCCAAGGGAGCCTAAAAGTACTGCTACTCACTTTCTTTCTATTATTTAGCCTAAAATATAGAGTGATTGGATTATTAATCTAAAACAAATGAAATACTTAAACTTAATTGCAAAGACAGAAGAACGAAACGTTGGGAAAAGACTTTGAAGAAAACTCAATTGATAAAGATGATACCTTCGGGAAGAATCCACCTATGACTTCACTTATTATCTACCTTTTCAATTCATATGATTTCTTTACTTAGCTTGATCCGTGAGACTCCCTAACCTATGTTAAACCTTCTCTCGGTTAATAATGTCTAACCTTAGGTTAATTAGTGGAACTCTCGCTCTCTTATAATAACCCCTTAAGGAAGCGAAGAATCGATCAATGGACTCCCATATTAGGTTTCACCCTAATCTGCAAAATCTCATAACCCTATCTCTACGCCTAATCAACTCCGCTTAATTATGCTAGATCTACTCTTAGGCAAGGTCTATTCCTCCTCCACCTAAGCACATCAGATAAATTTAAGCAACATAATTAAGAACAAACTAAGTATTTATCATATAAATCGAAAGAATTAAATAACAAATCCATCATAGGTTTCATCCCCTTCAGGTATCTAGGGGTTTAGTGTATAACTAAATACGAAAACATCTCAAGAGTAAAGAATAAACAAAACATAAGAACTCCCTACAACCCCCTGAAGGAATTGAAGGAGAGATCCTCCGTCTTGAATGGAGTTTTGACTTTTTGAGATGGACCAATTGGCTATCTTCAAGTGACTCCCTAAAAGATGAATGCTTCGGCCTAAAAGCCTCTGCGATGCTTCGGCCTAAAAGCCTCTGCCCAAAAGCTCCTCTTTCGGGCTTCTGCCGAACTCCCCCTTTTAAGTTGCTACCTTGGGTGTTTATATAGGCTTTGAGATGCTTTACTTGGATCCTAAGTATCCTAATTCAAGAAGAATATGCTTTACTTGGCTCTTAAGTATCCTAATTCAAGTAGAATTCCTCCTAGGATATTTAAGTAGACTTAGGAATGTGTTTCTTTGCCTCCAAGCATCCAAATCTGAGTGAAATTGCTCTTTCCTGTAGCAGGGGCATGCCCATGGCACACGCCAGTGTAAGTCATCTTCAGGCTGTGTTTCGATTCTGTCGATTGGGGTACGGCCGTGTAAATCGTAGCATGGCTGTGTGAAGTAAATGGCAAGGCACGGCCATGTGGCTTGAAGTCTAGGCCGTGTCGATTTCTTGGGTTGGCCCAATTTGGTCTGTTTTAAGCTCGTTTTACATTCTTTTTATCCTTAAGTGCTTTCCTGAGCATAAGACATGAAAAGAAAGGATTAAGAGCACCTTTTTACATAAATCAGGGATAAATCATCCAAAAGCATACTAAATGTGGGATTAAAATATGTTACTTTTACGGTTTATCATATACATGGATAATTCAACTTAAAGACTCCTAAAGATTCAAACAATATAAGTCATGATTTTATTGCATGAAAATATAGGTGTCTCCCCTTATCTAAATAATTACCTTTGTTTCAAAACTGACAAGGATTGACATCCTCACAAGAGATTCACTCAAAGCACTCAAAGTGTTTAAGAATCAAGAGAAAGTACTCACGAGTCGAACCTGAAAAGTTAATCGCATAGGCTTGCCTGAAAATCAAATCTCCACCACTATATTTGTGATGATACACAAATCAAAAGGTCTTTAATTAAGGTTGTAGCGGGGATCAGGTTAAGGGTGTGGATAAAGGCTGAATTAGAAGGTTAGAATCGAGATTGACCTAACAAATTACCTTCCTAGGAAAATGAACTAATATAAGTAATTGCATCACCTGAAAACTAATAATACTACTATTAATAAAATTTCAATACGAGCTCTTCTTCAACAATTGGAATTTAGACACATGAGCTCCTTTAAACATATACTAATAATGAATAAATTCTGATTTTTTTTAAGAAAAAACTAAGTAAATACATAATAAAGAAAGAACTTTTATAGCTAAAATAATATAATTGAGCAATTTATCAAATCAATTCTCGATAGAAGGGTGGTCAAAGAAACGGTGATAACAAATGCAAAGGGGGTTTTGAGTTAATATTAGCAGGTAAATCAATAAAAAAGGGTTGTTAGAATCAACGGGGTTCACTAGGGGTAAATTATATGGGTAGGCTTTTTAGTGGAGTGAGTGGGTTAAAACCTAAGTGCCTTTATCATCTCGGTATATCAAATCAATAATGTGGTTTCAACATGTATGTAAGACCCCAAACCCGGTCTATGCGTTAAGACGAGATTTGGTTTGTTACATAGATCGAACTCTCTTTCTATCTAATGATTTAGGTGAGTCAGTATTTCAAAACCCTTTTGAAAATAAAGTTTAATAAAAACCAAGAGAAATAATTCTAAGTTCGATGAATTTTAAGAAACATTAGTTGAAATCTTAATTTTTAGTATTTAATTATCAAAACCTCAAAGTAGTTTTTAAAGAGTTTAAAAGGATTTGAAAATAAGAATAGATAAAGAATCTCATATGTTTGAAAACCCAAACAAAAGCCCATATTAAATATCTAAAACAAAATTTAAATCCATCCACACATAAAATCTATAAAATATTAATAGAGGCCTTATTACATTATATTCAAAATAGTAATTCAAAGAAAATACTTAATAAAAGTTCAAGGTTTATAAACCCATGTTTGCAGATGGCCTCCATTAAGTCATCCTCGCCCAAGTCCACGCCAATTTCCATTACCCGAGATGGAAAATTTAAGGAGTGAGTTACTCGTAACTCAAAGTGTATAACTCACTTACTATATCCACTGGGCCAGATCATCAAGTCATAATTTTGGGCTTGAGTCCATAAACAAATTTAACAATGTAATAACTGTAATGTATGCAAAATGAAATTTCCCACCCAAACCTAATTTCCATCCGCTACACACCACCCGTACCAACCATCACACCTGTGGGGATCAAGTCAACCCACCCCGCCAACACACCAATCGTAGGCATAAAGCCATTTTTATATTTGTGGCGAGCCATGAACTAGATGGTGACAAAGTCACCGAACTAGAGGATTGAGCCATTAAAATATTTGTGGCAGAGCCACCGAAGTAGATTTTGGCAACAGGCCTTTCTTCTCTTCATTATTAATCCCAACCCATGCAACATGTATGCAAAATAGTCTATATACATATGATGATTTTTGCAAAAAGGCCCAATTTACATGTGAGTCAATATTTGTGTTTTATTAAGGCCCATAATACAAAATATCATTTAGCCCATTTAACAATCTAACAACTTTGGCCCATTTAACAATCTAGCGAGTTTTCGCCCATTTATCGATCTAGCAGAGATTTTGACCCATTTTACGATTTAGCTTACTTTTCGGCCCATTTAACAATCTAGCAGAGTTTTCGGCCCATTTATCGATCTAGTAGAGTTTTTGGCCCATTTATCGATCTAGCAAAGGTTTCGGCCCATTTTACGATTTAGTATACTTTAATTTACCAACTAACTCATTGAGGCGTATGCCAGAATTTCACAACTTTAACTGCTTTCATAAATTTTTACAAAATACCAATTATTACGTATTTTACCAATTTTGTCATCTTTACGATTTTCCCAATAATTACTAGATAACATCTAACCCGAGATAAGTGTGAAATTACACACCTTGATATTGTGAGTACTAAACCTTCCGATCGTCAACACCTAAACGCAACACGAACCATTAGAACACTTTCATTTATTAAAAATACACTGTTGGCAAATGATCTAAATCTTTACCCTTTTCATTTCGAACCACTTCTATTTTTGGTTTCTCCTTGATTGTTGATTCGTTGCCCGATGAGAATCCACGAACGAACAAAGGTTCGGAGTACGAATAACCTCAAACAATTGATTCTCCTTCGTTGAAGGTCCGAACCGTGGAAAATCCCGGATTCTCAAAAATTTCTTCGCTTATATTTAGGGGATTAGCGGAACCACCCTCTTTCAAGACTATGCACCGCCTTTTCTCGCTTCTATCTTGAATGTCTCTAAAGACATAAGATCATTAGTCCGACTAAATATTATCAAAATATGGCTAACGATTTATTTTTAAAAGATTTGAGATTGACTTACCACAATTATCCCCGTTCTATGAAGAAACGATCAAGCGATTACGTCCCTATAACGGAATCGATTAAATAACTAACTATACTAATGTAATGAATAAAATGAGAATCCTTGAATAACTCATTACCTTAACTCTTGAGATTGATTCCAATGTTCCACAATACTCAAGAACACTTTGAGTTTCTGCCCTCCAGAAATCTCACTATTGCCCACAATTGAAAAGAAAATTGAGTGAGAAGAATTCGGTTATGACCAAACAAAGAAATGAAAAAGATTCGGCACAGGAGCAAATTAACATTCGACCATGAGAGAAAATGTTGAAGAGACTTTAGTTGAGAAGAAAGTAAAAGAATGGAAGATGGAAAAGATATGATTCGGTTTCAAGAGAGAAAGAGAGAAAGAAAAGAGAAGACAAGAGAATGGAGTTTAAGTGAATTTTGCATTTGGCATAGGGGAGGAAAAATGAGAAAAAAATGAAAAGAAGAAATATTTGTTTGCTTATGTGTTTTCGCCACAATGAGAAAAAGATTTGGGAGAGAAAAGAGCTTCTAAACCGAAATGGTCAAAAGAAAATGACACAAGAATGAGTTGTTTACTCAAGGATGTTGGCAAATTTGGCTAGAGAGAAAGATAGATGAAGAGAAAATACATTTTGCCTAAGCCAAAAAAAAATAACCAAAATGAATGTGTTCTCCTAACATCCAAGCTTACCAAACCAATCAACCAAAACTGCCATCCCCTAGCCTCTATGCCGTCAAATACATGGTCAAAAGGCCATTAGGAAGTTTCCAAAACATCTCCCTATTCTTAAGCCTTATCCTCCTCCTTTTTCCTTGTTGAGAGACAAAATCCCCAATTCAAGCCATTCTATCCCCTATCTTAAGCTTTCCATAATCCTTAGTCTTCTTACCAAAAAAAAAACAATCCAACTCATCCTAATCTTATCCATAGCCGACACATGCTAGGATAAAGCAAAATAAAACTCCCTACTAGCATACTAGGTGATTCAACCTCTTCCTCAAGTCCAACTTATGGTGCCTTCACCACTTTGCCAATTACTCATCTTATGCCATCTTTTAGTACTTAATTAATTTAAGTTTCAAGGTCACTTAAATTTCTCAGCACTAAAGTACACTTTACTAATATTTATTTTAATTCCAAGTAAACCCGAACTAACACTTAGCAACATAATGATATTTAAATATTTAGGATGTTACAATTCTACCCCCCTTAAAGAAAATTTCTTCCTCGAAATTTACCTGATTAAAAGAGGTGAGGATATTGTTGCCGAATTGCATCCTCAGGCTCCCAAGTAGCTTCATCCGCTCCGTGATTACGCCATAAAACTTTGACCAATGGCACGGTCTTCTTTCTTAGTACTTTCACATCTCGATCTAAAGTTTCCACTGGTTTTTCCTCAAAAGACAAGTCTAATTTTAATTCCACTTCCTCTACCGGTACTATATGAGATGGATCCGATCTATAACGTCTCAGCATGGAAACATGAAAAACATTATGAATTTGACTCAACTCCGGCAGTAATTCAATCTGATAAGCCACTGGACCAACGCGCTTCATCACACGATATGGCCCAATGAACCTAGGGCTCAACTTTCCTTTCTTTCCAAATCTGAAAATTTTCTTCCAAGGTGAGACCTTCAGAAAGACCTGCTCTCCCACAGCAAACTCGATATCCTTGCGCTTCAGGTCTGCATATGACTTCTGTCTATTCGAAGCTTCCTTTAACCGTGCTCGAATAACTTTTACCTTTTCCTCTGTTTTAGATATCAACTCAGGACCCAACATCTGCCGTTCACCCAATTCATTCCAACAAGTAGGAGTACGACACCTACGACCATACAATGCCTCATAGGGTGCCATCTGAATGCTAGACTGATAGCTATTGTTATACGTGAACTCTACCAATGGTAGAAAATCCTCCCAACTACCTTTGAAGTCAATCACACATCCCCTTAACATGTCTTCTAATATCCGAATTATTTTTCCGATGCACCATCGACCGAGGATGAAAAGCCGATCGAATTCAACTTTGTCCCCAAGGCTTCTCGCAGAGCTTTCCAAAATCGTGATGTAAATCTAGGATCCCTGTCTGATATAATTGACACTAGTACCCCATGCAACCTCACGATTTCAGATACATACAGCTTTGCCAATTTCTGTAATGAGTCATCCGTACGAACCAGAAGAAAATGAGCAGTCTTCGTCAAACGATCAACTACTACCCATACGAAATTTTTCTTAGTAGGTGTTAAAGGTAACCCATTAACAAAATTCATTGTTATTCGCTCCCATTTCCAAAGAGGAATCTTTACCGGTTGTAACAAACCTGATGGCAATTGATGCTCCGCCTTTACTTATTGACAAGTCAAATATTTTCCTACAAACTCAAAAATCTCACGCTTCAACCCTGGCCACCAATACTGTTCACAGAGATCTCGATACATCTTATTTCCTCCGGGGTGCATAGCATAAGGGCTACTATGCGCCTCCCATAGAATCATTTGCCTCAATTTCGAGTCTTTAGGCAAACAAACCTTCCACGAAAACACAAAGACTCCATTCGTGTTTATACCAAAATCCTTTATTTCACCCCTTCCAACTTGTCAATTAAGGGTCCCAACTTTTTATCCGACATCCGCTTTTCTTGAATTTGTTCTAACCACGAGGCTTCACCAAGTTCGCTAACGCACTACCATCCTCATACAAACTCAAATGAGCAAACATTGCTCTCAAATCGACATCACCTTTACGACTTAATGCGTCACCACCACATTAGCCTTTCCGTGATGATACTCAATTGAGAAATCATAATCCTTTAATAATTCCACCCATCTCTGTTGTCTCAAATTCAACTCCTTTTGAGTAAGGAGTACTTAAGACTCTTGTGATCCGATAAATGATAGACTTCTCACCGTAGAGATAGTGCCTCCAAATCTTTAAAGCAAATACCATCGCAGTTTAACTCTAAATCATGAGTAGGGTAATTTACTTCTTGCGGTCTTAACTGTCGAGAAGCATAAGCCACCACCTTTCCATTTTGCATCAGCACACAACCCAAACCCGTGTGAGACGCATCACAATAAACAAGAATTCCTTTCAAATTTCAGTCAATCAAACCGTGCTTCCGTCGAATCTTCTTCAATTTTTGAAACTCTTGTTGTTTTTCAATCCAAATATACGGAACTCCTTCCGCAACAGTTTAGTTAGGGGTGCAGCAATCAACGAAAACCCCTCAACGAAGCGTCCATAATAACCAGTCAATCCTAAGAAACTCCGAATTTCACCACCGACCTTGGTGGTTTCCAATCCAAAGATGACTTCAATCTTCCGAGGATCCACCCTTATTCCTCAACTGATACCACATGACCCAAGAATGTCACTTCCTTTAGCCAAAATTCACATTTATCGAATTTGGCATAAAGTCGCTTATCACGTAAGTAGTGCAATACTATACGAAATGCGTGTCATGCTCCTCATCATTTCTTGAATAAACCAAAATGTCATCTATGAACACTACCACAAACCGGTCTAAATATGGTTGAAAGACTCGGTTCATCATGTCCATAAATGCGGTGGTGCATTGTTAACCTAAACGGCATCACCAAAACTCATAATGTCCATAACGAGTTCAAATGCCGTCTTATAAATATCGCTTCTTTCACCTTAAGTTGGTGATAACCCGATCTCAAATCAATTTTGAGAAAATCGAAGCTCCTTCAATTGATCAAACAGTCATCAATTCTGCAAAGGATACCTATTCTTGATCGTCAATTTATTCAATTTCCGTAATTAATACACATACGCATCGATCTATCCTTCTTCTTAACGAACAAAATTGGTGATCCCCACGGAGATACACTAGGTCTAATAAATCCCCGATCCAACAATTCTTGAATTTGAGCTTTAAGCTCGCTAACTCCTTCTGCCATTCTATAAGGAGCAATGGACACCGGAGCCGCTCGGGCAAAAGCTCAATGCCAAATTCTACTCGATCCGAGGTATACCAGAAGTTCATCGGAAATACATCCGAAATTCCTTCACCGTTCTCACATCATCCATGCTTAACTCTTTGTCATCCAAAGCACAAATAAAGCTAGGAATGCTCCATATCCCTTCCGCACCAACTTTTCTACCTTCAACGCAGATACCACATTTGCTAAGTAATTCCTTCGCTCACCTATCATTATTACTTCCTTATCATCCGAGGTTCTTATTGACATCCGCTTTCAAAGACAATCCAAATGCGCTCGATGCTTAACCAACCAATCCATGCCCAAAATGAGATCGAACTCATTGAAAGGCAATTCCATCAAATTCGCCAAAATACTTCTTCTTGAATTTCTAAGGGCACATCTCTAAACAGTTAATTTACAATTATCGATCATCCTAAAGGACTAATTATCGCATCTCACTATCGGTAATTTTAGATTCTAGATTCAAGTTTCCAGATATGGCGCTAGTAACATACGAGTGGGTAGAACCAATATCTATTAAAGCAAGAATAGTACATAAAAGATGAAGAACGTGCGCTTATTACATCAGTGCATTGCCATCCTCGCGGCGCCTAATCGCATAGACCAATCTCGGCCGTTTTGCATCCGTGTTACCTCTAGGATCATTGCCTCGACCGGTGCACCTTGACCACGCCCAAACCCCATTACCACCATGACTCGTCCACGACCTCTCGGTGGTCGCTCAAGACTCTCCGACCCACTGTGCATCAAGATACGAACTTCTTGAGTCGTATCCATACGTCGAGGGTAATTTCTATATTGGTGATCCATTGAACCACATTTGTAACAAGCGCCGCTTTCCTCCAAAGACTTCCAAAATGACTTTTTCCACATTCAAGACAATCTTGACTTTGATTATTAGCTACAGTGCTCTACCTTGAGTGGTTCATCATTCCGAGGCCTCTTCGTAAACCTTTTGAAGAACCCGACTACTTTATATCTCTCTTGCTTCTAAATCTTTCCGATTCGACGCTTTGAGTTCTTACCTCTTCGACTATCTTGGCTTTCTCCACAAGCGTGGCAAAAGTTCTAACTTGTTGTAAAGCGATCGAACCCACAACTCATCATTCACCCATCCTCGAATCGTACACAACGTTCATGATCTGTTGACACTATTGTCCGAGCATAGCGACTCAAGCGTAAAAACTCAGCCTCATACGCTGCCACTGTCTTATTCCCTTAAATTAAATTCAAAAATTCCTTCCTTCGGGCATCTACATAACTTGTTCCTACATATTTCCCTTAGAAGGCAGCTTTGAAGAATTCCCAAGTAATCAATGCAGCCTCAGTGCCTTCTCGAATAGTAAGCCACCATTGATACGCCTCGTCTCTTAGCAAGGACACAGCTCCTTTCAGTTTCTGTTCGACAGTGCATTCCATATCATCCATAATCCGCTCCACAGCTTCGAGCCAATATTCTGCCACATTCGGAGCTACACCGGAAACTCCTCTAAAAACTTCTGCATTATTAAACTTGAGTCATTTCGATATCGACCCATGAGTTGTTGGCCCAACTCTAGTTCCAATGACCTTTTCAAGGACTCGCAACATTGCTCGTGTCAAAGCATTATCTTCTTCTCAGTATGATCATGTGATCCGTCTCACTCTCAAATGAGGCGGTGCATCCATTTCGGCATACGATTTGGTGCTTCATTGCACCTCTAACACCTCGCCCTCTACCACGGCCATGTTCACTGCGTCCACGACCACGCCCTCTAGTGCTCATAATGTCTAACTCGATTTAATCGATTACAAGTTTTATGAATCGTAAAATTGTTTCGTGTTTATTAACGATGTTTTATGAGATTTGAGAGATAAAGTTGTTTTTGCAAACACATCCTATAGTCTCAATCTCTACGATTTTCAACATCTAAAACTAAAAGTTCTAGAGTGTTCCTATGATCATATCATCATAATAATAATCATTCAGTAACGAATACTTACTTGACTTGGTTCCGGATGCTTGTGGTGCCATACTAATATTTAAAACATAATTGAAATAATTTCATCATGAAGTTATTTGTTGAACCCAACCACAGCCGAGTTTTAAAACTAGCTCTGATACCATTAAATGTAACACCCCAAACTCGGTCTATGCGTTAAGACGAGATTTGGTTTGTTACATAGATCGAACTCTCTTTCTATCTAATGATTTAGGTGAGTTGGTATTTCAAAACCCTTTTGAAAATAAAGTTTAATAAAAACCAAGAGAAATAATTTTAAGTTCGATGAATTTTAAGAAACATCGCTTGAAATCTTAATTTTAGTATTTAATTATCAAAACCTCAAAGTAGTTTTTAAAGAGTTTAAAAGGATTTGAAAATAAGAATATATAAAGAATCTCATATGTTTGAAAACCCAAAGTATTTTAAGAAACATTATAGGATTAACAAAAGCCCATATTAAATATCTAAAACAAAATTTAAATCCATCCACACACAAAATCCATAAAATATTAATAGAGGCCTTATTACATTATATTCAAAATAGTAATTTAAAGAAAATACTTAATAAAAGTTCAAGGTTTATAAACCCATGTTTGCAGTATGGCCTCTACGAAGTCATCCTCGGCCCAAGTCCACGTCAATTTCCATTACCTGAGATGGAAAATTTAAGGGATTGAGTTACTCAGAACTTGGTGTATAACTCACTTACTATATCCACTGGGCCAGATCATTAAGTCATAATTTTGGGCTTGAGTCCATAAACAAATTTAACAACGTAATAACTGTAATGTATGCAAAATGAAATTTCCCACCCAAACCTAATTTCCATCCGCTACACACCACCCGTACCAACCATCACACCTGTGGGGATCAAGTCAACCCACCCCGCCAACATACCAATCGTAGGCATAACGCCATTTTTATATTTGTGGTAGAGCCACCGAACTAGATTGTGACAAAGTCACCGAACTAGAGGCATTGACCCATTAAAATATTTGTGGCAGAGCCACCGAACTAGATTTTGGCAACAGGCCTTTCTTCTCTTCATTATTAATCCCAACCCATGCAACATGTATGCAAAATAGTCTATATACATATGTTGATTTTTGCAGAAAGGCCCAATTTACATGTGAGTCAATATTTCAGGTTTTTATTAAGGCCCATAATACAAAATATCATTTAGCCCATTTAACAATCTAACAACTTTGGCCCATTTAACAATCTAGCAGAGTTTTCGGCCCATTTATCGATCTAACAGAGTTTTCGGCCCATTTATCGATCTAGCAGAGGTTTCGGCCCATTTTACGATTTAGCATACTTTTAATTTACCAACTAACTCATTGAGGGCATTTTCAGTAAATTTCACAACTTTAACCGTTTTCATAAATTTTTACAAAATACCAATTATTACGTATTTTACCGATTTTGTCATCTTTACGATTTTTCCCAATAATTACGGTATAACATCTAACCCGAGATAAGTGTGAAATTACACACCTTGATATTGTGAGTACTAAACCTTCCCGCTCGTCAACACCTAAACGTAACACGAACCATTAGAACACTTTCATTTATTAAAAATACACTATTGGTAAACGATCTAAATCTTTACCCTTTTGATTTCGAACCACTTCTATTTTTGGTTTCTCCTCGATTGTTGATTCGTTGCCCGATGAGAATCCACGAACGAACAAAGGTTCGGGAGTACGAATAACCTCAAACAATTGATTCTCCTGTTGAAGGTCCGCAACCCAAAGGAAAATCTCGATTCCAAATGACCCTTCGCTTATATTTAGGGATTAGTAGAATCGCCCTTCAAGACTATGTATCGCCTTTTCGCTTCTATCTTGAATGTCTCTAAAGACATAAGATCATTAGTCCGACTAAATATTATCGAAATATGGCTAACAATTTATTTTTAAAAGATTTGAGATTGACTTACCACAATTATCCCTGCTCCACGAAGAACGATCGGCGATTACGTCCTACAACGGAATCGATTAAATAACTAACTATACTAATATAATGAATAAAATGAGAATCCTTGAATAACTCCTTACCTTAACTCTTGAGATCGATTCCAATCTTCCACAATACTCAAGAACACTTTGAGTTTTCGCCTCGTAAATCTCACTATTGCCCACAATTGAAAAGAAAATTGAGTGAGAAGAATTCGATTATGACCAAACAAAGAAATGAAAAAGATTAAGACGAGAGCAAATTAACATTCTACCATGAGAGAAAATGTTGAAGAGACTTTAGTTGAGAAGAAAGTAAAAGAATCAAGATGGAAAAGATATGATTCGGTTTCAAGAGAGAAAGAGAGAAAGAAAAGAGAAGAAAAGAGAATGGAGTTTAAGTGAATTTTGCATTCGGCATAGGGAGGAAAATGAGAAAAAATGAAAAGAAGAAATATTTGTTTGCTTATGTGTTTTCGATCACAATGAGAAAAAGATTTGGGAGAGAAAAGAGCTTCTAAATCGAAATGGTCAAAAGAAAATGACACAAGAATGAGTTGCTTACTCAAGGATGTTGGCAAATTTCGCTAGAGAGAAAGATAGATGAAGAAAAATACATTTTGCCTAAGCAAAAAAATGACCAAAATGAATGTGTTCTCCTAACATCCAAGCTTACCAAACCAATCAACCAAAATCGCCATCCCCCTAGCCTCTATGTCAGTCCAAATACATGGTCAAAATTAGGAAGTTTCCAAAACATCTTCCTATTCTTAAGCCTTATCCTTCTCCTTTTCCTTAAGTTGAGAGACAAAATCCCCAATTCAAGCCATTCTATCCCCTATCTTAAGCTTTCCATAATCCTTAGTCTTCTTACCAAAAAAAAAAACAATCCAACTCATCCTAATCTTATCCATAAGCACACATGCTAGGATAAAGCAAAATAAACACTCCCTACTTGCATACTAGGTGATTCCCCTCAAGTCCAACTTATGGTGCCTTCACCACTTTGCCAATTACTCATCTTATGCCATCTTTTAGTACTTAATTAACTTAAGTTTCAAGGTCACTTAAATTTCTCAGCACTAAAGTACACTTTACTAATATTTATTTTAATTCCAAGTAAACCCGAACTAACACTTAGTAACATAATGATATTTAAATATTTAGGATGTTACAATGTATAAACAAGGCAAGTTCTAGAATAACAATTCAAGTGTTTGACACACTCATAATCAATAAAGTGAGCATAAAAAAGAATATATGCTCTATAAGGCTCAAAATCTCACCAAAAATTATGGGTATTTGATATCAATCCTAGTAAATTTAAAATTTCAAGATAGTATTTAAATTCGGTTTGACAACCTAAAAAGTTTTTGATTCTTGAAAAAGAAACTTATCATGCTTGATTCTCTAGTATTCTTCAAGTATAAATCATTAATGCACAATTATCAATGACTTACTCAAAGACATATCAATAAAAATCATAGATCATCAGAAATTTCACCCTAATTGATAATATGAGAAATACTTAAGAACAAGTTTTAAAATTCAGGATTTTAAGAATAATGCAAAAAGTTAGGAACTTTTACCCCCACACTTAAGATGTACATTGTCCTCAATATAAAAATATAATTAATAATTAAAGTCTAAATAAATCATCTAAGACGAAGCACGCTTGGCATTAAAGCTAAATAAATCACAAGACGAAGTTCGCTAGGCATTAAAGCCCGAAATAAATATAGTTAATCTTTCATTTGACATTTCATTGTGCTAAATTCACCACCACTTATAATTCACATATTTTATCATATAGCAAACCAAAACACTTATTCACATCACATTGAATAAAATTTCAACCAATCCATTCTAATACTTTCAATTCGGCTAACACAAGATTCTATACTCAATTTTATCGAATATTATCATTTAATGCGTTCATGAATAATTCGATAACCTATACTTGCTTAAGGACTTACCTCGGTTGTCGATAGACCAGTGCAAATCGGCTTATTCGAGAACCTTCGTCTTTCCCCGATCTAAACTGCTTTTCTTTGCTCTTGATCTAAAACACATTAAAATTTAGCTCATTGAAGCACAATTCATCTCAATTTAGTCCCTAAGCACATAAATGGGCAAATTACTATTTTACCCCTAATATTTCACAACTTTGTAAGTTAGTCCTATTTGCATAACACACAAAATACACCAAATTAGCTAAAACTATACAAGGGCCGAATATTCCTAGGGACTTTACAAGCCCTCACATTTCATTTATTTTGCAAATAAACCCCCCTAAAATTTTATCTTTTACAATTTGGCCCTAAAAACAAAAATTCTTCAAAACTTCCAATACATAATATACTAATCTTTAACTTATCTTTTATCTAACATCATCAAACATCAAAAACTATATAAATCTATCAATAGCCGAACATAAAGCATGCTTAGATTCAAAAATTACAACATGGGTCGGTTACGGTTCGAAGCAACGATCTCAAAAACGTAAAAATTATTAAAAACCGAACAAATTTACATACCTAAATCAAGCAAAACTCAAGGCCGAATGTGCCAAGCTTTCTCCTCTTTTTCTTTTGTGTTTTTCGGCCAAAAGATGAACAATGCATGGCTTTCTTATTTTTTTGTTTTATTAACATATATTAACTAATTATTTTAACATAAAATGTAATAACATATATTATATAAAATACTAACACTATTACATGCATTATGATGGCCGGCCACTAACTTAAAAATGGGCTATTTGCCCTTTTAATACCTCATATTAAAAGCCATGCTCAAATTAACACATTACACTTTAGTTTGCAACTTTTACTTTTTACGCGATTAGGTCCTTTTATCAAATTCAATACTCAAACGATAAAATTTTTCTCTTAAACTTTCACACATATAAATTCATATATAATAAACACTAAATATGTTATTTAAATATTTCTGGGCTCAAATTGTGGTCCCGAAACCACCGTTCCGATTAGGATCGATTGATGCTGTTATAACTTTCTCTTTAAAGATTTTCGTCCTCGAAAATCTTACCGTTAAACAACATCGGATATTGTTGCCTCATTGAATCTTCAGGCTCCCACGTAGCCTCTTCAACTCCGTACGATTCCATAATACTTTCACTAAGGAGATCTTTTTGTTTCTTAACTCTTTCATTTCCCGAGCTAAAATACGGATCGGTTTTTCCTCATATGTCATATCAGGTTGTATCTCAATCTCAGACGGAGCAATCACATGTGACGGATTTGATCTCATCTCACGAGCATAGAAACGTGAAATACATCGTGTATCTTTTCTAATTCGGAGGGTAGCTTCAACCTATAAGCAACAGCCCAACACGCTCAATGATTTCATACGGTCCAATGAACCTCGGGCTCAACTTGCCTTCCTACCAAAACGGAGCACTTTCTTCCACGGAGAAACCTTTAGAAATACTCGATCTCCAACCTAAAATTCAATGTCTTTACGCTTCAAATCAGATAAGACTTTTGACGATCCGGCGACTTTCAAATTGTCTCGATAATAGCGACTTTCTGCTGATTTCTTTAATCAAATCAACCCGTGTATCTTATTCTCGCCGAGCTCATCTAGTATAATGGTGTTCGACACTTTCGCCTGCATAAGGCTTCATAGGGTGCCATCTTGATACTAGATTGAAAACCGTTATTATAAGCAAACTCAATCAAAGGTAGGTATCGTTCCCACGCACCTTCAAACTCGAGAACGCAACATCTCAACATGTCCTCAAGTATCGAATAGTTCGCTCAGATCGACCGTCTGCTTGCGGATGAAAAGTCAGTACTAAAATGTAGTTTAGTACCTAAGGCATCTTGCAACTTCTTCCAAAATCGTGATGTAAATCTCGGTCTCTGTCTAAAACAATAGAACTCGGTACACCATGCAATCTCACAATCTGACACGTATAATTCAAACAAGTTTATCGAGTGAAAAATCTGTCTAATCGGCACAAAATGAGTGATTTAGTCGACCTATCAACTATAACCCGACGGCATCTTTCTTACTCGGTGTCATAGGAAGACCGGATACAAAATCCATTGTAACTCTATCCCATTTCCATTCGTGTATCATGATTGGTCAAGTAGTCCGGATGGCACTTGATGTTCAATTTTTACTTGTCGACAAATTAAGCATTTCAAACAAATTCAGATATATCCTGCTTCACGCCCGACCACCAATAGAACTGTTTCAAATCATTATACATCTTTGTGCTACATGGATGTATTGATAATCGACCACTATGGGCCTCACTCGAATCATCTATATCAAATCGAGTTTTCTGAAAACACATTGGCTTTTAAAATTCAAGCATCATTTGCATCAATCAAAATCGACTCGCACCTTTTTCACATCGAATTCGTCTAACAATCAAATCCTTGTCAACTTTCAGTGCATCACAAATTTTGTGGATAAACATCGGTCTTGCTTGTAACTCGCTATGATCGAACCATCACCGACATAGCTATCGTATGCTCATTGCACGAAGGGCAAACAATGATTTTCGACTTAACGATCTGCAACAACGTTAGCTTTTCCGGATGGTAGTCAATCACCAACTCATAGTCTTTCAACAATTCCAACCATCTCGTTGTCTCAAATTTAGATCCTTCGAGTCATTAAATACTTTAGACTTTTATGATCTAAATAAATGTGACATTTCTCGCCAATAAATAGTGACGCCAAATTTTCAATGCGAAAACAATGGTCGCAAGTTCTAAGTCATGCGTCGGGTAATTTCTTTCATGTCGCTTCAATTGTCTTGAAGCATAGGCTACAACTTTGCCTTCCCGCATCAAAATGCAGCCCAAACCATTTAAAGAAGCATCGAATAAACAACAAATTCTTTACCCGATTCAAAGTTGAACTAACACCGAGCTTCATCAAAAGGGCTTTCGGTGATCAAAACTTTTTCGACACTTTTCCGACCACTCGAACTCGACATCTTTCTACAATAACTTTGTCAACGGGTAGCTATCATAGAAAACCCTTCACAAACCGTCGATAGTAACCCGCAAGTTCCAAAAAGCTTCGAATCTCGAAAACATTTTTCGGTGGCTTCCAATCAAGTATAGCCGAGATTTTGTTCGGATCAACTTGAATGCTTGATGCTGAAACAACATGTCCCAAAAAGCTGACCTCTTTCATTCAGAACTCACACTTACTAAACTTCGCATACAACTACTGATTTCGTAAAGTTTGTAGCACTAACCTCAAATGCTCCGCTTGTTCAATTTCATCTTTGGAGTAGATCAATATGTCATCAATAAACACTACCACAAATTGATCCAAAAACTGTCTAAAAACCCGATTCATCAAATCCATAAAATAGCAGTGCATTAGTAAGCCCAAAAGGCATAACCAAAAACTCAAAATGTCCATACCTCGTCCGAATGCGTCTTTGGCACATCTGTATCTCTCGACTCAAGAATCGATAATAACCCGATCTCAAATCTATCTTCGAAAATACTGAAGCCCCTTTTAACTGATCAAACAAATCATCAATTCGAGGTAACGGGTACTTATTCTTTATAGTTACCTTATTCAGTTGCCGATATCAATACACATTCGCATGTTCCATCTTTCTTTCTCACAAAAGAACTGGTGCACCCCAAGGAGAGAAACTTGGTCGCAAAGCCCTATCCGTTAACTCTTGCAATCGTGCTTTCAACTCTTTTAACTCAAGAAGTGCCATCCGATATGGATCTATTGAGATCGAGTCATTCCTTGCTAATTCAATGCCAAACTCAATCTCTCGTCGGGGTAAACTCGGTAGTTCTTCGTGGAACACATCCGGTATTCACATACAACCCAGACAGATTCAATCATTTATCAAACAATTTATTATCCAAGACATAAGCCAAATAAGCTTCGCACCCTTTTTCACATATTTTCGGGCTAACATCGAGGATATCACCGAGGAAACCCACTTAAATCATGGATTCAATTCTAATGATCTCATCGCTCGATGTCTCAAATCAATAAGCTTTCTTTTGCAATTCACCACCGCGTCATGCGAAGTCAACCACCCATTCCCAAAATTATATCAAACTCATCGAAGGCAACAAGATTAAATCGATCGGGAAACAAAATCCCGAATCATCAATGGGCAACCTTTACACACTTTATTAACAAACACACATCTACCCAAAGGGTTGGATACGCGAATCACAAACTTAGTAGACTCAACTGGCAGAGTCTTACTGAATACCAGAGTTTCACATACATATGAATGGGTCAAACCAGGATCAATCAATGCAATTACAGTAGTATCATAAAGGGTAAAAGTACCAGTAATGACATCCGAGAAGCGAGATCCTCTAGCTCGAGTAACATAAGCTCTAGCTGGAGCTCTAGCCTTAGATCAAACTGTCGTGTTCTTCGTCCCTCTCTGACTACCACCTACATTGCTAGAATGCCTGGGTGGTCTGCCCCGTGCTGATGCACTACTCGGTCTAGAGTTTCGTCAGATACCTTTCAAACTAACATCGGGCACTCTCGAATAAAATGGTCTGAGGATCCACATTTAAATCAGGATCGGTCACAAACTCTACAACTCCCAGAATGCCATTTTCCACAATGTTTGCATTCAACTCGATTCTGTGGAACGTTATCAACACTGGCCATCGAGGTAGCTCGGGAGCTCACTGGAGGTCGATCACGTCTAGGTGAATCTGAAGTAGCTTTATGTCGGCTGAAGTCATCTCTAAACTTCTTAGATGTGGAATGGAAATTCTTACCCGACGGTCTTTTACGAGTGTCTCTAGCTTCTGTCTCAGCCTTTCTTTTCTCCTTCCCAAGCTCTTCAGCCTTGCAAGCTCGTTCGACTAATGTCACAAACTCTTTGATTTCAAGAATGCCAACAAGCAACTTTAAATCTTCATTCAAACCATCTTCAAACCTTTTGCACATAATGGCTTCAGTTGATACACACTCCCGAGCATATCGGCTCAATCTAAAAAATTTTTGCTCATATTCACCACCGCCATTTGCCCTGTTTTAGTTCAAGAAATTCTTTACGCTTCGGTCGATGAACCTCTGGTCGACATATTTCTTGCGAATTCATTCGAAGAAATCCCATGTCACTTTTCTTTTGGAACCACCGATACTAGTGTATTCCACCGGTGATAGGCAAAGGTCCCAAGTAAAGATATTGCACATTTCAAACATTCGTCTGGAGTGCAGGATAGCCCATCAAGTACCCGAATAGTGTTATCAAGCCACATTTCAGCTCTCTCTGTATCATCATTATCATTAGCCTTGAATTCCTCAACCCCAAATTTCCTAATTTTATCAACGGAAGGCCTACTAGATCTCATTGGATCTATCATCGGGGGTGCTAAAGGTATCGGAGTTAGATTATTTGGGGGTGGATGTTGTTGTACAACCGGATTATTCTGAACAAACTTGGTAAACCATTCATTCATCATTTGGTAGAAGGCTTGTTTAGCCTCTCCTCGTGGTTACCCGTGAATCGGTTGAGAGTCTAATGGCGCCGATCCATGTGTGAGACCAGCGACACTCTCCACATCATCAGCTACGGCTCTATCGGGATCGGAATCCATTTACTATATAAAATACAATTGAAATTGTCAGGAGTCACCACACTATCACATATAAAATTCAAAGGCATGTATAGCTAGACTTTTACGCACTACGGTAGTCCTAGAATCGACTAAACCGTAGCTCTGATACTAATAAAATGTAACACCCATATCCGTCGCCGGAGTAGGGTTAACAGATGCTACTCTTCTAACCACCAAGTTCATTTAATCACTTGAATCTTAATACTTAAGAAATGATATTACCATAATCAAATCATTACAAATATAATATCAATTGCATTATACATAATAAATAAGTAAACTCATTCAAACTATAGAGCACTATTCATTTGGTCATTTTAAAAGGGTGGCGAATATAAATGATTTTCAAAGGTTAACTCACACCAATTTATCACATATATATTCAATCATATGCAAACATAATTAGTTATTCACACTAATAAATACTAACCTTTAAATTTTCTTGACCGATTATATAAATAAGTTTATAGAAAATTCGAATAATTATAAAACCAACTAAGTTCATTAAACAAGCATGTAATATCTACTTAAACTTATGGATAATGTCTCTATCAAAATTTCACAAATGACCTATTCTTTAACAAAATTCTATCACGTCCAAATATGCACAAACATATATCACACTTCAAGCATATATATATATATATATATATAACTAACTAAACATAATCATGAACAATGTACTTATAATATGCTTGTTACTATGCCGAATTTACCTGTTTAAAAATCATGCAAAAAGACCGAATACAACCGAACCATAGCACCATGATTTGATCATTTCATCATCGAATCACCTCATTTGAACTTAAAAAGAAATACACATTCCCAATGTCATTCATAACCTAACATATCATCTCATATATATATATATATATATATATATATATATTCACTTTCCAAAGAACTAGCAAAATTTCATCTATAAAATTTCATATCAAACATACATATACAACCATTATGCATAGCATGATTTTATACTCACCCATATTTATCATTCAAATAAAACTTGCTTTCTTATCTTCATCAAGTCTTGCATAACTTTAGATTACTTACTAATAAGGCAAGCCATTTTCGCATGGCTATTATATACATGAACAAAAGTTTTCAACAAAACAAAGTCAAAGCCTTTCCTATACATGCCTTTATTTGAAGACCAAAATGAAAGGGTACCAAATTAGATTGATAGTGTGGTCGATTGTCTTGACGATCCCGCTGAAGCAGTAGCTCGAACCTAATCTATAAAATAGAGGAGAACATTTCACACAATAAGTTTACTAACTTAGTAAGTCCCAAGCTCATGATAATAATATGTTCAATCACTTAAACATTTAAATTATTCAACTTATGACATTGCATATATACATTTAAATATATATATATTGGTTTCTACAGACCAAACACTAATAGTTCATTAACCTAAGTAATTGTACTTCATTTTCATAAACTCAGTATCTCTTGAAGCACAAAATAAGTATATTACAAGAATCACATGCTTCAAATCTTATAAGTACAGATTCATATCAACCATGATAGTACATTCAAGCTCAAATTCAATCATATAATACTTATGCACATCAATCGTAATCTCAAATGTACATAACACTGTACTCATAATATTAGTTCAACTCGAGTAACTTTAAACATATCATACCATACTTACTTACCGAGCCTTTAACTAGATACATTAGCTACGATTTACCTTGAACAACAATTCGGTTTCTCCTTTGTAAAACACATCAAGCATAAAGCTCGCTAGGCATTAAAGCCTAAATAAATCAAAAGACGAAGCTCGCTAGGCATTAAAGCCCAAATAAATCATCAGACGAAGCTCGCTAGGCATTAAAGCCCGAAATAAATTATCGCACGAAGCTCGCTAGGCATTAAAGCCCAAATAAATATAGTTAATCTTTCATTTCACATTTCATTGTGCTAAATTCACCACCACTTATAATTCACATATTTTATCATATAGCAAACCAAAACACTTATTCACATCATATTGAATAAAATTTCATCCAATCCATTCTAATACTTTCAATTCGGCTAACACAAGATTCTATACTCAATTTTATCGAATATTATCATTTAATGCGTTCATGAATAATTCGATAACGTATACTTGCTTAAGGACTTACCTTGGTTGTCAATAGACCGTGCAAATTGGCTATTCGAGAACCTTCGTCTTTCCCCGATCTAAATCCATTTTCTTCGCTCTTGATCTAAAACACATTAAAATTTAGCTCATTCAAGCACAATTCATCTCAATTTAGTCCCTACACATAAATGGGCAAATTACTATTTTACCCTAATATTTCACAACTTTATAATTTAGTCCTATTTGCATAACACACAAAATACACCAAATTAGCTAAAACTATACAAGGGCCGAATATTCCTAGGGACTTTACAAGCCCTCAAATTTCATTTATTTTGCAAATAAACCCCCCTAAAATTTTATCTTTTACAATTTGGCCCTAAAAACAAAAATTCTTCAAAACTTCCAATACATAATATACTAATCTTTAACTTATCTTTTATCTAACATCATCAAACATCAAAAACTATATAAATCTATCAATAGCCGAACATAAAGCATGCTATGGGTCGGTTACGGTTCGAAGCAACGATCTCAAAAACGTAAAAATTATTAAAAACCGAACAAATTTACATACCTAAATCAAGCAAAACTCAAGGCCGAATGTGCCAAGCTTTCTCCTCTTTTTCTTTTGTGTTTTTCGCCAAAAGATGAACAATGCATGGTTTTCTTATTTTTTGTTTTATTAACATATATTAACTAATTATTTTAACATAAAATGTAATAACATATATTATATAAAATACTAACACTATTACATGCATTATGATGGCCGGCCACTAACTTAAAAATGGGTTATTTGCCCTTTTAATACCTCATATTAAAAGCCATGCACAAATTAACACATTACACTTTAGTTTGTAACTTTTACTTTTTACGCGATTAGGTCCTTTTTTCAAATTCAATACTCAAACGATAAAATTTTTCTACGAAACTTTCACAGATATAAATTCATATATAATAAACACTAAATATGATATTTAAATATTTCTCGGGCTTGAATTCATCGTCCCGAAACCACCGTTCCGATTAGGATCAGATTCGGTCTGTTACAACTCCCTTTGACGCAAAATAAATGCCAAAATGCTACTAGAGCTGCTCAAACCAAGGCCCTTCTCACTCCCTAATGCGTCAACCACAAGTACTCTAGGTGGCGCCTCCTAGCCACTTTACCAACTGGATTCTTGTGTCATAATCCACACAAAAATTCCTTTAAGACCTAGTTCCCCTAACTCTCCCCTATCAGCTTAAAAACAATTATTTTTCCAAGGCCTCTACCCACACCTCAAGGTTTTCCCGAAGCCCCCAAACACAGCCAAATAGCATACAAAGCACACCAACACACAGATACAAATTAAAATGCATGACCCCCAAATCCCGGGTATTACACCGCTTAATTATGTTGGATCTACTCTTAAACAGGGACTTTTGCTCCACTGAATAAGCACATCAATCTTGAATTAATATTCCTGAAAACATTAAAACAAGGATTAAGAACAAATAATTCAGAACAAGAACAAGTGTTTATCACGTAATTCAGATTTATTAAATAATAAGATTCATCTAGGTTTCATCCTCCCTAGGTATTTAGGGAGTTTAGTTCATAATGTAAAAGGAAGACATCTCAGAATAAAGGAAACAACAAGACATAAAGAACCCAAAAACTTCTAAAGAACTTGATGGAGATATTAAATCTTGGAGTGGATCTGCTTCCAAGATGAATTCGACTGCTTCCTTCGAGTAATTTCTTCGTTCTACTCTGCCCTCTGTATGTCCTTTAGGTCTTCCTCTGGCATGTATTTATAGGCTTTTAGAATGCTCAGAAACATTAAAATTGGCTTTTTCAGCGTGAAAACAAAGCAGGGTGCGGCAGGGACACGTGCGTGTGCTCAACCCGTGTAAGAGTGTACTGGCCGTGTGGGAATTTGAGTGAATCGCAATCGACACGGGCTGGCACACGATGTGTGTCCAGCCCGTGTGAGTCACACGGGCATGTGCCCTACCGTGTGGTTCTGGCTTGGCCGTGTGGATCTTTAAGGTAACCCATTTTGTCCAGTTTTGGCCCGTTTTCCACTCCTTTTATTTCCCTATGCTCACCTAAGTATGGAAATACAAATTTAAAGGATTAGGAACATCGAATTCACAAAATTACATAAATAAACATCCAAAAAAACACGCTAAGCATGGGATTAAAATGTGTTACTTTTATGATTTATCAAGTGGTCACCGCTGAGTCTCTATCGCATCGATCTGCCTAAGTCTGTGAATTACCTGTGCAGATAGACAATCTGACGTGAGTTTTCATAAACTCAGTATGTAACCCAACAGAAATAAACATGCAAACATACATATACAGAGTCATGCCCATGGCCTTTCCAGATACAGTACACAAAATCGAATATACAGTTCAGAAACACAGAATTCTACCCCCATCCTCTATACACCAACTCCAACCATCCGATCACACAATGTGGGGTTAAAAGCACTCATCTATCCCTACACACCATATCGCCATTACGACACATGTCAGATAATGTGTAGCCAAGCTACCAGAATAAAGGCGATGATCGCTGTATAAAATACTTCCTCCTCATATACAAATCTCACCCTAATAATATATATATCAGATACATATATAACAAATTAAAACATGTTCAACTTGCTTATTTACAAACAACAGATATATATATAGCAATACAGTCAAGCATACACTCAGTATCCTATTCAGATCGGTCTATCACAATTTCATAGTATACAAACTAAGGTTTAATAGCCCTTACCGACCGTAGTGACCCGTGAGCGACCCTAGGGAAAATTCCAAAATTATGAGTCTACATGCCCGTGTTGTTTGCCTATGTGGGCCCACACGCCTAGATTAGCCTTGCCCGTGTGGCCCACACAGTCTGGCCCAAAATCCACACACCTGTATGGGCCCGCATGCCTAACTTGGCCTAGCTCGTGTGGCCCACATGGCCACACCCAGCCACCACACGCCCGTGTGGCGTCGACACTGCAATTTTTGACTTTTGCCAAAACTTAGATTTTCGCATTTTGGGAACACACCTGGTACATTTTCGTAGCAAACTCAATCCTAAGACCACCAGAACCTATAATTGTCCAACAAATTGATCATATTAGTCGTTTAAAAAGTGTGACTAAACCGAACCATATCGAAATAGGCAACCCTTTAATTTACCAAAACCCTTACCTTTGAACGAACAATGACGATTTCACACCACTAGAGTGCCGATTAGCAGCCCCCAGCCTTTTGATCCTCTCTGAAACATAAAATGAACTCTATTAACCAATGATTCATTTAGTCAAAACAAGAATCGCACCCACCAAACTTACCGTTATCGCACAAAAAGCACCGAAATATTGAAACGCGAAAATTTGGTAGTAGATAGAAAGACAAAAACAAAATCGATGACAAGAAAAAGAAAGAGAAATGACAGAGAGCAAGAAGATTTGAAAAAAAAAGACAGATTAAAATTAGATAACATCATAATCCCCTAAATTCCTCACCACTAACCCCTCTATCTCAATCACTACAGACTTTTAATTCCACCAAAACTCTCATCATAGAACCGGGTAAAAATAATACCCATGCTCACGCTAGGATTCGAACACAATACCTCCAACACACTAACTCCCTTACCACTCGAACCAGCAGACTCATTCTAATATGAAATTACAGGCAATTAAATATGTGCCCACTGAACAAAGATAGGGCCTAGATCCAAAAATATCAAAATTGCTAAAGGTAAGACTTAAGCTTGAGACCTCACACACACACCTAGAAGAATTAACCATTGAGGCAGATACACATTTATATAAAAATTTTAAAAAAGAAGAAATAAGAAAATTAGGGTGTTACAGAATTTGGACATTTTTGAGCACACATGGCCTGCGACCCATGTAAGGGTATTTCGAATGTTACACCGGCTAGCACACAACCTGCGACACAACCACGTGGAATTGTTTCAAAAGGTACACGGTCCGCCACACGGGCGTACCCCTACACCACACGGACTGGGTTGAGTCACATGGCCTAGCTATACGGTCATATGAACCCTGTCTTTTTAAAAAAATTTAATTTTTCCTAAACTTTTTTATTTGCTTCGAAATGTTCCCTGATTGTTCTTAAACTATTTTTAAGGTCTCGTAAGCTCGATTTAGGGCCCATAAGTGTATGTTTACTTTGATCTGAATCATTTAAAAAATATATATTGTTAATTATTCTAGTGAACTTGATGCTATTATTACTGAATTTTCTGAAAAGTGCAGTGATACTCCGTAACCCTAATTCGACAACGAAAGCGATTATGGGTGTTACAAGAAATCATCATACCCACAATATACGTGGAGAAAATAAACGTTTGACATATAAATATTATATATAAAGAAAAATGTATCAAAAAATTAGTTGATGTTTATTTTATATATTAAGGAGTTATTAATTTTCAAATATTTTTAACATAATGATATATATAAAATATATATTTCTATTACATAATTACATATTTATTATTTGATTTTATAAATAAAAGAAACATTAATTAAAAGATGAATAAAAAATAAAAAGACTTGAAAATAGTATATTTATTAATTAAAAAATACTTAAAACAAGATGAAATAAAAATTACAAATGTGGTTAAAAGAGAAATTGAACCTAAGATTTAAGAATGAAATAATTATTGTTAAACAATTTAACCAAAGGAGTTTATGTATTAAAATATTAATTAAAACAAAACTTAGAATAACATAAAAATAAAAAAAAATACGATTGTGAGTAAGAAAGGAATTAAATCTAAGACTCAAGAAGGATAAAATCACTAACATTTAACCATATGACCAAAGCAACTGATTTTATTTTAAAGGTCAGAAAATGAATTTAAAAGGAAAATAGGTCCAGTTGGGCGTACTTTCTTGCCAATTATGCAAAAAACGTGTTCCCACACTCTCTTTAAAATTGATTTTTTTCTCTAATTTTTCAAAATTTTGACGTATTTTCAATATTATTTCTTTTCCCGACTAATTTAGCCTAGTACCTACTTTACAATGAACAAAAGAATAATAAGAAAAATAAAGGTAAATTATTTGTTAGTATTTCTCATAAACATATATTCTTTATTACAACTAAGCTACAAAATGACTTTACTTTGAAACTTGAAACTAACATAAACAAATAAATATGAGATGCATCTTATTTTATAATTGTTAGTAAGTTTTTGGCCTAATGATTTTGTAAGTATAAAATTCATAAATTTATAATAAATGGGTTGAGTTTCAATATAATATATATTTAAAATAGTATTTAAAAAAGTATGAATTTGTTAAATTCATAAATACCTTAGGAACCCAAATCAACCAGTTAGTAGGAATTCAACAAATTCTTATTTTTAGAAATAATCATTGATATTATAATTTGTATATATGTTATCACTTAATCTATATTTTTATAAAATTTAAAACTAAATTCCCAAACGCTACATAAATTGAATAGTAAAATACTTGAAATATAACATTTATAATTATTTCTAAGTCTATTTAGAGCTAATATACAAATTTAAGTAAAATTTGAAATTTACCACAATACTTCACTCTAATCAATATTTTACATTATCCTTATAAATTAAAGATAAATTTATCACTATATTTTAACTTTATCTTGAATTTTCATTTGATTGAAGTTCAATTTTAATTGAATTTTCTATTCAAATTTAATTTAAAATAATTTTAAGGAAAATTTTAATAAAATATTTTATGTATTTTAATTTAATATTTAGTAATAATAAGTTAATTAATATAATATTAAAATTCAATAAAATGACTATTTTATAAAATAAACTCCTCTTTTCTTTTATGATATATGTATTTTATTTTTCAATTTTTATTTCACTAAATAGAAATTCTACTTAATTATTAATATTTATAAGTCATATTATTGTTAATCGTTAGAATAAAGTATTTGAAATAATTTTTTATTCAATTATGTTTTCAAATCATCAAAATAACATTTAAAATGTATTCAATTAGGATATTTGTTTAAAGGGAATCAATCGAACAACATATTATTCACTACGAATAGGCTAAAGCGAGAAAATTTTTTAAGTGGGGCTAATGAAATTTTAATTTTTAATAGTCCATATTTTATACTTTTTAAAAGATTAAATTAAATTTTCATAATTTTAAAGGGTCAAAATATAATTTTACCTTTACTAATTTAAAATTTTTAAAATTTTTATAAGACTAAAATAATAATTTTTTCATTTTAGAGAAGCCATACCGCTATTCTCCATAAAGGTTTAATTTAATTTTCAAATACAAAGCCTTAATATTTAACTTGAATTTTATTTAATTTAAAAAATAAAAAAATTAAATCACGTAATGAGTGTTATTTGAAGGGCAAGTGGCAAGAGAGATGGCCTTAAAAGAACTGAATAAAGTGCAAAATCACAATACTATATAGTTTTAACTTAGTATTTCGGTATCCAAAAAGAAAGTACCCAATTACATCAACTTCAAAGTTTTAACCAAAAGGCACCAAATTAGCTCTAAATATCAACATTGTTAATAATACTAATAAAAGCTTCCATGACCTTTTACAGCAATGAAGAGTAAGATTATTATTATTATAACTCATAACTACCAACAAAACAAACAAATCGGAGAAACGGTCTCCATAATCTATTAATGGTTTTTCAGATATACATCTGCAGTCTGCAGCATCCATCTTCATATGTAATTCATTCCATTTTCATTTTTGACTTCTTATGTGTTAGAGCTTCATCAGTCAAGCACGCAAGAACAAAATCAAAGAAACGAGGAAAAACAATACACGGATATAATTATCACTCCCAAACCTTCTTACTTTCCAAGAAAACATACAATTCATATGATATACAAAATCGAAAATAGGATGGCAAAATATTTAACAAGAATTTCCAAATAAACATTTTTGTCCCCTACTAATTACTTTTTCTCTACTTCAAATTCTCTATTTGCTTACCTTTCATATATTTCCAGAAAGAATTGATGTCCAAAAACCTTGGTGCCTATACCAAAACATTAAAATAACAATATTCATTTAATATGAATTAAAAAACAAATTTACAATGATAGTATAATTTTCTATATTCCTTACATTTACTCTTGCATAAGTGATTAAACCTTCAATAAATGAAGATACAGGCATGGCAGTAGCGTACTCAACTCATTCTCGATGTCAATGATGCTAATCTATAAAATAAACAATTTAAGTAAAAGTTAATAACAAAAGTAAATAGAATATCATAATAAAAAATATTGAAATCTTACTTTTTGTGTTATATTGTCGTTGTAATGACAGTAAACATTAGAGCAGTACCGTACTATAGAGGAATAGCGAAGGGAACGGTGAACATTTGGTTGATGATTGTAAATAGAATGAAGCACCAGATTCTGACGCACCAGAGACTCCCAATTATATGGATATTTTTTTCTCAAGTGAGATAGGCATAAGTCAAAATTACAGTCAGCAATCTCTCCACACTTTACCATGTGATCCAAATGTACAATGAAATTGAACTTATCAACAGGTCTCCAAAATAAAGGCGCATCCAATAGAAACGGAAGACTCACAAATTTCCCATCCATTTGGACATAGGCAAATAAGTAAACAAAAAAATTATGAAATTAATGAAGTAGAACATATGAGTTATCGAACTTTAAAATAAATATATGAAAGGTAACTTACAAGTTTTGACAATCGAGCAGGGTAAGAAAACATGATAGTTCATTCGGCATATTGAAATTCTCATAATTCTGGATACCAGATTCGAATGGCATACTGACGATGCAGCTCATCAAATGTTTCAACTCATCAATATCACCTTCTATTGGTTGGTCAGATGCATTCAAATTGGGTAAAACTTTATCGCCCACCGAAATTAGTGATGTGTAACACCCTAACTTGCCCATGAGTCTGACCGGATCGGTATGTCACAGTAAAATAATTTGAAAACATTTTGAGTGTCCGTGAAAACTTGTTAAATTATGGGTAAGGTTTAAAAGCGGGGTTTGATAAAACTCAATTGGGCTTTTATAAACATGGTTGGGTTGATGAACCCTTTGAAAACGTTTGATCATGTAACATCTTAAAATAAATCGAGTTATTGGTGACTTGGTAAATTTTGTTACCCGATGGTAACTTCTTTGAAAACTCGTAAAAGTTATTAAGTTAGAAAAGTTACTTTTAACCGGTTCATTTAACATTTATAAATATCATTTGTAATATAACATAAGTAAAATAAAACAGTAAAATAAACATCCAAAATAATAATAGCGGTCTTATTACATCCCAAATTTAAAAGACTTAGAAAAGAAAATAAATAAACTTAAAGATAATAAATTAAATCCAACGATAAGCATGGCCGCCTCGAGTCCTCTCCGGCTCCATCTCCGCGATCTACTCATCTGCAAAATGTTAAGGGAAGGGGGTGAGTCACCAAGACTCAGTGTGTAAATCCCCCACCCGAAAAATACATCTCATACACAATTTATTAATAAACATGCACATGCAACCCAACCTAACCATCCATACTCCTTAACTACCCCGTGTGGTCAAAACCACTGGTGGTCAAAACCAGTAGTGACTAGTGTCACAAATTTAATGATGGGGCCAACCCATCGTGTGGTCAAAACCACTGATAACCATAGGTCACAATATATCAAGTGTGGTCAAAACCACTGGTGGTACCAAACCACTGGGACTTAGTCGCAATTTATCAATCGGTGTGGTCAAAACCACTGATGACCATAGGTCACAAATAATCTGATGGGGCCAACCCATCTTGTGGTCAAAACCATGGCGCATATCCATAAAAATCATCCCCCTCCTCTCATCAATCCCACCATCATCATGCCCATATATCAATATCATAAATCATGCATTTAACAGCATATGATGGCATATTCAATCATATTTTATAAACAAAATAATAGGGGACTTACCGGGAATCCGATCTCATGCCCACAAGCAAAACTAGCAAAAAGATTAAAAGGCAACAATATGGCACTGTTAATAAATAAAGTGTGTAAGAGTTTTACACACCTGTTTCTACCGAAATTCCTAGATCCCGAAGATTCAATTTACGATGCTAGATCTCTTGACCTATAATCGGCCAACAATCATGGTCAGGGGCTTAGGCCTATTCGGTCAAACTAAAAGAAATACCAAAAGCTCTTGCGGCACTTACCTTAAATGGATTTGATTTCCAAACAAATCCCGAAGCCTTAATTAGCCCCTAATTCCATGGCAGACATTAGTTTCGGCATTTAATCATAAACTTTTTAACAATTGGCCTTTGGCCGAATGATGTATAAGCCTTACCATCACTTACCAAAATAATTCGAAATCCTGAAATTATCACTTGACTTATCGTGATCCCTACCAAACACTTGTTAGAATCGGCTATGAGTGAAACTATGGGAAGTGGCCTATGGCCGAATAGTGTAGGTGTCTCACCTTGAAAAATCAACACCTGATAGTCTCCAACAACGCACCTTGTTGTTAACTACAACAAAGAAATACCATCTTGTGATCTTTATGACTCATTCGGCCATCCCCAAAAGAGAAGAAACAACCCGATTACTTCAAGGAAGGAAAGACTTACCCCAATGCCACTTGGAGAACTACAAAAGAGAAGTTGACAGCCCCTAAGAGATTCGGCCAACACAAGATGGAAGGGCTGGAATTTTGAGAAGAAAAAGAGGTAGGTTCGACTAAGAAGAAGCAAGAGAAGCTGGAAGTTTTGAGCAAATTTTGGCAATGCATCAATGGGAGAATTCGGCCAGCACTAATGAGGAGAGAAAAAAAGAAAAGAATTTGATAAATTCTTGGCACTTCTTTGCTATACAAACCGAATGTGGACAGCCCCCCAAGGAGTCCTTAAGTCGGCCATCACCTTCTTTTTGGTGATAATTTCCAACTTTTAATTATCAAAAGATAAAACAAGATTTATCTTTCATTTATCTCCTAATCTCCTCAAACAATTTAAATGAAAATAGGCTATTAACTCCCACTCCTCCAGCCGAATTTTAGGGCAAAAATTAAGCTCATCCTCATCACTTTTAAGAGTCCAAAATTAAGCCAATACTCTCTCATTCACGCCAGCAGCATAAAAAAAATAAAAACCATATGCTGTTTCTTTGGTTCGAACCTAGAACCTCATGCCCCAGCCCTCTCTTCTAATGCCCCAGGCCATTTCTCCCCATTTGACTTTCATGTCATGAACCCTCTCCATTAAATTTTAAAGCCTTCTTACCTGGCCCCCTTTCCTTTAGCGTCGAAAAGCCCAAAAATAAAACACTCTTGCATCCATCATGACTCGAACCCGAGTCCTTATACCAAGGCCCTTAAGTGGCGCCCCAAGCCACTCCACCGAACCAACTTCCATGTCATATACCTCACCATTTAATTTTAAAGCCTTCCTACTTAAGCCCATCACCGTATGTATAAAAATAAAACGCAAAACGCTGCTCCAGCCACTCGAACCTATGACCTGCGCCCCTTTTCTCCTCTAGCTCTTAAGTGGCGCATGGAAGCCACTTTGCCAACCAGTTCTTTGTGTCATGCTTCGTCCAAATTTTTACTTACCCCCTTTCTCACCTAGCTCCCTCCTTTTAACAAAAAAAAGAAATTTCCAATCCTAAGTCAGGCCTAGCTCAGGGTTATTTCTAGACCCTAGAACATACTTAATAATCATAGTATTCAATACTTCAAGCACACACAATGGGAAATTAATTAAATTAAAAACGACCCCTAATTTAGGGTGTTACAGTTCTACCCCCTTAAAAATAATTTCGTCCTCGAAATTACTTACTAACGAATAGTCGTACATCTTAACTCACCGTACTACGCTTATGCTGCGCACTCTGATCTTAATAAAACTATCTTACTTCCTAGGCACAATCTCTAAGTTCACAACCAAGGTTTCAGGCACTTCCCTAGCAAAACAAGAAAGTTCTACAATAACCAAAGAAATTAAGGGTATTCGAAATAAGGAACGTGCCGTTGTCACATCCGCACAACTTCCTCCTCATGACGCCAATCGCATAAACCAACCTTGGTTGCCTCGCCTCTGCACCTTCAAAGACCACACCAGGCCGTTACCATTTCCATTACCCCTAACTGCACCTCGGCCCCCCTGTGGTTGCTGGCCACCCCTCCTGAATCGACCACGTCCTTGATCCTCAGCTTGAGTCCTAGCCAACTTCCGCGGACAATCCCTTACCCGGTGCTCCATTGATCCACACTCAAAGCACCCTTTACTTCCAGCCAAACATTCTCCCGGGTGGGATTTCCCGCATCTAGCACACTGAGGTGGCCACTGAGCAGGCTTTGTGGCTCTTTCTGATTCCCCAAATCTAGCCCTCTTCTGCATATTACTGCCAGATCCAGACAATCCAAAGCCTCTCTTCTGTTTGTTCCTTTTGTGGTTCCGTCTTACGGACTCCTTGATCCCTTCAGCTACCTTAGCCTTTTCCACTAGGACTGAAAACTCATGCTCTTGTTGTGGAGCTATCATTATCCTCAGCTCATCTCTCAGCCCGTCCTCAAATCTAACACAGCGTTCATGCTCGGTACCCACAATACCACGAGCATACCTACTCAACCGGAAGAATTCGGCCTCATACTCCGCCACTATCTTATTGCCTTGAACCAGGTTCAAGAAAGCCTTCCGTTGTACATCCACGTAGCTAGTTCCGATATACTTCTTTTGATAGGCATCTCAAGAATTCGGGTGAGATTTTACGCCACTGTTCCATCCTTACGGTGAGCCACCACCGATACGAATCATCCCAAGCAAAGAAATTATACCCTTCAATTTCTCCTCAGCTGTAAAATCTAGGTCATCCATGATCCTTTCTGTTGCTTCCAACCGAGACTCCACCGTGACTGGTGCCACTCCGAAACTCCTCTAAATACTTACGCTCCGTTAGCCCAAATTCGTTCAACCCGATTTACGGGCTCCTCACAGCGCCTACCTCAAGAACTCATTCCAATACTCAGAATGTCTGACTTGAGATACGACATCATTACCACCGTCGATCTTGAACTCGGTTTACATCGCCGACAGATCAAGCATCTCATTTCCGGACCGTGACCAGACCTTGCTGGCTCGACAAGGTCATCCTACCCTACCACACCCGCGGCGGGCGTCCACGACCTCTTGAACTCATTCTAACGATTGCGTTTATCTGTTTAAGAATTTTATGCATTAGTACTTGTTTCACTGGATTATCCGCGAAGAAATTTTATGATAAGAGTTTTAGGAGTGGTTCTTTCGTATCATACATGCACACAGTTTTCCATTCATTCATTCAAAGAGATGTTGTAGTTTTCATGGTGATTGTTTTTCCACTACCCAGGGGTATTTTTGTAATTTGTCCTACAAGGGTATTTTTGTAATTTTTCAAAAATAAAAATTTTCGGATGATTTTGTCAAAAAGTATTTTGGAACTCTTAAATTCCCGAGGTATTTCAAAAAATTTTGAAATCCGGGGGTATTTCGATAATTTTGGACCTCAGGGGTATTTTGGTAATTTTTTCACAAATCGGGGTGAATTTGTAAAATTTTAAGAAATCAGGGATATTTCAAAAGTTGTAAAACATTGATGGTTCTTTTTGAGAATTGCATTTTCTAAAACAGTGATATTGCAAAGTTTTGAAAATCAGGGTCATTTTAGTAATTTTGTTGGTTAGGGGTAATTTTGTAATTTTCTAAAATCATGATGTTTTTGCAATTTAAGGTTTTTGGGCACTTTTATGTGATGAAATTTTGATTAAAACCGTGGGTATTTTGGGAATATCCTAAATCAAGGGTGTTTTCGTAATTTTACCCCAAGGGTATTTTAGTAATTTCACATAATCGGTGTTTTCACAAAATGATTTTCAAACTGGGTTCTAAGTGATTTCACAATAAACTAGTAGCAATATCAATGGCTGGCTTCCCAAGCTCGATAACAAATAAGGTTAGGTATGAAACACCCACACCCTACCACGAGCCCGAGCAGGATCTGGTATGTTCCTAAAGTAAACCGATTTCAAAATCATTTTCGATACTTAGAAAATTGTAAATTTTAGAAAACTATTATTTTGAGTTGGGCTTAGATTGGAAACCCATTTATTTAATCTTGTAAGCTCATTTAATTAAATGCATCCAATATAGTTCTTAGCATGAAACTTAACGAGAAGCAAACATAAAGTATAATCCTTTGGGCCTTAAGGCCTTATTACATGAAGTAAAACCCAAAATAGAATAAAAGTAACTAAAAATAAAATTAAGTCCAAACTAAATGAAATTTTCGCATGTAGCATGGCCACCTCATGGTCCACCTACCCGGTCAAATCACGCTTCATCACCGAAAAAATAATTCCCACAATGGGGTGAGTCAACAGACTCAATGTGCACAATACTATCATTCAATAAATCGGGCATTCATGTTTAAATCATCAGGTCCATATAATAATGAAATTATGATGCAACCCAAACCCAATCCTAATGGTCCATCCGCTACACACCACCGTACACGCCATTTACAAGTGGGGACTACTATGTCAACCCTCCATCCACTACGCTCCATCAAAGGCATTCGCCCATATACGTTGTGTCATTAGACACTATAATCAAATTTATACGTTGTGTCATTAGACACTATTGTAACGAAGTTACCAAAATTTCGTGAATGTGACCGTAGTCAACATATTTAGTTGGTGAGACCAAGTCAACACCTTCGTTGGTGAGACCAAGTCAACACCTATTCTCCCCTTTCACATAAATCCCGAATGCCCCTAAAATATATATTGTGCATAACTTAATTTCATGTTCATATACATATATTCGCATGTTATTAAATAACATATTTCACAATCCTATCAGAAGTAGGAAACGTACCTGTGTACTTTTTGCCACATTTGTGGTACATAGCCACATTCACATTCTTATTCATAATCATATATTAAAATATTTAGCCATAAAATATCGAACAAGAATCAAATTGTTCTTACCTTAGATCCCTGATCTTTATATTCAACGATTGTGGAAACCTGAGATCCCTTGCATATTCGGCCATGATCAAAAAAAATGGGGATTAGGCCTTTTACTTTCGGCAACTAGAAAAGAGAGAGAATTGAATGGCTTAACCTTACCTTGATGCCTTTAAACAATTGTTTCCTTGACTTGAGTTACAGAGATCCGGCTATGAAGATTTAACAGAGACCAAAAGAGAAAGGTTTTGACTTAGCAATGACAAAAGAGAGGATGGTTTCTTGCTTAGGAAAATTCGGCAGAGGGGGGAAAGAGAGAGCAAAATTTCGGCAAGGTAGAATGAATGGGAGAAAAGTCTCAATTTTCCTCTTTTAACTGAAATTGCTAGACCAAGAGTCCAAAACTTGGCCACTACTCTCCCAAGTGATAATTTATTCTCCATTAATTATCACCTAATTAAATTAAAAGTCTTTAATCCATCCTTTAATTCCTCATTTATCTTAGTAGAGAAAATCCTTTATTTATCACTTTAATTTGACAAGTTTTAATAAAATAAAACTCTTCCCTTTTAGCAAATAAGTGCCGTCCACCCTAGCCTTGGGAAGCAAAATTAAACCTTCAATATTTGCTTTCCAAGTGACTCAACTCAGAGCCATTTCCATAAACCTTAAGTGACACCTTGAGCCACTTTTCCAAGCCCAATTGTGTGTCAAAATTCACCAACTTTTTCTTTTAAGGCCCTCTTGCCCTTATTTCCTATTTTGGGCTTTAAAATTTGTCATTCGCCTTATTTCTAAGTTTCCTAAAATTTTCAGCAGCTCTGTAACTTGCCATTTTCCTTACATCTTGTGTTTCCAAAATGTTTAGGTTTCCAAAATGTTCGTGTTTCCAAAATGTTTAGGTTTCCAAAATGCTTAGGTTTCCAAATGTTTAGGTTTCCAAAATGTTCAGGTTTCCAAAAATGTTCAGTTTCCAAAAATGTTCAGGTTTTCATTTCCATCTCCATTTCCATTTCCATTTTCATGCATTTCTAGGTTTCCAAAAGTATCAAAAATTTATTCATAGTACTTGAAACTTGTCATTTCATACAATTAAACTGGAAATGCATAGGCCCTATTCAGGATGTTACAGTTCTACCCCCCTTAAACAAAATTTCGTCCTCGAAATTTTCTAACTATCGTTCATCCGTACAGTTTAACTCACCACACTACGCTATTGCTGCGCACTCTGATCTTAAAGAACTATCATACTTTTTTAGGCACATTCTCTAAGTTCACAATCAATGTTCCATACACTTCATTAGCAACATAAGATCAAACTAATCTTATAGCGAGTAAAGTAATGAAGTATAATCCATAAATAAGAAACTTACTTGTTGTCTCGTGCGGCGCGTCACTATCCTCATGACGGATCGCATAAACAACCTTGGCGCCTTGCTTACGAACCTTCAACACCTTCGCTTGGTGCTCCACGACCTTGGCGGAACCATTACCTCTATAATTCAACCTCGAATCTGTCCTCCCTACCGGCCGATTAACATTACGAGTTCTTTGTTGTCATCATCGATATCTTTGGACGATCCTTGAGCATATGGTCCTTAGACCCACATTTAAGACATGCTCCTATCTTTTCCAACACTCACCTGAATGCTTCTTTCCACAATACTCACAAGGGACGATCGCCCTCTGGTATCAACTTGCGATCCTTGACCCATTAGTTCTAGGCCTCTTATTCCCGATGATCCGGACAATCCAAAACCTCTTTCCGGCCTATTTTGATCGGTGTTACGCTTGATAGAATCCTTAATTCCCTCGGCCACTTTAGCCTTATCCACCAGAGAGAATTCCGCTCGATGCGGTCTATCAACGATCTTAAATCATCTCTCGGCCCGTCCTCAAAGCGGACACGGCGTTCATGCTCGATTGCCACTACCCTCGAGCATAGCGGCTCAACCTCGTAAATTCCGCCTCATATTCTGCGACGGACTTACTCCCTTGTACTAACCCTAGAAAAGCCTTCCTCCGCTCATCTCGTATACCGGTTCCCACATACTTCTTCGAAAGCCTCTTTAACATATTCCGGGTCAAATTTTCATTTGTGGTACCATCACGAACAATCAACCACCATTGATACGCTTCATCGCGTAACAACGCTACCATCCCTTTCAACTTTTCCTCCGAGTCGATCAAGCTCATCCATGATCGCTCCGTTGCTTCCAACGAGACTCGGTATCTGGTGCCACATTGATACTCCTCAAACATTTCCGCTCCATTAGCTCGAGAGCCGTTCGGTACCGACTTTCGATTTCCTCCATTTCCACCGCACCACCACCAATTCCAAAACTCGCGAAGATGACTGCGACACGCCCTCTTCCCGTCCGAGCCTGTTGCTCAACATTAACGGTGGGGGTGGTGGCGGCGTGACATTCATTGTCGAACCTTGACTGATCTAACGGGTTCGACACGGTTATTCTTCCTCTGCGTCCTTGATGACCGCGTCCTCTAGAACTCATTTTCTAGCGTCGAGATCTGATTTAGAAATTTTATGGATTAGTTTTTGTTCCACTTATTTATCGGCGAAGAAGTTTTATGGAAAAGGATTTAAGAGTGGTTCTTTCGTATCATACATACACACAGTCTTTTCCATTGATTCATTCATCCATCAAACAAGTATGAACTTCCGTTCATTCAGAGAAACGTTGTAGTTTTTGTTGTTGTTGTTGTTTTCCACTACCCGGGGGTATTTTCATGATTTTGTCCTACAGGGGCATTTTCGTAATTTCTCTGAAGAATAACGTTCCTTGGGGTTTTTGTCAAAAATTATTTTGAAAATTTCAAAGTCTTGGGGAAATTTTGGAAAAATTTGAAATCCGGGGGTATCTCGGTAATTTTTGACCTCAGGGGTATTTTGGTAAATTTTTTTTCACAAATCAGGGTAAATTTGTAAAATTTCATAAGTCAAGGATATTTCGAAAGTTGTAAAACTTTGAGGGTTCTTTTCTGAAAATTGATTCTTCCAAAATGGGAATGTTGCAAAAATTTTGGAAATCAGGGTCATTTTGGTAATTTGTAAGTTAGGGGCAATTTTGTAAATTTTTTTGTGTTTTTATAAAGTAATGAAATTTTGGTAAAGTTGTTGAGTAGTTGAACATTTTTTAAACCAAGGGCGTTTTGGTAATTTTACCACTAAGGGCATTTTTGTAATTTTAGCAAATCAGGAGTTTTTCCGATAATGTTGTAAAAATTAATTTTTCTCAGATTTAAAATGAAGTTTTGAAAATTTAAAAAAACTAGAGTTTGTTGTTTTGTTCTCTCTTTTTTTTTTTTAAAACATGGCTAGTTCTCTTTGGGTTTTAGTCATTACATTTAGCCTATGACCGAGCCCTCTTGGTCGGGGTGAACCAAAGCTACGCACTGCAGGCGGGATTCATGTGGAGAGGAGGTGAGTCACGTGATTGCTTAAATACCAAGCTCCCAGAAACCATTCCTAGACATGCGCAGAGGTTGCCACACCACCGAGCCCTCCGAGTTATGGTGAACCGAAGCTACGCACTGTAGGATTCTGCGAAGAGGAGGTGAGTCACTAGGGCTGCTTAAATACCAAGCTCTTAGGATCCAATCCTAGACATGCGTCTGGGGTTACCACACCACTAGCTCAATGACTTAGCCATAGGTTGATTCAGTGTATTAAGTCTTATGTATACGTGTTTGAGTAGACTAATCCTAGGGTTCAAGTTCTTATCATTCTATTCTACGCTCCATGCCTTTTCTACCCTTATATAAATCACAGAATCACACATATAGTTAGGGTACTTACGGTGGATCAAGGGTTGGAGACTTAGGGCCATGCCAAAAGCACCTTATTTTCAAAGATAATCATTTGGCTCGCTTTGAAAACGTTTTGGGCCTTAGCCCACAGTGCCGAAGTTTAAAAGCGGGCTCGATACCAAGCTGAAACACCCTTTTTGCCCACGAGCCTGAATCGGATCTGGTATGTTCCTAAAGTAAACCGATTTCAAAATCATTTTCGATACTTAGAAAATTGTAAATTTTAGAAAAACTATTATTTTGAGTGGGCTTAGATTGAAACCCATTTATTTAATCTTGTAAGCCCATTTAATTAAATACATCCAATATAGTTCTTAGCATGAAACTTAACGAGAAGCAAACATAAAGTATAATCCTTTGGGCCTTAAGGCCTTATTACATAAGTAAAACCCAAAATAGAATAAAAGTAACTAAAAATAAAATTAAGTCCAAACTAAATGAAATTTTCGCATGTAGCATGGCCACCTCATGGTCCATAGGCCGGTCAAATCAACGCTCATCACACGAAAAAATAATTCCCACAATGGGGTGAGTCAGCAGACACAATGTGCACACAATACTATCATTCAATAAATCGGCATTCATGTTTAAATCATCAGTCCATATAATAATGAAATTATGATGCAACCCAAACCCAATCCTAATGGTCCATCTGCTACACACCACCCGCACGCCATTTACACCGTGGGGACTACTATGTCAACCCTCCATCCGCTACGCTCCATCAAAGGCATTCGCCCATATACGTTGTGTCATTAGACACTATAATCAAATTTATACGTTGTGTCATTAGACACTATTGTAACAAAGTTACCAAAATTTCGCAATGTGACCGTAGTCAACATATTTCGTTGGTGAGACCGAAGTCAACACCTTCGTTGGTGAGACCAAGTCAACACCTATTCTCCCCTTTCACATAAATCCCGAATGCCCTAAAATATATATTGTGCATAACTTAATTTCATGTTCATATACATATATTCGCATGCTATTAAATAACATATTTCACAATCCTATCAGAAGTAGGAAGCGTACCTGGGTACTTTTTGCCACATTTGTGGTACATAGCCACATTCACATTCTTATTCATAATCATATATTAAAATATTTAGCCATAAAATATCGAAGGATAGTAAGGGTACACACCTTATTCGCTTAAATAAAAGTTCCTTGAGATCTCGAAAATCCCGATCTAATCTTTAGATCTCGTTATCTCTATATTCGGCCATCATATAAGTCACATTAATAAACCTATTTGGCTTAAAACAAAACCAAATCCAAGTAGGATTTGTAAAAAAACTCACCTTTGCCGATTTGGTGTTTATACAAATCCGAAAGTTTGGTTTTCCTTTACGATATTCGCCAACCTTGTATTTCAATATGGGTTAGTTTTCGCTTTTCAATAATTAAGGAATTGATCTAGATAATCTCACAACCATTGGCGAATATTTTAGAGGCTTACCTTATAGATTCCAAATCCGAAAGTTCCCTTTTGTCTTGAATATCGTCGAAAATCCTAAAATTCATATGTTAGATCGATGTAACTTTAATAAGTTGTAACTGACCTTTAGCTGAATGTGTCTTACCTTAAATTTGAAATCCCAAAACTCCTCCTTTGACATTCGGCCAATAGACATAAGAGAGGTTATTTCCTTAAATCTTGATTAAACGAATTAAAGGAACAAGAATCAATTGTTCTTACCTTAGATCCTTGATCTTTATATTCAACGATTGTGGAAACCTGAGATCCCTTGCATATTCGGCCATGATCAAAAAAAATGGGGATTAGGCCTTTTACTTTCGGCAACTAGAAAAGAGAGAGAATTGAATGGCTTAACCTTACCTTGATGCCTTTAAACAATTGTTTCCTTGACTTGAGTTACTGAGATCCGCTATGAAGATTTAACAGAGACCAAAGAGAAAGGTTTTGACTTAGCAATGACAAAGAGAGGATGGTTTCTTGCTTAGGAAAATTCAAGAGAGGGGGAAAGAGAGCAAAATTTGACAAGGTAGAATGAATGAGAGAAAAGTCTCAATTTTCCTCTTTTAACTGAAATTGCTAGACCAAGAGTCCAAAACTTGGCCACTACTCTCCCAAGTGATAATTTATTCTCCATTAATTATCACCTAATTAAATTAAAAGTCTTTAATCCATCCTTTAATTCCTCATTTATCTTAGTAGAGAAAATCCTTTATTTATCACTTTAATTTGACAAGTTTTAATAAAAATAAAACTCTTCCCTTTTTAGCAAATAAGTGCCGTCCACCCCTAGCCTTGGGAAGCAAAATTAAACCTTCAATATTTGCTTTCCAAGTGACTCGAACTCAGGCCATTTCCATAAACCTTAAGTGACACCTTCAGGCCACTTTTCCAAGCCCGATTGTGTGTCAAAATTCACCAACTTTTTCTTTTAAGGCCCTCTTGCCCTTATTTCCTATTTTGGGCTTTAAAATTTGTCATTCCGGCCTTATTTCTAAGTTTCCTAAAATTTTCAGCATGGCTCAGAACTTGCCATTTTCCTTACATCTTGAGTTTCCAAAATGTTTAGGTTTCCAAAATGTTCGAGTTTCCAAAATGTTTAGGTTTACAAAATGTTTAGGTTTCCAAAATGTTTAGGTTTCCAAAATGTTCAGGTTTTCAAAATGTTCAGGTTTCCAAAAATGTTCGTGTTTCCAAAATGTTCGAGTTTTCATTTCCATCTCCATTTCCATTTCCATTTTCATGCATTTCTAGGTTTCCAAAAGTATCAAAAATTTATTCATAGTACTTGAAACTTGTCATTTCATACAATTAAACTGGAAATGCATAGGCCCTATTCAGGATGTTACAAGGTATGATATTATTTTAACTTTTAAGGATAAAAAAGAAAAATCATAAATAAAATATGGTTATATTTTTCAAAGGAAAAGGCTTCTTGGTTCATTGTAGGTACGCCGAAGGCTTCGGCTCTAGTTAAAGCAAAATAGCCTTTTGGAGTTTGTAACTGCATTGAGGCTATGTGCCTTTGTGGAGGCAATCAGTGATCCAAAGGAAGTCAAACTTAGGAAAAAGTCTTCCCATTAAAGTTTCCCATGATTCTCACACAAAACGAAAGGAATCAAATATGAATTTTAAATTTTTAAAGGAATTAATGTGTAATTTTATCATTGTAGATTAGATCTTAACATAATTTATCATTGTAGATTAGAACTTATTCAATTTCAATGCAAACATAAGATGAAAAGCACTAAAATTTGCCCTGCATAGCATCAAACATGGTAGCCATCCTTGGTAATTATAAGAGAACAACTTTCAGTGGAAAATCAAACTAATCATTATCAAAAGCTCATAGTTTTCCACAACAAAAACTAACTACTCTTATAAGTTACTTTCAGTCACATGGCCAGCAAGCAAGTATACACAAATATTTAATACCATTAAACTTACTGTATCAAGGTGATAAGAGGGTGGAGTTTACAATATGTCATACATTCAATTTAAAATACTCTTACAAGTTGGAATATTTGTATAAAGATGGAAGCATGGTAATGAAATTGACAGTTCCTTTCCTAATGGACAATATATATGCATTTTTTTATATAATGGACAGTTCCTTTCCTAAAAAACATGTCATTTGAAATCTTAAAATAATCTTAAAATGTAAACCAATGAATTTTTAAATAATTATATAAAAAGAATTGAATATTTTGAATTTTATTTAATAAAGAGAAAATCTAAATTCTAAGAGGGACAGAGGCCAACTCTTAAAATACGACTTCATTTCGAGAGAAAACCTTCATTTTCCATTTATCTTCTTGTTTGGTTACCGGGGAAATACGAGAATCAAGGAGGAAAAGAAATGGGAAAAAAATGCTTTCCTTGTTAAAGCTATACAATGCACCCAACTGTGATCTGTCTTATGCTTAGATTAATAGGCTAGATTTTTTTTTTATTTCTAGTACAGTTTAAAGCATATATTGAAATTATTCCTTTGTAGTATGCTGAAACCAAAAAGAAAAAAGAAAAAACAGAACTCAACCAAGAAATGAAGATTGAAGAAGAAGCTTACAACTTGGGGGAGCTCGAGACCACAAAATTGAAGATGCTCCCTCAATGTGCTGTCGGGAATGTTTGGGAGGAAGAGGGAGGAAGATGAAGAGGAAGTTAGATTAGGGATTTTGATTTTAGAAATGGATAAAAGGGAGGAGCGGAGGAAGCTTTGAGAAAGGCACGTGAAAAATAAAATAAAATAATACTAAAGTTAAAATTTTATTAATAAGAAAATAAAATAATATTAAAATTTAAATCCAAAATTTAAAACTAAGTTCCCAAATGCTACATAAATTGGATAGTAAAGTACTTCCAAATATAACATTCATGATTCCATTGATTTGTAAAATGCTTATTTAGTAGAGAATTCAAATTTCTTAAATTATTTAGGGCTAATATGCAAATTTAGTGAAATTAGAAATTTACCACTATACTTCACTCTCATCAACATTTCAAAACTTTTTATAAGGTCAAAATAATAAATTTTCATTTTAAAGGTCCCCTGGATTCCTGTTCACAAAAGTTCAATTTAATTTTCAAATACAAAGACTTAAGATTTAACTTGAATTTTTATTTAATTTAAAAAATAAAAATTCAAACCACGTAATGGTGTTATTTGAAGGGCAAGAGAGATGGCCTTAAAAGAACTGAATAAAGTGCAAAATCACAATACTATATAGTTTTAACTTTGCCAATATTTCGGTATCCAAAAAGAAAGCACCCAATTACATCAACAACTACAAAGTTTTAATCAAAATAATTGACGGCGTCTTCAAAGTTTCTCTTACCATCAACATGGGTCTTGGCTCAACTCCATGCACCAACACGTTCCAATTGAGGCCTAAAAGGGAGGGAAAAAAAACATCTGAGATTAAGAATATAATTTTATATCATTGCAGCAAAAATTGAAGGCTTAATGGGCAAGAACAAAAAAAGGCCCCTATACGGTTCCAAAAAAAACCGATTGAACCCCCAGACGTTAGAATTATAATAAATTAAGCCCTTTATCATTAAAGTTATCCATCAAAGTTACAAAGCCAAAAGTGTCATTTTTTTTGTTTGTTCCCATCACATGGAAAAAACTAGTATTTAATGTATAAAACATTAAAACAAATCAACGACCATTTATAAAAAGGCATAGAAAATTGGAAAATATTTTTTATAATTTTGTTTTGACTTATGGCCACGTGGCAAAAATAGCTCAAGAAAACCGCACCCTTGGCTTTGTAACATTGACCGTTAACTTTAACAGTCAAAGGGCTTGATTGATTTATTGTAATTCAAATGTTCAAGGGCTCAATTGAGTGAAAACAAAAAGTTCGAGGAGCTTAATTGATTTTTTGAAAAAGTTAGGGGGCTTTTTTTTACCCTTTAGCAAAAATTAAAGTATATTTGATTGATATATAATATATCATTCTGCTCCATAAAAATAATAATTAAAAATATAAACACACACATTTCCATCGGCAGACCACATCAACAGGCACCAAATGAGCCTTAAAAATCAACATTGTTAATAATAATAAAAGCTTCCTTGTCCTTTTACAACAATGAAAAGTGAGTAAGATTTATTATTATTATAACTGACAACTACAAACAAAACAAACACATCGGAGAAATGATCTCCATAATCTATTAATGGTTTTTCAGATATACATTTGCAGTCTGCAGCATTCATCTTCATATGTAATTCATTCCATTTTCATTTTTAACTTCTTACGTGTTGGAGCTTCATCAGTCAAGCACACAAGAACAAAATCAAAGAAACGAGGAAAAAATAATACACAGATATAATTATCACTCCCAAACCTTCTTACTTTCCAAGAAAACATACGATTCATATGATATACCAAACCGGAAATATAGGATGGCAAAATATTTAACAAGAATTTCCAAATAAACATTTTTGTCCCCTGCTAATTACTTTTTCTGTACTTCAAATTCTCTACTTGCTTACCTTTCATATACTTCCAGAAACAATTGATGTCCAAAAACCTTGGTGCCTGTATCAAAACATTAAAAAAACAATATTCATTTAATATGAATTAAAAAAACAAATTTACAACGATAGTATAATTTTTCTGTATTCCTTACCTGTTTACTCTTGCATTAGTGATTAAACCTTCAAATAAATGAAGATACAGGAATGGCAGTAGCGTACTCAACTCATTCTCGATGTCAATGATGTTAATCTATAAAATAAACAATTTAAGTAAAAGTTAATAACAAAAGTAAATAGAATATCATAATAAAAAATATTGAAATCTTACTTTTTGTGTTATATTGTCGTTGTAATGATAGTAAACATTAGAGCGATGACCGTCTGACGAGAGGAATAGCGAAGGGGACGGTGAACATTTGGTTGATGATTGTAAATAGAATGAAGCACCGGATTCGGCCTTTTGAGACTCCCAATTATATGGATATTTTTTTCTCAAGTGTGATAGGCATAAGTCAAAATTATAGTCAGCAATCTCTCCACACTTTATCATGTGATCCAAATGTACAATGAAATTGAACTTATCAACAGGTCTCCAAAATAAAGGCACATCCAATAGAAACGGGAGACTCACAAATTTCCTATCCATTTGGACATAGGCAAATAAGTAAACAAAAAAATTATGAAATTAATGAAGTAGAACATATGAGTTATGGAACTTTAAAATAAATATATGAAAGTAACTTACAAGTTTTGACAATCGAGCAGGGTAAGAAAACATGATAGTTCATTCGGCATATTGAAATTCTCATAATTTTGGATACCAGATTCGAATGGCATATTGACGATGCAGCTCATCAAATGTTTCAACTCATCAATATCACCTTCCATTGGTTGGTCAGATGCATTCAAATTGGGTAAAAACTTTGCCGCCCCACCAAAATTAGTGGTGAAAATGGTCTTTGCCAGATCTTTCGTGTAAATGCTCCTATCAATTTTAGCCCATATACTAACCAGATCCTTTAAGATATTAACGGAATCCTCCTTAATATAATTGAACCATTCACTCTAATTTCGGTTCTCACTTTCCCACCCCTCCATCTTTTATTTAAAGTATGTTAGAATATTTTTAGAATATTCTAGTGCAACCAGCCATTCATCTTGATACCGTACAAGATGATGGAAACTTAATATCCAGTCCTCATTATACTCTACTAAATGTTTGTATACTTCTAAACTTTCTTTTCGTCTTTAAATGCTAGGAAAATGGAGCGAATTTCTTTTCCACAAATTTTTAGCACTCCAAAACACACACAATCATCCTGTTTTATAATAGCAATATCCGGTTCCGATATAGCTGTTGCAAACCAAAAATAATAGATGCTTATTTTCTACTTTGGAATCCAAATAAACCAAATTAGCCCAAATTGCAGTAAAAAGAAAAAGAAATGACCCAACATATTGCAACAAACATTGAAGGAGCAATAGCAAGAAAGATGTATCTATGCTACTTGGTGAAAGCAAGGTCATGACAGAAAAAAACATGAAAAGTACAATAAGCACAGTATAGAAAAATGCTCTCAATCAGTATCCAAAAAAGAGATAGCAAGAACAAAGCACAAGTTGGAACACCATACCACTCAATATTATGTAATCAATACCTAAATATATAAATAGTAGTCAAACAAGTAGTAATCACAATAAATGTAACATCCGGGATTTAGGGGCCTCGCATTTTATTTTGTATCGATGTGTTCTTGTGTGTGGCATGACTGTTGAGTGTGTTTGGGGGATTCGGGAAACCTTGGGGTTAGGTGGGAGCCTTAGTGAAAATTTTAGGTTTGAAGCCTTTAAAGAAGAGCTGGTGGAGCTAGGCCTTAAAAGGATTCTAAGTGGTGATTAAGGACACAACAAGAGAAGCGGTGGAGTGGAAAGGAGACGCCATTTGGGGTGCAAGGGAGTTGCGTCAAGGGGAGCTCCAAAGGGGAGAAGGTTCGAGCAACATGGACAGCATTTTGGTTGCATTTTGCGTCAAGAGGGGAGGAGGTAGTGGATTCGGCAAGGGCACTTGGAAGGTGGAGGTTTGAATGGGTCAAACATTTTGAATAGATGGTGGAGAGCTATTTGTGGAGTTTGAATGTTTCAAACTCATTTGAATGGGTGATGTAGAGGGAGTTAAGGAGGAAATCATGGAGGGTGTTGGCTAGGTGGGTGTTAGCCGAAACTTTAAGGGGTTGAGAGGAGGGGAACATTCGGTTTTGAGCTTAAGGTGAGGGTGCCAAAATTGGGTGCTAGTGTATAGTGTAGTGCCAAAATTTGGTCTTTCTTTTCTTTCTTCTCATCCTCTTTGGTGCCGAAAAACACTTAGCATCTCAAATCTCTTTCTCTCTTTTTGACTCATAGTCGAAACTTAGAAGACCATTAGGGTCACTTTTATTCATCTTTTTCTTCTCATCTTCAAAAGCCGAAAGTGAGAGACCATTTGTGCCTTTTTGCCCTTTTCTTTGCAACTCTTTCTACTCTTTTCTATTCACTCTCTAAAATCCAAAATATACCATTCACTTTCCCTATAGCCGAAACCTCTCAAACCTCAACCCTCTCTTCCTCTTTTTCACTAATTACTTCACTCTCAAAAGCTGAACAACCCATTTGTTTCTTTGTTGGGTGTAGCCGAATGAACTCTTCCCATTTGTGAAACCATAGCCGAACCTTCTACCCATCTCCATTCATTCTTTTCCTTCATTGTTTGCTATTCTTCAAAGCCAAATCTCTCTTGAGTGGCGACTCTTTTCGATTGTTGATCTTTAGGGGAGGTGCCATCGTTTATTTTTGGCCAAATCGCTCAATCGGGTTAGTAGTAGTGGTAAGGGTTCTTGTTCTTTTAAATCCTTTTTCTTTTCTTTCTTTGGTTGCCAAAACCAAAAGCCTGACTCTGGTTCTTGGGTATGGCTGAATCTATATAAGGCCTTGACTTCGTGTCTCTTTCGTTTGAAGCCAACATAAGGAGCATTAAGGATCTTTCGGGTTTCGATTATCCAAGGTAAGATGGATATACCCTTTTGGTTCGGCCGAAGGTCACTTTGTTTGGGCTATAGGTGTTGGGCCGAATCTGACATTGATTCATATAGGGATTTCGACAATCTCTTGGTTCAAGTATAGACTCTCCGGGTTTTGTCAATTCCAGGTAAGGATATTCAATTAAGATATTATTTAGTTTCGTTTAGATCTAATTTAACGTGTTAACTGGGTTTTCTGACCAAGATTATATCATGGATTAGAGTACCAGCCAAGGAGAGCAAGGGGTTGGACACGTAGTCCCTACCTCTAAATTCAAGAAGCGGTCATTTTCAGTGGTTCGGGATTGGCCACTGGAGTGTGCGCTAGCTTTGGAGTAGGATCGTAGGCAAATAGCAGTAGTGTCGATTAACGATAGTGTCGACATAGAGGGCGTGGTATTACGTGTTATCAGGTGTGTAATTATCACACTGTTTCCTTAGTTGTTTTAATAAAATATATTTATCATGTGTGGTAGCCAATAGTGGCTGCGGTGTAACACCCCAAACCCGGCCTATGCGTTAAGTCCAGATTTGGCATGCCACACAAATCGAACTTACATCTAGTCATCAATGATTTAAAGAAAACAAATCTTCAAAACGATTTTGGAGATGGAGTTTATCAAAAATTCGAGATTAATTTGAAAACCATGATTTTAAAACGTAAGGGTTTATAATTTGATTTTTAGAGAAATAATTGGTTAAAATAATTTCATAAAAGAGTTTTTCACGAAATTTTACGAGTTGATGATATTTAAGAAAAACCCTTTTTATCATAAGTTTAAGAAAACATTTATAGAAATTAAAACAGGTCCATTTAAATATCTAAAACATATTAAAATCCATCCACGAAATAAAAATCCTTGAAAATAATACTAGAGGCCTTATTACATTGCAACTGAAATAATACTTAAATAGAAATACTTAAAAGAAATTCATAGTTTATATATAACCCATCATTCGTAGTATGATCTCCACACGAAGTCACCCCGGCTCAAGCCTTCATCAATTATCATTACCTGAGAAGGGTAAGAAAAATGGGGTGAGTTACTTAGAACTCATTGTGTAACCCACTTACCGTGTTCACTGGGCCAAAACCATTTAAGCAATTAGTGGGCTTGAGCCCATTTACAAATGTACAATATAAAAATAATGCATATGATATGCAATTCCCAACCAAGCCTAATTTCCATCCGCTACACACCACCGTACCAACCAACACACTGTGGGATCAAGTCAACCACCACCCAACACACCAATAGCGGGCATTAAGCCAATTATAATATTTGTGGCAGCAGCCATTGTATGAGAGTCACCGAACTTGATTTTGGCAACATGCCATTTATAATATTTGTGGTAGAAACACGATCTAGATTTTGGCAACAGGCCATTTATAATATTTGTGGTAGAACCACCGATCTAGATTTTTGGTAACAGGCCTTTGTTCTCTTCGTCAATTATCCCAACCCATGCAGTCATGTATATATATAATGCATAACAAAATATTCATAAGGTAATTTTAACAAAAAGCCCATATTACAAGTTATCAATTTGGCCCATTAATCAAAATAACAATTTGGCCCATTTAACAATCTAGCAAACTTGGCCCATTTTATCTCATATCACATTTAGCTCATATATTAATATCACATTTGGCCCATAAAGCAACATCTTTCAATTTGGCCCATAAAGGGTATTTTCGTAATTCGATCTATAGGGACATTTCGTAATTCGGCCCATTTAACACATAAGGCCTTTTCACAATTTCCACACTTGGCCAATTTATCAAAATAATCATATGGCCCAAAATATCATTTTTTTGACAAAATAGCCTATTAAGGGCAAATCCGTAATTTTTCCACAACCTAAATTTCGGTTTCATGCATTCACACAAAAAGTGTTAATATATCGTATTTTCCAATTTTACTGAATTTACGATTTTTATTCTAACGCTTACGGTATAGTATAACCCATGAGATAAGTGTGAAGTTACACACTTAATTACGGTGAGAACTATACTTTCCTGCTTGTCGATATCTAAACACGCATCACGATAGATTAGAACATTAATACTTATTTACAAAACTATTCTTAAAAAAAATAAGCATTCTAAACTTTTACCCTCGAAATTTTGAACAACTTCTATTTGTGGTTTCTCCCCGATTGATGATTCGTTACCCGTTGAATAACCACAAACAAACAAAGGCTTAGGAGTACGAATGACTTCAAATAATTGATTTTCGCCGGATGAGGATCCACAACCCGGTGGAAAATCCCGGATTACTGTAACGGTCCTTCATTTGAATTTAGGGGGGATAGCGAAACCGCCCCTCTTCCGAACACTATTAACGACCCATTTCGTCCCTATCTTGTTTGCCTTCATAGACAAAGGATCATTAGTCCTAAAAATATATCGAAAATCTTAAGACTAATGGCTTAAAAGGGCGAATTCAGCTTACCTTAAAATTTTGAATGATCCCAAAAGAATCCCTTGAAAGTTATGATCCAAATTCGAATGATTTCGAGATGACTTGAAGAGATAATGATTCGGCTCTCCACTAATTCACTAAAAAAATAACATAAGAAATCGCCTAAGAGAATGAACGATTATTCGATTTAAAAGACTCTTCCAAGACAACCTATAGATTAGGCCAAGGTGACCAATTAGCAAAAAAAAAAAAAGAAAACAAAGAAGATGATTCTTACCGATGGTCCAAAGTTTGAATAGAAGAAATGATTGAGAATAAATCTATGAGGAAGGGAAGATTCGGCTATGATTTAATGGATAGGGAAAATAATTTCGGCTATGGGGATGATCACAAGCATTTGGCCATGGAAGATAAATGAAGGAAGAATGTGTTTGAATGAAAAGTAAAATGGAGAGGAAAAGAGAATAGGGAGAAGAGAAAAGATAGGAGTTTAGGGACAAATATGCATTAACAATGGAGAAAAAGAAGAAAAAGAATTGGCTTTTTGTGCTTTGGTATTTCGCACAAGGAGAGAGTGTTTTGAGATGTTAGGCAAAAATATGACCAAATGGTAAAAACGAAATGAAATGGCCAAAGGAAACAAAGCTTACCTATTGCTCAAATTGGCTAGGAGAAAGGGTTTGAGAGAAATGAAAATTTTACACAAAATGCTAAGAATTGACCAAAACTAACTCCTAGTCCTAGCCAAACTACTAACAACATTCGGCCACTCCCCCCTAGCCACAAAACCATCCATGTACATTAGCCAAAAGTCAAATCTTTAGCCACCCAAAAGTTTCCATGACAACATCCTTGATTCATGCCTTGTGTTCCCCCTACATTCTATAAGTTTAGGATTTCTTTCCCCAAGTTCTATGCTTACCTTAACCATTAGCCACCTTGCCATAAGTAAAATAGTCCAACCTTAGCAAATATAATGCTTGACCGACACATGCTATAAAGGTGCAAAAATAAAAGTCACCAAAATGCCATCCATGGTATTCGAACCTCTCCCCTCAAGCAGCACTTATGGCGCCAACTCCACTTTACTACTAGCTCATCTTATGCTAGTTTTTGACACTTATTTTCCTTAAACATCAAGGTCACTTGATCCACTTCAATAAAGTACTCATTACTAAAATTTATTCTAATTTTGAATAAATCCCGATCCTTCTCAAGACTATATAAGCACACAAATTTAATCATTCATAAGTTAAGCACCAAAAACATGCAACATATCGATACTCATATTTTTAGGATGTTACATGCAGAGATGTGGCACCCGTGTTGGGTAATCCGGAAACCAGGTTAGCATACTACCTATGTCGAGGTTGTGGTTAATAATTGTGGATGTATGAAAGCATGTTATATACGCATGTCTGGATGTGTTTATATTTTATTATATTTCCATTTCATCATATTATGATGTATGTGCATAGGTTCGGGGTATATATTGAATAAAGGGGAAGTGTGTACATTTATGTACGTGGGTGACTCTGTCACGATTAATGATGGCATCGAGCCTCATTGTGGATTGATGATGACTTTGAGTCTCATCGTGGATATTTATGATTTAATCACGTGGATCAGTGGCTAGACCACTAAGTGGACTTTGAGCAGTGTGTCCGTCGGCATAGACTGCCAAAGAGGTGTGTAGCGGATGGAGGGTCGATTTAGTAATCCCCAGGTGTGTTTGAGGATGGATATGTGGGTGGTGTGTAGCGGATAGATTCTAGGCTGGGTTGGGTTAACATATTGCATCAATATGTGTGGTATATTGTTTTAATATGGATTTGAGGTCAAGCCCATTTGTGGAATCATGTGGATTAATTGCACACTGAGTCTAGTGACTCACCCTAGTTTTCAAACAATGCAGGTAATCCGTAACTCTTTGGATCGGGTTGGAGTGGATTCGAGGTGGCCATGCGAGAGTATTTGTTTTTCGCAGACGTCATATATTCTAAACTTTTTAATTACTATTTGGGATATTTTTATTGTAATAAGGCCATTTTAAATATTTTAGGATATTATGGTTCTAAACAATGAGTTAATTAATTAAAAGTGGTTTTTAAGTTATTTTGAAGTTTAGTTTAAATTTTGGGTCGCTTTTAAACAAACGTCTTCCTTGAAACTTAAGCATGAATAACGAATCGGACTTTACTCAAACTTGTAAGTTTGTTCGTCAGCAAACTGCTATTTCTAAATGACAAACCCCTTTCTAAGCGTAATATTTCTGTTAGAATTTAAACATTATTCTCACCTTCAAAACAGAATTCTTTTCACTTTTACAGTAGCATTCCGGATTCGGCCGTGGTGTTTTGGGCGAGTTTGGGGTGTTACAATAAACCAGTAGCAATATCAGCGGTTGGCTTCCCAAGCCTGATAACAAATAAGGTTAGGTATGAAATTATTTTAACTTTTAAGGATAAAAAGGAAAAATCATAGATAAAATATGGTTATATTTTTCAAAGGAAAAGGCTTCTTGGTTCACTGTAGGTACACCAAAGGCTTCGACTCTAGTCAAAGCAAAATAGCCTTTTGGAGTTTGTAACTGCATTGAGGCTATATGCCTTTGTGGAGGCAATCAATGATCCAAAGGAAGTCAAACTTAGAAAAAAAGTCTTCCCATTAAAGTTTCCCATGATTCTCACACAAAACGAAAGGAATCAAATATGAATTTTAAATTTTTAAAGTAATTAATGTGTAATTTTATCATTGTAGATTAGATCTTAACATAATTTATCATTGTAGATTAGATCTTATTCAATTTCAATGCAAACATAAGATGAAAAGCACTAAAATTTGCCCTGCATAGCATCAAACATGGTAGCCATCCTTTGTAATTATAAGAGAACAACTTTCAGTGGAAAATCAAACTAATCATTATCAAAAGCTCATAGTTTTGCACAACAAAAAACTAACTACTCTTATAAGTTACTTTCAGTCACATGGCCAGCAAGCAAGTATACACAAATATTTAAAACCATTAAACTTACTATATCAAGGTGATAAGAGGGTGGAGTTTACAATATGTCATACATTCAATTTAAAGTACTCTTACAAGTTGGAATATTTGTATAAAGATGGAAGCATGGTAATGAAATTGACAGTTCCTTTCCTAATGGACAGTATATATGCATTTTTTTATATAATGGACAGTTCCTTTCCTAAAAAACATGTCATTTGAAATCTTAAAATAATCTTAAAATGTAAACCAATGAATTTTTAAAATAATTATATAAAAAAGAATTCGAATATTTTTGAATTTTATATAATAAAGAGAGAAAATCTAAATTCTAAAAGGAGGGACAGAGGCCAACTCTTAAAATACGTCTTCATTTGAGAGAAAACCTTCATTTTCCATTTATCTTCTTGTTTGGTTACCGAGAAAATGCGAGAATCGAGGAGGAAAAGAAATGGGAAAAAATGCTTTCCTTGTTAAAGCTATACAATGCACCCAAGCGTGATCATCTTATGCTTAGATTAATAATTTGGATTTTTTTTAGTACAGTTTAAAGCATATATTGAAATTATTCCTTTGCAGTATGCTGAAACCAAAAAGAAAAAAGAAAAAACAGAACTCAACCAAGAAATGAAGATTGAAGAAGAAGCTTACAACTTGGGGGAGCTCCGAGACCACAAAATTGAAGATGCTCTCTCAATGTGCTGTCGGGAATGTTTGCGAGGAAGAGGGAGGAAGATGAAGAGGAAGTTAGGTTAGGGATTTTGATTTTTAGAAATGGATAAAAGGGAGGAACGGAGGAAGCCTGAGAAAGGCACGTGAAAAAATAAAATAAAAATAATACTAAAGTTAAAATTTTATTAATAAAAATAAAAAATAATATTAAAAATTTAAATCCAAAATTTAAAACTAAGTTCCCAAATGCTACATAAATTGGATAGTAAAGTACTTCCAAATATAACATTCATGATTCCATTGATTTGTAAAATGATTATTTAGTAGAAATTCAAATTTCTTAAATTATTTAGGGCTAATATGCAAATTTGCATGAAATTTGAAATTTACCACTATACTTCACTCTCATCAACATTTCAAAACTTTTTATAAGGTCAAAATAATAATTTTTCATTTTAAAGGTCCCCTAGATTCCTGTGCCCAAAAGTTCAATTTAATTTTCAAATACAAAGACTTAATATTTAACTAGAATTTTTATTTAATTTAAAAAATAAAAATTCAAACCACGTAATGATGTTATTTGAAGGGCAAGAGAGATGACCTTAAAAGAACTGAATAAAGTGCAAAATCACAATACTATATAGTTTTAACTTTGTCAATATTTCAGTATCCAAAAAGAAAGCACCCAATTACATCAACAACTACAAAGTTTTAACTTTAATCAAAATAATTGACGGCGTCTTCAAAGTTTCTCTTATCATCAACAGGGGTCTCGGCTCAACTCCATGCACCAACACGTTCCAACTGAGGCCTAAAAGGGAGGAAAAAAAAATCTGAGATTAAGAATATAATTTTATATCATTACAGCAAAAATTGAAGGCTTAATGGGCATGAACCAAAAAAAGCCCCTATACGTTTCCAAAAAAACTGATTGAACCCCCAGACGTTAGAATTATAATAAATTAAGCCCTTTATCATTAAAGTTATCCATCAAAGTTACAAAGCCAAAAGTGCCATTTTTTTGCTTGTTTTCATCACATGGCAAAAACTAGTATTTAATGTATAAAACATTAAAAAAAATTAACAACCATTTATAAAAAGTCATGGAAAATCGAAAAATATTTTTTTATAATTTTGTTTTGACTTATGGCCACGTGGCAAAAACAGCCTGAAGAAAACTAGCACCCTTGGCTTTGTAACATTGACCGTTAACTTTAACAGTCAAAGGGCTTGATTGATTGATTGTAATTCAAATGTTCAAGGGCTCAATTAAGTGAAAAGAAAAAAGTTCAAGGAGCTTAATTGATTTTTTTGAAAAAGTTTGGGGGCTTTTCTTTACCCTTTAGCAAAAATTAAAGTATATTTGATTGATATATAATATATCATTCTGCTCCATAAAAATATTAATTAAAAATATAAACACACACATTTCCATCAATGAGACCACATCAAGGCACCAAATGAGCCCTAAAATCAACATTGTTAATAATAATAAAAGCTTCCATGACCTTTTACAGCAATGAAAAGTGAGTAAGATTTATTATTATTATTATAACTCACAACTACCAACAAAACAAACACATCGGAGAAACGATCTCCATAATATATTAATGGTTTTAAGATATACATCTGCGATCTCTGACATTCATCTTCATATGTAATTCATTCCATTTTCATTTTGACTTCTTACGTGTTGGAGCTTCATCAGACAAGCATGCAAGAGCAAAATCAAAGAAACGAGGAAAAAACAATACACAGATATAATTATCACTCCCAAACCTTCTTACTTTCCAAGAAAACATACGATTCATATGATATACAAAACCGGAAATAGGATGGCAAAATATTTAACAAGAATTTCCAAATAAACATTTTTGTCCCCTACTAATTACTTTTTCTCTACTTCAAATTCTCTACTTGCTTACCTTTCATATACTTCCAGAAAGAATTGATGTCCAAAAACCTTGGTGCCTATATCAAAACATTAAAAAAACAATATTCATTTAATATGAATTAAAAAAACAAATTTACAACGATAGTATAATTTTTCTATATTCCTTACCTGTTTACTCTTGCATAAGTGATTAAACCTTCAAATAAATGAAGACACGGGCATGGCAGTAGCGTACTCAACTCATTCTCGATGTCAATGCTGCTAATCTATAAAATAAACAATTTAAGTAAAAGTTAATAACAAAAGTAAATAGAATATCATAATAAAAAATATTGAAATCTTACTTTTTGTGTTATATTGTCGTTGTAATGACAGTAAACATTAGAGCAGTACCGTACTACAGAGGAATAGCGAAGGGGACGGTGAACATTTGGTTGATGATTGTAAATACAATGAAGCACCGGATTCTGACGCACCAGAGACTCCCAATTATATGGATATTTTTTTCTCAAGTGTGATAGGCATAAGTCAAAATTATAGTCAGCAATCTCTCCACACTTTATCATGTGATCCAAATGTACAATGAAATTGAACTTATCAACAGGTCTCCAAAATAAAGGTGCATCCAATAGAAATGGGAGAATCACAAATTTCCTATCCATTTGGACATAGGCAAATAAGTAAACAAAAAAATTATGAAATTAATGAATTAGATCATATGAGTTATCGAACTTTAAAATAAATATATGAAAGATAACTTACAAGTTTTGACAATCGAGCAGGGTAAGAAAACATGATAGTTCATCGGCATATTGAAATTCTCATAATTTCGTATACTAGATTCGAATGGCATATTGACAATGCAGCTCATCAAATGTTTCAACTCATCAATATCACCTTCCATTGGTTGGTCAGATGCATTCAAATTGGGTAAAAACTTTACCGCCCCACCGAAATTAGTGATGAAAATGGTCTTTGCCAGTCTTTCATGTAAATGCTCCTATCAATTTTAGCCCATATACTAACCAGATCCTTTAAGATCTTAACGGAATCCTCCTTAATATAATTGAACCATTCACTCTAATTTCGGTTCTCACTTTCCCACCCCTCCATCTTTTCTCTAAAGTATGTTAGAATATGTTTAGAATATTCTAGTGTAACTAGCCAATCATCTTGATACCGTGCAAGATGATGGCAACTTAATATCCAGTCCTCATGATACTCTACTAAATGTTTCTATACTTCTAAAGCATTCTCTTCGTCTTTAAAAGCCAAGAAAGTGGAGCAAATTTCTTTTCCACAAATTTTTAGCACTCCAAAACACACACAATCATCCTGTAATATCCAGGAATTAGGGCTTGTGAATAATTGCTAAATTGTATGAAGTAGCATGCCTATGTGTGTTTGAATGTGTTATATGAATTTTTGAGAACTTCAAAGTGTTGATAAATGCCTTAGAAAATATTGGATTTTAAGTTTTAAAGGGGGAGCTAAGCTTGTTAGGCCTTAAGAAAATATGTAGAGGGAATTGGACATAAGAATGGGCTTGTTAAAGTGGCAAGGAGGTGCCACTTAAAGCCCTAGGAAGTGACGTCAGAGGAAGTGCAAGGAGGGCTTAGGTTTGAGTTGCAAGGAGAGCACTTTTGGAGTTTTATTTTACAGCAAGGAGGGGAGGTAGTGGACGGCATGTGGACTCTAGAAGGAGGAGGTATAGATGGGGTTAGAGAGTTGAGGATTTGGCTAAGGAGGAGTGGATCAAGGGATAAAGGAGAGAGGGAAGAGAGTTGGCCGGCCTAGGGACTCCCTTGGTGTTATTTTTGGCCAAAAGGAGGAAAGGAGGCCATTTTTTCTTTCTTTTCTTTTTAAGAGTGCCTTTACCAAAATTATTCTCTTCTCCTATTCTTCTTTTTCTTTCCTTCTACCCCAAATCCATACCTATTCCCTAATAGTCAAATCTCAAGGTGCCCTCATTCTCTCTTCTTTGTCCCAAGTCTTAAAAGCCGGATACTCAAAGTAACCCCTAGCCGATTAGTCATTAAACCCCAAAATCGAATCCTTTATTTTGGTGGCCATAACCGATTGCCCCTCTACCCTGTTAAAGCTAATTTGATCACTATTTAGTCTACATAGCCAAATATCTCAGTGGTGTCAAGCAGTAGTGCTGTTGATTTCAATATTAAAGGTAAGAACAAATTTTATTCGATTTGCAGTCTTTTCTTTCTTTTAGCTGAAAATCTAGAAACTAATCCCATTAATATTCTTTGGCAGAAACTATGAAGGATCTTTCGGGATTTCTATTGTAGCCGACTTCTAGGGGAGACCATATGGGATTTGGTTGACTAAGGTAAGTAAAGTGTAATATTAGGCCGCAGGCCATTTATGATCTTCATAAAGTATTAGAATTGGATCTAACATAAGGCTTGTAGGTATCTCGACATCTCCATAAGACAAGTGATGATTTCAAGATTTAGACCCATAAGGTAAGGGACTATGAACATTCGACCAAGGCCATATTTAGTGATTAATGTTGGCCAAATTCTGACTTTGATTTTTAGGGAAGTGTACACTTTATTTCGGTAGATTTTTGGGATTTGGAAAACACGTTAGTAACCAGGTGTGTAGCCCCACACTAACTCTTGATAGATTTATGGTATTGTTGTATTATATGTGTTCATAAGAATTTGAAAATGTGGCTAAAGGTACCATTCAATGGTACAACATATTGAGTACGTTATTCTCTAAAGATCGCTAGTAGTATTATAAACTATGAGCGTGACATATATGAGAATTGGTTACGATTATGAATAAGGCATGTGGCATGACATTTGCATGATTTGTATGACTCATGGGGCTTATGGGTGATTATGAAAAGGGGAAGTGATCTGGTGGTTTTTACCACAATATCTGGTGACTCATGTCACATAATCTGAATGTGGTGACTTATGTCACAAAATGTTATCTGGTGGCTATGCCACAATTTATAAGGGCGATGTGCAAGTCGACTGCAGTGACTGCCTTCGATGGTGTGTAGCGGATGGAGGGTCGATTTAGTAATCCCCACGGTGTGATGGCAGGTACGGGTGATGTGTAGAGGATGGTTATCTAGGTTTGGGTTCGGGATTGCATCATTGTTTTTATATGTTTTATATGTATGATTTGACATGCCTAAATTGATTGAGAGTTTGTGTTGATTGTTACACATTGAGTCTATTGACTCACCCCGTTGTGGGATATCTTTTCAGGTGACACTCAGTAATGGACCGGGTCGGCAGGAGCTTAGTGGTGGCCATGCTCAGCTCAGAGTTATTTTATTTTTATTGGTTTCTATCATTTAAGTTTTGGATTTATTTTGGGTTTTGCTATGATGTAATAGGGCCATTCTTATTAACTATTTTAAGTATGCATTTTATTCGGTTTATTATGATACGATTATTGTTAAATCAAGATTAAATAGTTTTCATTAAAATAAATCTTAAATGCTTTTGACACCTAAGCACAAGCGTTTTTTCAAATTCTTTGTTAAACTCTAAAAACCCAGCAATACTTTTTACTTATTGATTTCAAGTACAAATAAAAATCTTGTTTTAATAAAATCGAGACGCAAAGATAACCCATTTTCAATTTGTACTCAACACAAATCAAATTATCTTCCAAACCACCCAGATTTTCCAAGGTAACAAATAAGTTTTGAATTGTTTTACTCAATGAGCATGCTAGATCCGTCAGGACTTGTGGGCCGGGTTTGGGGTGTTTCGATTTGGTATCGAGCAGGTTCAAAACTCGACCTTGAGGGCTTTTGGGCCCAAAATGTTTTCTTTCTTTTAAAATTGAATTTTACTAAGAAATGGCGGGTTTTCGGCATGGCTTTTGAGTCTCGGCCGAAGTCCACAGTAAGTACTCCTAACTCTTTTGTGATTTGTATGTGGGACTTATAGGGACGTAGATTAGTAAATTAGAATTAAAACCTAGGGTTAGCCTACTTCAACACCAAGATACATAAAACTTAAAGTCTAACCAAACAAACACGTATGCGAATCGCCGAGTTAAAGGTGTGGCAACCGTTGTTGCGCATGTCTAGGATTGGATTAGGGGAGCTTGGTATTTAAGCGATCCTAGTGACTCACCTCCTCTCCGCTCGAATCCTACCAAGTGCGTAGTGATGGTTCACCTTAGCCAAGAGGACTCAAACACAAGCTAAACCAATAATTAAAACCCAAAAGGGACCGTCACCTTGTTTTGTGAAACTCAAAATTCAAACCATGATTATAAAATTCCAAAGTACCCTTGATTTAAAAAAATGATCAGAATACCCCTGATTTGTAAATTGACCAAATTACCCTAAACCTATACAAATGACCAAAATACCCTCAGAATGGAAAGTTACCGAAATACCCTCAAATTAAAAATTTTCAAAATACCTTTATTTCGTTAAATCACCTGGAACCAACTTTTTCAAAAATTACCAAAATGCCCCTGGCTTGTAAAATTACAAAAATACCCCTAGTGTATAAAATTACCATTTTACCCTTGAAATTTTCTTACCAAGTATTTCAATTTCATAGAAATACCAAAAAAAAAATCTACTTTGTGAAATTTTCAAATACCCTAATTTGGAAAATTACCAAAATACCCCTATAGGATAAAATTACGAAAATACCCTTGGGTAGTGGAAAACAACAAACAATGACAACTACAACATTTTTCTATAATGAACGCAAGTTCATGAATGTGATTGAATGAATGAATTGAGACTGTATGTGTATGGAATCGAGAGAAATACTCCTAGAACTATTGAACATAAGACTATTCGCGATAAATTAATGGAACAAAAACTAATCTATAAAATTCTCTAATCGGATAAATGCAACTCGGAAGGATGAGTTCTAGAGGGCGGTCATAATGTGCGTGGCCGTGGTAGAGGCCGAATGACCGTGTTGGAACCCGTTAGGTCTAGTCAAGGGTCCGAAAATGAAATGCCACCACCACCAGTTGCTGGTATGGAATATCGAGGATCGGACGGATGATGCGATATCACGAGCAATCTTGTGAGTTACGAAAAGGGTGGTGGGCGGTGGAGGCATGGGAGCTCAAAAGTCGATACTGGTGACTCGAGCTAATGGAGCTAAATTTTTCTGTGGAGTATCTAGTGTGGCACCCAATACGGCTGAGTATTGGTTAGAGGCGACAGAGTGGATTATGGACGATTTGGACCTGACTGAGGAGAAACTAAAAGGGGTAGTGTCCCTACTCCATGATGAGTCATACCAATGGTGGCTCACGATTCGGGATGGTCTTTGTCGTGATGATCTTACTTGGGAATATTTTAAGGCGGCATATCGGAAGAAGTACATTGGAACTAGTTATGTTGATCTTGTGAGAGGAAGGCGTTTTTAAGTGGTTCGGGAAATAAGTCCGTAGCGAATCTGAGGTGAAATTTCTAAGGTTGAGCCGATATACTCGAAGTATTGTGTCAGCGGAGCATGAGCGGTGTGTACGGTTTGAGACGGTGAGGATGACTGAGGTTGTTGATAGCTCCACAATAGGAGCGAGAATTTACCGTGCTGGTGGAGAAAGCTAAGGTAGCCGAAGGGATTAAGGACTCGGTGAGACAAAATACAGACCAGAATAGGCAACAGAGAGGCTTTGGATCATCAGGGTCATCAAAGAATGTGCAAAAGAGGCCTAGAAGTGATGGGCCACAAGGGTATTGAGCTACTACGGGAGGACAGTATCGTACTTGCGGCCAGTGTGGAAAGATGCACTTGGGGGAGTGTTGGAAAAAGACGGGAGGATGTTTCAAGTGTGGGTCCAAGGACCACATGATTAAGGACTGTCCTATAAGAACAGAAGGGGGCCGACCAGTAAGTCAAGGTTTTAATCAGGCTGAAAAAGGAGGACAGCAGCCACCGCGAGGTCGTGGTTCGGCTGGCAGAGGTAATGGTTCTAGTAGAGGGCCAGGGAACAGGCGAGGTGTTGGTAACACGGAGGTGAGGCGGTAGGATCTCGGTATATCGGTTCGTCGGAGGGAAGATGGTGGCGATCGGACATCATAATGACTCGTTCCTTATGGTTGACAAGCCTTACTTTGCTCTAATTGATGTTGGCTCTACCCACTCTTATATTGCATGTAGAGTAGTTGAAACACTAGGCATAGCCTCTGAGCTATCTAATAAGGAGATGGTGTAGTGAGCCCATTAGGTAAAGCGTAGTGGTGAATAAGATATTTGAGTGTACCTCTAGAGCTTGAGGAGTGGTATTTCTTGCCAACTTGATGGAATTACCCTTGAAGAATTTGATCTCATCCTTGGTATGGGTAGCTAGTGGAACATCGGTTGTATTGGATCAACTAAGCGAATGGAGTTAAGGACAGGAGGATAAGGCGATAGTTATGATAGTGGAAAGAAGAAACCACTTGTCTAACGTGGTTTACGCTTTAAAACTAATAAGATGGTTCAAAAGGGTGCGAGGCATTTTTATCTTTGTTAGTCGTTGGATGCAAAGGAAGGGGAGTTAGTGGAGTTAGAGCGAGAAGAGAAATTGTGGATGTTTTTCCGGAAGAGTTACAGAATACCCTCGGATAGGGAAGTGGAGTTGAAATTGACTTGCTGCAAGATGCGACTCTTATGTCCATTGCCCGTATGAGAATGGCACCAAAGGAGTTGGTTGAGCTTAAGGCTCGAGATCCAAGAGTTGCTTGACCGTGGGTTTATCGACCCAGTGTGTCTCCATGGGGAACACCGGTCTTGTTTGTGAAGAAGAAGGATAGAACTATCGTATGTGCATAGATTATCGTCGGTTGAATAAGCTAACCATCAAGAACAAGTACCATTTGCCAAGAATAGACGACTTGTTCGATCGACAAAGGGCCGCGATATTTTGAAGATAGATCTAAGGTGCGGATATCATCGACTTAAGGTGAAGGAGGTGATATCCATAAAACGACTTTCAGGACAAAGTGCACGGGCATTATAAGTTCTTGGTAATGCCATTCGGATTGACAAACGCCCGATCGCATTCATAGACATGATGAACTGGGTTTTCCAACCCTATCTGGACCGATTCGTTATTGTGTTCATAGGCGATATTTTGGTGTATTCAAAATCGAGGAAGAACATGATGAGCACCTCGAGTCGTGTTGCAAGTGTTAAGGAGAAAAAGCTATATGCCAAGTTTAGCAAGTGTGAATTTTGGCTGAAGGAAGTTACGTTTTAGGACATGTGGTGTCTGCAGAAGGGATAAGGGTGGATCCTCGGAAGATTGAGGCAGTATTGGATTGGAAACCACCCAAGTCTGTGGAGGAGGTTCGTAGCTTCTTGGGATTGGCAGGCTATTATAGAAGGTTCGTAGAAGGGTTCTTGTCGATCGCAGGACCTTGGACAAAGTTACTAAGGAAGGAGGTACCTTTCGTATGGACTGATAAGCAACAGGAGAGCTTTGAGAAACTTAAGAGGGTCTTGACTGAAGCTCCGGTTTTAATTCAGCCTGAGGCAGGGAAGGATTTTGTGGTATATTGTGATGCTTCCCATACAGGATTGGGAGGTTTCATTATGCAAGATGGGAAGGTAGTTGCTTATGCGTCTGGACAATTAAGGCCACATGAGGTTAACTACCCGACGCACGATTGGAATTGGCAGCAGTGGTCTTTGCTCTTAAAGTGTGGGGGCACTACTTATATGGAGAAAAGTCAGTGATCTACACGGACCACAAGAGTCTGAAGTATTTGCTAACTCAGAAAAAGTTGAACCTGAGACAGCGAAGGTGGGTGGAATTATTGAAGGATTATGATTGTTCTATAGAGTATCACCTGGGCAAGGCGAATGTGGTGGCAGATGCCCTAAGTCAGAAAATAGTGTCAGATCTGAAGGCATTGTTTGCACATCTTAGCTTGTATGACGATGGAAGTTTGTTAGCAGAGTTGCAAGTTAAGCCGGCGTGGTTGAATAAGGTGAAAGAGAGTCAGTTGGCAGATGATGATCTAAGTGCTAAGCTACGGCAAGTGCAGAGTGGGGAGTTGAAGGACTATGGTATTAATGGCGATGGAGTATTATGTTTCAAGGGTAAGGTCGTATCTTAGAAGAATGAGGAGTTCTAACGGCAGAGAATTCTTCAGAATCGCATAGTAGCCCCTTATGCTATGCATCCTGGAGGTAGTAAGTTGTACAAAGATCTAAGGGAATAGTTTTGGTGGCCTAGTCTTAAGCGGGAAGTTACCGAATTTGTAGGGAAGTGCTTAACGTGTCAGCAAGTTAAGGCTGAACACCAAGTTTCATCGGGGTTGCTTCAAATGAATATAGATTCCATGATGGAAGTGGGAGAAAATCACCATGGACTTCGTTAGTGGGCTTCCCTTACGCCTACTAAGAAGGACTCGGTATGGATGATAGTCGATCGATTGACAAAGTCGCGCATTTCATTCCGTCTTGGTTGACTATTCTCTACAAAAATTGGCAAGGTTGTATGTTGTAGAAATTATAAGGCTACAGAGTACCGATGTCGATTATCTAGGATAGGGATCCGAGGTTTACATCTCGATTTTGGAAGGCACTACATCAAGCTTTGGGCACAGTTAGACTTTAGTATGACATTTCATCCGCAATCGGATGGCGGTCGGTGAGTGATCCAAGTGTTAGAGGATATCTTTGAGGGTGTGTATTAGACTTGAGAGGAGTTGGGAAGAGTTTTGCCTTTAGCGAATTTGCGTACAATAACAACTATCGGGCAAGTATTTGGATGGCACCGTCTGAAGCCTTTGTATGGATGAAGTTTCGCACTCTCACATGTTGGATGGAATTGGGAGAACGTCGATTTTGGGTCCAAAATTATGGCGAATCGGAGGAAAAGGTTAAGGTAATTGAGACCACGGTTGAAGGAGGCTTTTGATAGGCAAAAGTCATCTGCAGATCTTAAGCGGATGGAGATTGAGTTTGCCATGGGAGATTTGGTGTTTCTTAAAGTTATTTGTGGAAGAAGGTAATGAGATTTGGTCGCAAAGGAAGTTAAGTCCAGGTTTATAGGACCTTATCGGATATTAAAGCGAGTTGGACCGATGGCCTACCGGTTGGAGTTGCCTTGAAATTGCAGCGGATGCACGATGTATTCCATGTTTCTATGCTACGTCGTCTACCGATTAGATCCATCTCATGTAGTTCCGATTGAAGAGGTGGAGCTAAGGCCAGATTTGTCCTACGAGGAGGAGCCAATTCAGATCTTGGAGCGAGATGTAAAAGTGTTACGGAGGAAATCGGTCCCTCTGGTCAAAGTGCTATGGCGTAATCATGGATCGGAGGAAGCCTCTTGGGAGCCAAAAGAAGCAATGCGACAGCAATACCCCCACCTATTCTAGCCAGGTAATTTCAAGGTCGAAATTATTTTAAGGGGGTAGAACTGTAATATCCAAAAATTAGGGGTTGTGCATAATTGCTAAATTGTATGAAGTAGCATGCCTATGTGTGTTTGAATGTGTTATATGAATTTTTGAGAACTTCAAAGTGTAGGTAAATGCCTTAGAAAATATTGGATTTTAAGTTTTAAAGGGGGAGCTAAGCTTGTTAGGCCTTAAGAAAATATGTAGAGGGAATTGGACATAAGAATGGGCTTGTTAAAGTGGCAAGGAGGCGCCACTTAAAGCCCTAGGAAGTGACACCACAGGAAGTGCAAGGAGGGCTTAGGTTCGAGTTGCAAGGAGGGGAGGTAGTGGACGGCATGTGGACTCTAGAAGTAGGAGGTATAGATGGGGTTGGAGAGTTGAGGATTCGACTAAGGAGGAGTGGATCAAGGGATAAAGGAGAGAGGAAGAGAGTTGGTGGCCTAGGGACTCCCTTGGTGTTATTTTCGGCCAAAAGGAGGAAAGGAGGCCATTTTTCTTTCTTTTCTTTTCAAGAGTGCCTTTGCCAAAATTCTTCTCTTCTCCTATTCTTCTTTTCTTTCCTTCTACCCCAAATCCATACTTATTCCTAATAGCCAAATCTCAAGGTGCCATCATTCTCTCTTCTTTGTCCCAAGTCTTAAAAGTCGAATACTCAAAGTAACCCCTAGCCGATTAGTCATTAAACCCCAAAATCGAATCCTTTGTTTTGGTGGTCATAACCGATTGCCCCTCTACCCTGTTAAAGCCGATTTGATCACTATCTAGTCTACATAGCCGAATATCTTAGTGGTGTCAAGCAGTAGTGCAATCGATTTCAATATTAAAGGTGAGAACAAATGTTATTCGATTTGCAATCCTTTCTTTCTTTTAGCCGAAAAATCTAGAAACTAATCCCATTAATATTCTTTGGCCAAAACTATGAAGGATCTTTTGGGATTTCTATTGTAGCCAACTTCTAGGGGAGACCATTCGGGATTTGGTTAACTAAGGTAAGTAAAGTGTAATATTAGGCCGCAGGCCATTTATGAGGTTCATAAAGTGTTAGAATCGGATCTAACATAGGGCTTGTAGGTATCTCGACATCTCCATAAGACAAGTGATGATTTTGGGATTTAGACCCACAAGGTAAGGGACTATGAACATTCGGCCAAGGCCATATTTAGTGATTAATGTTGGCCGAATTCTGACTTTGATTTTTAGGAAGTGTACACTCTATTTCGATAGATTTTGAGATTCAAAAACACGTTAGTAACGGTGTGTAGCCCCACACTAACTCTTAATAGATTTATGGTATTGTTGTATTATATGTGTTCATAAGAATTTGAAAAATGTGGCTAAAGGTACCATTCAATGGTACAACATATTCGAGTCGTTATTCTCTAAAGATCATTAGTAGTATTATAAACTATGAACGTGACATATATGAGAATTGGTTACGATTATGAATAAGGCATGTGGCATGACATTTGCATGATTTGTATGACTCATGGGGCTTATGGGTGATTATGAAAAGGGGAGGTGATCTGGTGGTTTTTACCACAATATCTAGTGACTCATGTCACAAAATCTGAATGTGGTGACTTATGTCACAAAATGTTATCTGGAGGCTATGCCACAATTTATAAGGGTGATGTGCAAGTCGACTGCAGCGACTGCCTTCGATGGTGTGTAGCGGATGGAGGGTCGATTTAGTAATCCCACGGTGTGATGGCGGTATGGGTGATGTGTAGAGGATGGTTATCTAGGTTTGGGTTGGGATTGCATCATTGTTTTTATATGTTTTATATGTATGATTTGACATGCCTAAATTGATTGAGAGTTTGTGTTGATTGTTACACATTGAGTCATTGACTCACCCGTTGTGGGATATCTTTTGGTGACACTCGGTAATGGACCGGTTGGAGGAACTTAGTGGTGGCCATGCTCACTTCGAGTTATTTTATTTTATTGGTTTCTATCATTTAAGTTTTGGATTTATTTGGGTTTTGCTATGATGTAATAGGGCCATTCTTATTAAGCTGTTTTAAGTATGCATTTTATTCGGTTTATTATGATCGATTATTGTTAAATCAAGATTAAATAGTTTTCATTAAAATAAATCTTAAATGTTTTTGAAACCTAAGCACAAACGTTTTTTCAAATTCTTGTTAAACTCTAAAAACCGGCAATACTTTTTACTTATTGATTTCAAGTACAAATAAAAATACTATTTTAATAAAATCGAGGCGCAAAGATAACCCGTTTTCAATTTGTACTCAACACAAATCAAATTATCTTCCAAACCACCCAGATTTTCCAAGGTAACAAATAAGTTTTGAATTGTTTTACTCAAGAAACATGCAGATCTCGGTCGGGACTTGTGGTAGGGTTTGGGGTGTTTCACATCCCATTTTATAATAGCAATATCCGATTCGACATGGTATTTGCAAACCAAAAATAATAGATGCTTATTTTCTACTTTGGAATCCAAATAAACCAAATTAGCCGAAATTGCAGTAAAAATAAAAAGAAATGACCCAACATATTGCAACAAACATTGAAGAAGCAACAGCAAGAAAGATGTATCTATGCTACTTGGGGAAAGCAAGATCATGACAGAAAAAAACATAAAAAATACAATAAGCACAAAATAGAAAAATGCTCTCAATTAGTATCCAAAAAAGAGATAGCAAGAACAAAGCACAAGTTGGAACACCATACCACTCAATATTATGTAATCAATACCTAAATATATGAATAGTAGTCAAACAAGTAGTAATCACAATAAACCAGTAGCAATATCAGTGGCTGGCTTCCCAAGCCTGATAACAAATAAGGTTAGGTATGAAATTATTTTAACTTTTAAGGATAAAAAGGAAAAATCATAGATAAAATATGGTTATATTTTTCAAAGGAAAAGGCTTCTTGGTTCACTTTAGGTACACCGAAGGCTTCGACTCTAGTCAAAGCAAAATAGCCTTTTGGAGTTTGTAAGCGCATTGAGGCTATGTGCCTTTGTGGAGGCAATCGATGATCAATGGAAGTCAAACTTAGAAAAAATTCTTCCATTAAAGTTTCCATGATTCTCACACAAAAGCGAAAGGAATAAAATATGAATTTTAAATTTTAAAGGAATTAATGTGTAATTTTATCATTGTAGATTAGATCTTAACATAATTTATCATTATAGATTAGATCTTATTCAATTTCAATGCAAACATAAGATGAAAAGCACTAAAATTTGCCCTGCATAGCATCAAACATGGTAGCCATCCTTGGTAATTATAAAAGAACAACTTTCAGTGGAAAATCAAACTAATCATTATCAAAAGCTCATAGTTTTCCACAGCAAAAACCAACTACTCTTATAACTTACTTTCAGTTACATGGCGAGAAGCAAGTATACACAAATATTTAATACCATTAAACTTCTTGTATCAAGGTGATAAGAGGTGGAGTTTACAATATGACATACATTCAATTTAAAATACTCTTACAAGTTGGAATATTTGTATAAAGATGGAAGCATGGTAATGAAATTTGATTCCTTTCCTAATGGACGATATATATGCATTTTTTATATAATGGGCAGTTCCTTTCCTAAAAACATGTCATTTGAAATCTTAAAATAATCTTAAAATGTAAACCAATGAATTTTAATATAATTATATAAAAAGAATTGAATATTTTGAATTTTATTTAATAAAGAGAAAATCTAAATTCTAAAAGGAGGATGAGAGGCCAACTCTTAAAATACGTCTTCATTTTGAGAGAAAACCTTCATTTTCATTTATCTTCTTGTTTGGTTACTAGGAAAATGCAAGAATAGAGGAGGAAAAGAAATGGGAAAAAAATGCTTTCCTTGTTAAAGCTATACAATGCACCCAACTGTGATCATCTTATGCTTAGATTAATAGGCTGGATTTTTTTATTCCTATTGAAATTATTATGCAGTTTAAAGCATATATTGAAATTATTCCTTTGCGGCATGAAACCAAAAAGAAATAAGAAATAAAGAACTCAACCAAGAAATGAAGATTGAAATAACTCCGTTAGGAGTACACACTCCGTCCATACAATTTATTCAGTTTAAAGCATATATTGAAATTATTCCTTTGTACACATTCGGACTAAGATTTTCATCACATATAGCTTGGCTAACTTTTGGAAGAATAAACCTTACTCAGGATGAAATGTGCGGACTTAGTCAAACGGTCCACTATTACCCATCCGAGTCCTTCTTAATAGGTGTAAGGGAAGCCACTAACGAAGTCCATAGTAATTCTTTCCCACTTCCCTGCGGAAGCTTACAACTTGGGGAGCTCAGAGACCACAAAATTGAAGATGCTCTCTCAATATGCTATCGGGGATGTTTGGGATGAAGAGGAGGAAGATGAAGAGGAAGTTAGGTTAGGGATTTTGATTTTGGAAATGGATAAAAGGGGGAGGAGCGGAGGAAGCTGAGAAAGGCACATGAAAAAATAAAATAAAAATAATACTAAAGTTAAAATTTTATTAATAAAAAATAAAAATAATATTAAAATTTAAATCCAAAATTTAAAACTAAGTTCCAAATGCTACATAAATTGGATAGTAAAGTACTTCCAAATATAACATTTCCTCTTGGAACACATCCTCAAAGTCCACTAGTTCTATCCTTTGACACCTTCCACCTTTCCATCAATTTTTTCCACAACCATCCTTTCGACCTTATGGGTAAATTGTTCCTTCTTCTCTATCATAAAAATCCTCGGGGTCCTTGGTTCCATAGTTTAGCCACAAATCCAACACGACGGTGTTCTACCAACAATCCATACCAAGTATGATATTCTCAAAGGGCAAATCCATGAAGTCTAGGGATACATTAGAAGATCTTAAACTTTGAGGGTTCTTTTGTGAGATTTATTTTCCAAACAATAAAGTTGCTATGAATGAGAGCGTCTGAAACGTTAACGCGTTGGACAATTGCATCGTGCCTTGCCTCGATTAGCGACTCCTACGCCGTTGGAAATTTTGGTGAAATTGCTGTCCTCTACCGGCTGTTAGTTCTTTGGTTGCAATTTTGTAATTTGGACCCACCCAAAATCAAGGTATTCACAGGGGCGATCGCCCTTACCAACTTGCGGCCCTTGACCCCATGGTTATTATTAACTCCTTTTTTATTTGATAGTTTGCAAATTAGCGGGTTTTGAACATTTATGAAATAATGAAACTTTGGCAAAACTAGAAAAGCTTTCTCTGCTCATCAATATAGTAGTTGTTGGACATTTGATAAACCAAGTGCGCTTCATCCATCGGCATTGTTGTAATTTTACCATTGCCACTGAACACTCCGGTATTTGTAAATCGTCTCACCAAATTTTTTGCAAAATTTTGTGTAAAAAGAAATAATTTTGCAAGGTTTTGAATTAAAGAGAGAACAAATGATTTTAAGAATTTTTTTAGAGTTTTAATGAAAAAATGGCTAGTTACCTTTTTGAAAATTTGTGTAAAAAAGTTTTAGTTATTGGGTTTAGTTCCTTCTATGGGTTTATTCTTAAGACCCTTCTTGGTCAGGGTGAACCAAAGCTATACTGCCAGTGGGATTTGAGTGGAGGAGGTGAGTCACGCTGGATTTGCTTAAGTACCAAGCTCCCACTGAAACCATTCCTAGACATGCGTCTGAGGGGTTGCCACACCCACTAAGTCCTCTAGGTTAGGGTGAGCCGACTCACTTTTGGTGGGATTCTATGAAGAGAGGTGAGTCACTAGGACCTTAAATACCAAGCTCTTTGGGATCCAATCCTAGACATGCATACCATGGTTGCCACACCAGAACTTGATTGACTTAGCCATAGGTTTGTTTAGTGTATTAGGTCTTATGTATTTGTGTTTGAGTTGACTAATCCTGGGGTTCAAGTTCCTATCACGCTATTCTACGTTCCATTCCTTTCCTACCATACGTAATTCACATAATCACACATATAGATAGGGGTACTTACAGTGGATCATGGTCGGAGACTTGGGTGCCATGCCATCAAACTGTCTATTTTCAAAAATAGTTCCATAAAACTCATTTGGTTTCCAAAATTTTCGTTCGACTCTATAAACTTGACATTTCCTAGGTTTCCAAAATGTTTACTTTCCTCTTTTAGCTTAGTTTCCAAAATGTTTACTTTCCTCTTTTACCTTAGTTTCCAAAATGTTTACTTTCCTAATTTACTTATGTTTCCAAAAATGGTCACTTTCCTATTTCCAACGTAACATTTCCATACATTCTCAGGTTTCCAAAAATATTCCAAATTTATTCAAAACACATAAAACATGTCTTTTCGTACAATTAGGCCAAAATGCATAGGCCCTTTTCAGGATGTTACACCTTTGCAGTATGTTGAAACCAAAAAGAAAAAAGAAAAAACAGAACTCAACCAAGAAATGAAGATTGAAGAAGAAGCTTACAACTTGGGGGAGCTCCGAGACCACAAAATTGAAGATGCTCTCTCAATGTGCTGTCGGGGATGTTTGGGATGAAGAGGGAGGAAGATGAAGAGGAAGTTAGGTTAGGGTTTTTGGTTTTTGGAAATGGATAAAAGGGGAGGGATGGAGGAAGCCTGAGAAAGGCACATGAAATAAAAATAAAAATAATACTAAAGTTAAAATTTAATTAATAAAAAATAAAAATAATATTAAAAATTTAAATCCAAACTTTAAAACTAAGTTCCAAATGCTACATAAATTGGATAGAAAAGTACTTCCAAATATAACATTCATGATTCCATTGATTTGTAAAATGCTTATTTAGTAGAGAATTCAAATTTCTTAAATTATTTAGGGCTAATATGCAAATTTGCGTGAAATTTGAAATTTACCACTATACTTCACTCTCATCAATATTTTAAAACTTTTTATAAGGTCAAAATAATAATTTTTCATTTTAAAGGTCCCCTGGATTCCTGTTCACAAAAGTTCAATTTAATTTTCAAATACAAAGACTTAATATTTAACTTGAATTTTTATTTAATTTAAAAAATAAAAATTCAAACCACGTAATGGTGTTATTTGAAGGGCAAGAGAGATGGCCTTAAAAGAACTGAATGAAGTGCAAAATCACAATACTATATAGTTTTAACTTTGTCAATATTTCGGTATCCAAAAAGAAAGCACCCAATTACATCAACAACTACAATGTTTTAATCAAAATAATTGACGGCGTCTTCAAAGTTTCTCTTACCATCAATATGGGTCTTGGCTCAACTCCAAGCACCAACACGTTCCAACTGAGGCCTAAAAGGAGGAAAAAACATCCGAGATTAAGAATATAATTTTATATCATTGCAAAAAAATTGAAGGCTTAATGGGCAAGAACCAAAAAGGCCCTATAAGTTTCCAAAAACCGATTGAACCCCAGACGTTAGAATTATAATAAATTAAGCCCTTTATCATTAAAGTTATCCATCAAAGTTACAAAGCCAAAAGTGTCATTTTTTTGCTTGTTTTCATCACATGGCAAAAACTAGTATTTAATGTATAAAACATTAAAAAAAATCAACAACCATTTATAAAAAGTCATAGAAAATTGGAAAATATTTTTTTATAATTTTGTTTTGACTTATGGCCACGTCGCAAAAATAGCCTGAAGAAAATCGGCAACATTGGCTTTGTAACATTGACCGTTAACTTTAATACGGTGAAAGGGCTTGATTGATTGATTGTAATTCAAATGTTCAAGGCTCAATTGAGTGAAAACAAAAAGTTCGTGGAGCTTAATTGATTTTTTGAAAAGTTTGGGGCTTTTCTTTTACCCTTTAGCAAAAATTAAAGTATATTTGATTGATATATAATATATCATTCGCTCCATAAAATAATAATTAAAAATATAAACACACACATTTCCATCGAGACCACATCAACGAGGCACCAAATAAGCCCTAAAATCAACATTGTTAATAATAATAAAAGCTTCCATGTCCTTTACAAGAATGAGAATGAAAAGTGAGTAAAATTTATTATTATTACTATTATTATTATAACTCACAACTACAAACAAAACAAACACATTGGAGAAACAATCTCCATAATCTATTAATGGTTTTCAGATATACATATCTCATTCAAGCATTCATCTTCATATGTGATTCATTCCATTTTCATTTTTAACTTCTTACGTGTTGGAGCTTCATCAGTCAAGCATGCAAGAACAAAATCAAAGAAACGAGGAAAAAACAATACACAGATATAATTATCACTCCCAAACCTTCTTACTTTCCATGAAAACAAACGATTCATATGATATACAAAACTGGAAATATAGGATGGCAAAATATTTAACAAGAATTTCCAAATAAACATTTTTGTCCCCTACTAATTACTTTTTCTCTACTTCAAATTCTCTACTTGCTTACCTTTCCTATACTTCCAGAAAGAATTGATGTCCAAAAACCTTGGTGCCTATATCAAAACATTAAAATAACAATATTCATTTAATATGAATTAAAAAAACAAATTTACAACGATAGTATAATTTTTCTATATTCCTTACCTGTTTACTCTTGCATGAGTGATTAAACCTTCAAATAAATGAAGATACAGGCATGGCAGTAGCGTACTCAACTCATTCTCGATGTCAATGATGCTAATCTATAAAATAAACAATTTAATTAAAAGTTAATAACAAAAGTAAATAGAATATCATAATAAAAAATATTGAAATCTTACTTTTTGTCTTATATTGTCGTTGTAATGACAGTAAACATTAGAGCAATACCGTACTACAGAGGAATAGCGAAGGGAACGGTGAACATTTGGTTGATGATTGTAAATAGAATGAAGCATTGGATTCTGACGCACCAGAGACTCCCAATTATATGGATTTTTTTTCTCAAGTGAGATAGGCATAAGTCAAAATTATAGTCAGCAATCTCTCCACACTTTATCATGTGATCCAAATGTACAATGAAATTGAACTTATCAACAGGTCTCCAAAATAAAGGCGCATTCAATAGAAACGAGAGACTCACAAATTTCCTATCCATTTGGACATAGGCAAATAAGTAAACAAAAAAATTATGAAATTAATGGAGTAGAATATATGAGTTATCGAACTTTAAAATAAATATATGAAAGATAACTTACAAGTTTTGACAATCGAGCAGGGTAAGAAAACATGATAGTTCATTCGGTATATTGAAATTCTCATAATTTCGGATACCAGATTCGAATGGCATATTGACGATGCAGCTCATCAAATGTTTCAACTCATCAATATCACCTTCCATTGGTTGGTCAGATGCATTCAAATTGGGTAAAAACTTTACCGCCTCCACTGAAGTTAGTGATGAAAATGGTCTTTGCTAGATCTTTCGTGTAAATGCTCCAATCAATTTTAACCCGTATACTAACCAGATCCTTTAAGATCTTAACAGAATCCTCCTTAATATAATTGAACCATTCACTCTAATTTCGGTTCTCACTTTCCCACCCCTCCATCTTTTCTCTAAAGTATGTTATAATATTTTAAGAATATTCTAGTGCAACCAGTCATTCATCTTGATACCGTACAAGATGATGGCAACTTAATATCCAATCCTCATGATACTCTACTAAATGTTTGTATACTTCTAAAGCTTTCTCTTCGTCCTTAAATGCCAAGAAAGTGGAGCGAATTTCTTTTCCACAAATTTTTAGCACTCCAAAACACACACAATCATCCCGTTTTATAATAGCAATATTCGATTCCGACATAGCTATTGCAAACCAAAAATAATAGATGCTTATTTTCTAGTTTGGAATCCAAATAAACCAAATTAGCCCAAATTGTAGTAAAAAGAAAAAGAAATGACCAACATATTGCAACAAACATTGAAGGACAGCAACAAGAAAGATGTATCTATGCTACTTGGGGAAAGCAAGATCATGACAGAAAAAAACATAAAAAGTACAATAAGCACAGAATAGAAAATTGCTCTTAATCAGTATCCAAAAAAGAGATAGCAAGAACAAAGCACAAGTTGGAACTCCATACCACTCAATATTATGTAATCAATACCTAAATATATGAATAGTAGTCAAACCAGTAGCAATAACAGCGGCTGGCTTCCCAAGCCTGATAACAAATAAGGTTAGGTATGAAATTATTTTAACTTTTAAGGATAAAAAGGAAAAATCATAGATAAAATATAGTTATATTTTTCAAAGGAAAAGGCTTCTTGGTTCACTGTAGGTACACCAAAGGCTTAGACTCTAGTCAAAGCAAAATAGCCTTCTGAAGTTTGTAACTGCATTAAGGTTATGTGCCTCTGTGGAGGCAATTAGTGATCCAAAGGAAGTCAAACTTAGAAAAAAAGTCTTCCCGTTAAAGTTTCCCATGATTCTCACACAAAACGAAAGGAATCAAATATGAATTTTAATTTTTAAATGAATTAATGTGTAATTTTATCATTGTAGATTAGATCTTAACATAATTTATCATTGTGGATTAGATCTTATTCAATTTCAATGAAACATAAGATGAAAAGCACTAAAATTTGCCCTGCATAGCATCAAACATGGTAGCCATCCTTGGTAATTATAAGAGAACAACTTTCAGTGGAAAATCAAACTAATCATTATCAAAAGCTCATAGTTTTCCACAGCAAAACCTAACTACTCTTATAAGTTATTTTCAGTCACATAGCCAAACAAGCAAGTATACACAAATATTTAATACCATTAAACTTCTCGTATCAAGGTGATAAGAGGGTGGAGTTTACAATATGTCATGCATTCAATTTAAAATACTCTTACAAGTTGGAATATTTGTATAAAGATGGAAGCATGGTAATGAAATTGACAGTTCCTTTCCTAATGGACAATATATATGCAGTTTTTTATATAATGGATAGTTCCTTTCCTAAAAAACATGTCATTTGAAATCTTAAAATAATCTTAAAATGTAAACCAATGAATTTTTAAAATAATTATATAAAAAAGAATTCAAATATTTTTGAATTTTATTTAATAAAGAGAGAAAATCTAAATTCTAAAAGGAGGGACAGAGGCCAACTCTTAAAATACGTCTTCATTTCGAGAGAAAACCTTCACTTTCCATTTATCTTCTTGTTTGGTTACTGGGAAAATACGAGAATCGAGGAGGAAAAGAAATGGGAAAAAAAATGCTTTCCTTGTTAAAGCTAGACAATGCACCCAACTGTGATCTGTCTTATGCTTAGATTAATAGGCTAGATTTTTTTATTTCTAGTACAGTTTAAAGCATATATTGAAATTATTCATTTGCAGTATGCTGAAACCAAAAAGAAAAAAGAAAAAATAGAACTCAACCAAGAAATGAAGATTAAAGAAGAAGCTTACAACTTTGGGGAGCTCCGAGACCATAAAATTGAAGATGCTCTCTCAATGTGCTGTTGGGAATGTTTGGGAGGAAGAGGGAGGAAGATGAAAAGGAAGTTAGGTTAGGGATTTTGATTTTTAAAAATGGATAAAAGGGGAGGAACGGAGGAAGCCTGAGAAAGGCACGTGAAAAAATAAAATAAATGTAACATCCTAAATTTATGGGCCTATGCATTTAGTGTGGGGATATGTTTAATTTGTTAATTTAAGTGATAGGGGTTCAAAATTGGGCTTAAGATTAGGCAAAGGCGTTGAGTGAATTATTTAAGGTGGCGTCATTAACAATAAAAGAGGCCCAAGTTTTGGCTGCAAGGAGCCCATGTTTTTAGGGCCATTTTCGGCACCTAAAATGAAGTAAGGAGTGATGCCACACACAAGGAGTTAGGGGCCCAAAATATAAGTTTAATAAAGCCCAAATCTTTTAATTTAAGTGAGTTAAATTTAGGCATTAAGATTTGATGAGGTGGACGGCTGCAAGGCTCAAAAATAGGAAGATTTAGATGGATTTTATAATTGATAAAATGGTAGATAAAAAGGAGAAAAGTTAGGAGCTTATCTACAAGGGAGGTGATGGCCGAAAATCCATCACCTAGAGGAGTGTAGAAATCGGCTACTTCATGGCAAAGGGGGTGCCGAATTTTCCCTCTCATTTAGCTTGAATTTTAATTAATTAGGAAGGGCATTTTCGGTTTTATACATAAGGTGTTGAAATATCTATAAATAGGGGGGATAGCTCCTTGATTCTGACATTGAAAACCCTAACTTCTTCTCCCATTGTGCCGAAATTCCTTAGCCTCTCCCTCTCCAATTCTTTTCTCCAATTTCTTCAAAAGCCGAAACTCTTCTCCATTTTTTCCTCCTTGTGCCGATTTCTCTAAAAAGCCGAAGCATCTATAGTCTTTTCTTTTATTCATCCTATTTGAGAATTAGTTTTATTCTTCCGGCATTTAAAAATTTCCTTTGGCATTGTCGAATCTCCTTTCCAAGTGTTAGTCAATTCCTATACTAAGGTAAGTGCCAATTTACATTAGATCTCATATTCTATTTCGGTTCTTAAAAGGCAAAAGTCAAAAATTAACAGTTTAATGATTCTATGTTGGGCGGCAATTCGGGATTTGAAGGAAGCTTGGTCAATTAGATCTAAAAGTGAAAATAGCTAGTCTCCACTTTTGGATTTTTAAGGTATGAAGATTTCCTAGATTTCTATTAGATTTGATCATTATATGCATGATCTTAAGGTTATAATGAGAATTAACGATTAAATATTATGATAGTAGTTCTGATAAGGACTTGTGATGGAATTAAATATAGATCAAGCAAAGGAGAAAATCCCTAAGTTTAAGAAAAGAGTAGTATCTGCCATTCGAGATTGGCCACTTGGTTGTGGACCGACTTATGAACAACACCATAGGCAGATAGCAGTAGTGTCGACTAAGGATAGCGTCAACATAGAAAGCATCGTCTTATCGGTAATCAGGTGTGTAGATCTCTAACACACTAATAAACCTGTATGTATGACTATATCTATGTTATGGGCTTAAAAGCCAGAATGAGGCTGTTTAGAGAGTCAAATGGAACCCTAAAAGGGTTAGGCAAGGATGCCAGGTACGTAAACATAGAACTCCCTATGTGTATCGGAAAATATATATGACTGCATGATGTTTTCTTTATGTGTATGCATGGGGTGGGAATATGATATTGAAGGGGAAGTGCATGATAAGTCACTTGGTGATCGGTGGTGGAAATCCCACATATACAAATGTTAGGTCACATAGTGATCGGTGGCTATGCCACATTCAATGATTCCTAATTAATAGGAATAGGCAGTACGGCTGTCGTTTTGGTTGTAGCAGATGAAGGGTTGATTATAGAAATCCCCAAGGTGTGATGGTTGGTACAAGTTGGTGTGTAGAGGATGGAAACCTAGAATGGGTTGAGTTATTCATTATTTAACATTCACCATGTGATTATGATTGTTACCTTCATGTATGGGCCAGGGCCCATAATGTGTTTGTGGGCTCGGGTCGTTGTGTGTTTTGAGATTTATACACTGAGTCTTGGTGACTCACGCTTTCCTTTTCTCTACTTTTCCAGATGAACAGTAGATCGTGGACATGGGAGCCGAGACGGACTCGAAGGGCCATCAATTTTTATTTCTACAAATTATTTTTGGGGTTTCTTTAAATTTTATTTTATTTTATTTGAGAATATTTATGTAATTAGGCCCCTAGTTTTATTCAACTAAGTAGTTTTCAATGTTATCCAACTTATGAATTTATGACAAGGTCTATTTATACGTAATAATAATACAAAGAGGTTTATTTCCAAAAAGTCACTTCTTTATTCAAATTTTAAATAATTAACTTGTGTTTTCAAAATCCGATAAAGTGTTATGTGCTCCATAACACACCAGATCTGGTCGAAACGCATGGGTCGGGTTTGGGGTGTTACATTTTGGTATCAGAGCCCAGTTCAAAACTCAGGCTGTGAAATACGCCTAGAGGTGTTTTGGAAAAAAATTTTAGAAAAAAAGTCTGGTTTGAGGATATGGCTTTCGAGTCTACCAACACCCGATCCACGCAGGTAAGTATTCTGAACTCTCTGTGTGTTATATATTTATGTGGGCTTGATGGGCTTTATGGGACGTAGACTAATTAGATTTAGAACTTGATGGACTCTAGGTTTAGCTGAAACAACTCCTTAAATTTCATAAGACTTAACCTCACTAAGCAAAACCCATAAACGAGTCGCAAGACTAGGGTGTGGCAACAGGCATATGCATGTCTAGGAATAGATTCGGAAGAGCTTGGTATTTAAGCAGTCCTAGTGACTCACCTCCTCTTCGCTGGAATCTTACAGTGCGTAGTGGTATTCACTCTAATTATGAGGACTTGTTGATGGGCCAAACCTATAATTAAAACTCGAAAAGGACCACCACCCTATTTTGCAAACAAAAACCCTAAGTTTTGTAAATTTCAAAGAAATACACTTGATTTGTGAAAATTTCCAACCAACAAAGTGAATTTGTAAAATGCCTATGTTTTGAAAATTTACCCAAAAACCATATGTTTACAAGAGTAACTAGATTCTTTTTTCAAAATACCCTTGAAATAATAATAATAATAATAATAATAATAATAATAATAATAAACTTAATGACAACAACAACATCAAAATATCCCTGATTTGAAAAAAATTACCGAAATACCCTAATTTGTGAAATTACCAAAATACCCCTGGTTTGTGAAATTATTGAATTACCCTTAGTTTGCAAAATTACCGAATTACCCCTGGTTTGTAAAATTATCGAATTACCTCTGGATGTCAAAATTACTGAAATACCCCCGGATTGCAAAATTACTAAAATACCCTTATTTTACAAAATCACCAAGGAACTTATTTTGAAAAATTACGAAAATACCCATGTATGATAAAATTACGAAAATACCCCTGGGTAGTAAAACAACAACAACCACAACAATACTTTTCTGTGATGAACGTAAGTTTATGGATGTTGATGATTGAATGTATGTGTTTCCTAGAGGATATGAACTTGAGACTATATTGTGAGTATGAATTCGAAAGAACTACTTTTAAAACTATTATCCATAAGACTGTTCGTGGTTAATCAGTGGAAGAAAACTACTAATTCATAAAAATTCTAATCAGATAAACATGAAGCGGTAGAATGAGTACAAGGGGTCGAGGACGTCCGCCACGTGGTCGTGGTAGGTTTAGGATGACTCTGTCAGAACCAGTAGGATCTGGCCACGGGTTAGGAAACGAAATGCCAGCTGAAGAGGTCGAATGTCAGGATCAGACGGCAGGAGATGATGCTGTATCTCAGGCGATGTTGTGTAACATCCTGAATTAGGGGTTGTCTAAAATTTAATTATTTTTCCCATGTGTGTACTTGAAGAATTAAATGCTATGATCATTTGACATGTTTTAGGGTCTAGAAATAACCCAGAGCTAGGCCTGACTTAGAACTAAAAATTTCTTTCTAAGTGTTTTAAAGAAGAGAGCTAGGTGAGTTAGGGGTTAAGTAAAATTTAGGGAGAGCATGACACAAAGAATTAAGTGGCAGAGTGGCTTGCATGCGCCACTTAAGAAGTATTGAGGTGACGAATGGGGTGTCTTGGGTTCGATTCTTGGGAGATACAAGGGGATGAGTTTTATTTCGGGCTTTTTGGCGTTAAAGGAAAGGGGCCAAGTAAGAAGGCTTTAAAGAATTTTGTGGGTAAGGTTTAGACATGAAAGTTGGGTTGGCTAAGTGGCTACCGTGCACCACTTAGGAGTTGGAGGCGAAGATGGGCACAGGTTCGAATGGCTGGAGCAGCGTTTTGCATTTTATTTTTATATATGTAGTGATGGGCTTAAGTAGGAAGGCTTTAAAATTAAATGATAGGGTTCTATGACATGAAAGTCAATTGGGAGAAATGGCCTAGGGCGTTGGAAGAGAGGGCTGCGGCAGTGAGGTCCTCGGTTCTAACGAAAGAAGCAAAGATGGGGTTTTATTTTTTTTTTGGAAGTGGCATGAAGAGGGGAGGTGATGGCTTAATTTTGGACTCTTAATGGGATAAACATAGGCTTAAATTTTTTCACATTTTCGGCTGGAAGGGGTAGTTGTTAGTAGTTTAATTGCTTTTAAATTGTAGGAAGAGTGGCTAGGGGATAAAGACTTAAGATAAATGTTATTTTTCAGGTGATAATTAATAGCCAAATTATCACAAAAGGGGGGGTGTTGGCCGATTATAGGACTCCTTGGGGGCTGTCCACATTCGGTTTTATCACCTAAAGAGAGGGGCTGAAATTGATAGAAAAAAATTATTTTCTTTTCTCTTCTTGTTGCTGGCCGATTCTTCATAAACTCTTTAAAAAATTCTCTTCTTCTCTTTCTCTATTAGCCAAAACCACTCCATCCCTTTTTGCCGAAATCCTTCCTCCTCCATTAGAGTTACTTTGGCCAAATAGCAAGGGAACACAAGTTTCTTTTCGGGATTCTTTTTCAACTGTTTAGTAAGAGGTATGTGGGCATGACCGAATGATATTTTTTTTGGATCTATGGTTATGGCCGAATGGCCTATGATTCTTATTAATATGATTAAACCGATTGTAGGGAGGTCATAGCCGATTAAAGGAGTAAGGAGATCTTTCGGGATTTGATTCCCCAAGGTAGGGAGGTAAGTAATATTCAGCCATAGGCCTAGATTATGTATAAGTGTGCAAGCCAATTTTAACGTGCGCTTTGGTAGGGTTCTCGAAGACTCAAGTGACAAATTCGGGATTTAGGTGAGTTTGGTAAGTGGGTAAGCACATTCGGCCACAGGCCATATTTTTGGTACAAGTGGTCCTTCGGGATTATTAATATGGCGAATAGGCCTAAGTCCCTAACCATGTTGTTGGCCGATTATAGGTCAAGGGATCTAGCATCGTAGATCGGATCTTCGAGATCTAGGAATTTCGGTGATAACAGTGTGTAAAACTCACCACACACTTTATTAGTTTACATGACTATATTGTTGTTTTTTTATCATTGTGGTAGTGCTTGTGGACATAAGCATGGATTTCTGTAAGTCCCCTATCTCATGATCTATGATGTATGTGTATGCCATCATATCTTCGTTAAATGCATGATATATGATATTTGTGATGTAAGCATGATGACGGTGGGATTGATGAGAGGAGGGGAGGATCTTATGGATCGTCACCGGTGGTTTTGACCACAAGATGGGTTGGCCCCATCGATTTATTGTGACTTGGTCACCACCACACCGATGATAATTGTGACTAAGTCCCGTGGTTTGGTACCACCAAATGGTTTTGACCACATTATGATATTTTGTGACCTATGGTCATCAGTAGTTTTGACCACACGATGGGTTGACCCCATCATTTAAATTGTGACACTAGTCACCAGTGGTTTTGACCACCAGTGGTTTTGACCACACGGGGTAGTTAAGGAGTACGGATGGTTAGTGGGGTTGCATATTTGCATGTTTATTAATAAATTGTGTGTGAGTTGTATTTTTTGGGTGGGGGATTTACACACTGAGTCTTGGTGACTCACCCCTTCCCATACTATTTTGCAGATGAGTAGATCGCGGAGATGGAGCCGGAGAGGACTCGAGGTGGCCATGCTTATCGTTGGATTTAAACTTGTTTTGTTATAGATAATATTATTTATTTTCTAAGTCATTTTAGTTTGGGATTGTAATAAGGCCGCTATTTATTATTTGGATGTTATTTTATTTTACTTATGTTTTGCTACAAATGAATTTACAAATGATATGTAAACCAGTTAAAAGCAACGTTTTCCAACTTAATAACTTCTACGGGTTTTCAAAGATGTTACCATCGGGTAACAACATACACCAAGTCAACTATAACTTCACAAATTTTAAATCTTACATGATCAAACGTTTTCAAAGGGTTTATCAACCCAACCATGTTTATAAACATAATCCCAACTAAGTTTTGTCAAACCCCGTTTTAAAACCTTAGCCATATTTTAACAAGTTTTCACCAGACACTCAACACAATTCAAATTATTTCACTCCGTGACATACCAGATCCGGTCAGGACTCATGGGCCGAGTTTGGGATGTTACATTTTGGTATCGAGCAGGCTCAAAACTTCTATTTGTGGGGCCCAAGGCCCAAAATGTTTTGTTTTGTTAGTAGGCCTTATTGGAATGTTTTGAAACTATTTTGGCTTGAACAAGATGGCACCGAGTCTCGGCACCAATCCGCCTGTAAGTACTTCTATCCATTTTGTGAATATTTGATGAGGGTAGAAGGGTAAATGGGAACGAGACTATTAGAATAGAAATTGTTGAATCCTAGGGTTAGCATACGCCAACAACCATGCATAAGATTTAATAATTTCTTAAACAACCCCAATGAGTTGTCAATGAGCAAGGGATGTGGCAATCATATACGCATGTCAGGATTGGATTGATTGGGAGCCACGGTATTTAAGCGATCCCATGACTCACCTCTTACTCACTTGAATCCTACCCAGTGCGTAGTAAGCGGTTCATCCTAGCCGAGACGACACACACAAAGCTAAACTTGATAACTAAAACCCAAAGGGACTAGCGATTCTGCTTTTGAAGTACTTAAAACCTTGTTTTAAAAGAGAAAAATGACCAAAATACCCCGGCTTATAAACTACCAAAATACCCTCCATATGGGAAAAAAATTCCAAATAGAAATTTCCAAATATCCTTCTTTTGTGAAATCATTTAGAACCAAATTTTTGGAAATCATTTTATGAAAAACCCCGATTATGTGAAATTACTAAAATGCCCCTAAGGGTAAAATTGCAAAAACGCCCTTAATTTATGATATCCCCAAAATACCCACAGACTATTCAAAATTTTCATTACATAAAGAGTGCCCAAAAACTTTAAATTGCAAAACATCAAAAACATCATGATTTTAGGGAAATTACAAAATTGCCCCTAACCAACAAAATTACCAAAATGACCCTAATTTCCAAAATCTTTGCAACACCATCAACTTGAAAAATAAATTCTTAAAAAGAACCCTCAAAGTTTTACAACTTTTGAAATATCCCTGAATTATTAAATTTTACCGATTCACCCTGATTTGTGAAAAATTACCGAAATACCCCTGAGGTCCAAAATCACCGAAATACCCCGAATTTCAAAATTTTTCAAAATACCCCGGGAATTTAAGAGTTCCAAAATACTTTTTGACAGAATCATCCGAAAACTTTTTTTTGGAAAATTACAAAAATACCTCTATAGGACAAATTACGAAAATACCCCTGGGTAGTGGAAAAACAATCACAATGGAAACTACAACGTCTCTTTGAATGAATGAATGGAAGACTGTGTGCTTGTATGATTACGAAAGAACCACTCCTAAAACTCTTATCATAAAATTTCTTCGCGGATAACCAGTGAAACAAGTACTAATGCATAAAATTCTTAAACAGATAAACGCAATCGTTAGGAATGAGTACAAGAGGTCGTGGACGTCCGCCCCGTGGTCACGGTAGGGTAGAATGATCTTGTCTGAGCCAGCAGGGTCCGGACATGGGTCCGGAAATGAGATGCCGATCTACTGGTAAAATCGAAGTTTCAAGATCGCACCGGTGGTAATGATGTAGTATCTCAAGTCAGACACGGTATTGGAACGAGTTCTTCGAGGTCGGCACGGGTGTAGAGCAAGTAAATCGTGGTTGAACGACTTGGCCAATGTAAGCAGAGGTGTTTAGAGGAGTTTTGAGTGGCACCCAAAGGCTGTGAAATATTGGTTGGAATCCACCGAAAGGATTATGGGTGACTTGGATTTCACGGTGAGGAGAAGTTGAAGGTATCATCTCTTTGTCATGGATGAGTCTTACGGTGGTGGCTCACCTGTAGGGATGGAGCGGTGGTAAAAAATCTCACCGGGAATTCTTCAAGGATGCCTATCAAAAGAAGTATATCGAACGAGCTACGTGGATGCAGTGAAGGCTTTCTTGAATCAGTTCAAGGCAATAAGACGGTGGCGTAATATGAGGTCAATTTCTCCGGTTGAGTAGGTATGCTTGTGGTATTTTAGGTACCTAGCATGAACGCGTGTTAGATTCGAGGATAGGCTTAGAGATGAGTGAGAATGATGATAGCTCCACAACAGAACGGAGTTTCTTGCCCTAGTGGAGAAATCAAGGTTTGTCAAGGGTAAGGCAATCGGTTAGATGTAACCAATATCGAAATTGGAATAAGAGGAGCTCGGGATCCTCAAAGTTTTCTGGTAATCAGCAAAAGAGGACAAGGTTTGGTGGGTCGGATCAAGTGCATAGGCTCTGGCCGCCGCTAATCCTCAATGGCCGCCACTTGTGCCTCGGTGTGGCAAGTCTCACACTAGGGAATGTTGGAATGGTAACCGGGGATGCTTCGAGTGTGGGTCCTTGGAGCATCGAGTTAGAGACTGTCCGAAAAAAGTAGCTAGACTGAGATCTGAGGGTCGAACGTTGCCGAATAGAAGGATAACCAACAACCAACAAGGGGTCATGGTGCGGGAAGAGGAGGTAATGGTCTTTGGCAGAGGTCGGGCACCGAGGGAGGTACCCAGTAATCGAGGCGTGCAACTGGTTTAGTCTATGCCGCGAGGCGTCAAGAGGAGGGCGACGCACCGGACGTCATAACTGGTATGTTCCTGATCTTTGGTGTGCCCTATAATACTTTGATTGACATTGGCTCAACCCACTCATACATTGTTAGTAGCGTAGTGGAAACTCTGCATCTAGACTTTGAGCTTACTTCTAAGAAGATGACTGTATTAAGCCCCCTAGGTCACTCTATAGAAGTAAGTAAACTTTATAGGGACGTACCCCTGAAACTCCAAAGGGTCGTATTCTTGGCTGACTTGATGGAACTACCGTTCTGGGAGTTCGATTTAATCCTAGGGATGGATTGGCTAGTAAAGTATTGGGCTAGTCTGGATTGTGCGGCTAAGCGCATGGTGCTAAAGACTGTGGAAGGTGATGAGGTGGTGATGATAGGTAAAAGGAGAGATTACCTATCTAATCTGGTTTCGGCATTAAAGGTGGAAAGGATGGTTAGGAAGGGTTGTGAAGCTTATGTGGTGCATGTCTATGCCTTGAAAGCTAAGGATGTTGCTGTGGGAGATGTCCGGACTATGAGGGACTATATTAATGTGTTTCCAGAGGAGCTTCGGGTCTACCTCAGGACCGTGAGGTTGAATTTGGGATAGATTCATTCTTAATCGCGCCAAGATCTATAGCTCCGTATCGGATGGCGTCGAAGGAATTGGTGGAGTTGAAGGTGCAGATCCAAGAGTTGTTGGATAGAGGATTCATCCGACCAAGTGTATCGCCTTGGGGAGCTCCAATGCTTTTTGTCAAGAAGAAGGATGGGACACTGAGGATGTGCATAGATTATCGACAGCTAAACAAGTTGACGATAAAAAACCGATACCCTTTGCCCAGGATTGACGATCTGTTCGATCAACTCAAAGGGGCATCGGTGTTCTCTAAGATTAACCTGAGGTCAGGGTACCATCAGCTTAAGATGAAGGAGGCTGATGTCCACAAGACGGCATTCCGTACTCGGTATGGACACTACGAGTTTTTGGTAATGCCTTTTGGTTTGACGAATGCACCGGCAGCATTTATAGACATGATGAACCGTGTTTTCCAACCCTATCTGGATCGGTTCATTGTAGTCTTCATAGACGACATTTTGGTGTACTCAAAGTTGGGAGAGGAGTATGACGCACATCTTCGTGTGGTTCTACAAGTTCTAAGGGAGAAATAGCTGTACGCTAAGTTCAGCAAATGTGAGTTCTGGCTCAAGGAGGTAACTTTTCTAGGACATGTTGTTTCAGCCGAGGGAATTAGGGTGGATCCCCGTAAGATTGAGGCGGTATTGGAGTGGAAGCCACCAAAGTCGGTTACGGAAATACGGAGTTTTTTGGGGTTGGCAGGATATTACCAAAGATTTGTGGAAAATTTCTCCCTAATCCCCGCACCGTTGACTAAGCTGTTGAGAAATGGAGTTCCGTTTGTGTGGTCTAAGAAGCAGCAAGAGAGTTTTAATAAGCTGAAGAAGATTCTGACAGAAACACCAGTCTTAATTCAGCCTGAGGCAGGAAAGGAGTTCACTGTATATTGCGATGCATCACACACTGGTTTAGGGTGTGTGTTGATGCAAGAATGGGAGGTGGTCGCTTATGCGTCACGGCAGTTGAGGCCTCACGAAGCTAACTACCTGACACATGACTTGGAATTGACTGTTGTGGTGTTCGCCTTGAAGATTTAGAGGCACTACCAGACGGGAGAAGTCATGGTGTACACAGATCATAAAAGTCAAGTACCTCGACTCAGAAAGATTTAAATCTGAGGCAGCGGAGGTGGATTGAGTTGTTGAAAGACTACGACTGCTCAATCGAATACCATCCAGGGAAGGCTAATGTGGTAGCTGATGCATTGAGCCGAAAGGTGGTAGCGGATTTGCGAGCTATGTTCGCTCATCTAAGTCTCTATGAGGATGGGAGCCTTTTGGCAAAATTGCAAGTGAAGCCGTCTTGGATTAATGAGGTCAAAGAAAGGCAGATGACTGATGAAGCTTTGAATGCTTGAAGGTTGCAAGTACAGAATGGTGAGGCCGAAGGTTTTAGCTTGAGCAGTGATGGAGTGTTGTACTTTCAATGGAGAGTATGCATGCCTAAGGATGATGAGTTGAGGCGTGAATCCTTAAAGAAGCTCATAGCGGTCGTCACTTATGCACCCGGAAGCGACAAGATGTATCGGATTTAAGGGAGTAATTTTGGTGGCGGGTCTTAAGCGGGAAGTGGCCGAGTTGGTAGGCAAGTGTCGACATGCCGCAAGTTAAGGCCGAGCATCAATTGCTATCGGGTAATTACGATACCAGAAAGATCCTACAATGGAAATGGGAGGAGATTACTATGGATTTCGTAAGTGGGCTTCCCTCACTTGAAGAAGAAAGATGCGATTTGGGTGGTAGTAGACCGGTTGACTAAGTCGGCTCATTTCATACTGCAGTAAGGGTTGATTATTCGCTCCAAAAGTTAGCCAAGTTGTATATCGCTAAGATAGTGCGGTTGTATGGAGTACCAGTGTCCATTATCCCAGATCGGGATCCTCGGTTTACGTCAAGATTCTGGAAGGCCTTACATCTGGAGTTAGGCATGAGGTTGAATTTCAGCACGGCTTTTCATCCACAGTCTAATGGACAATCAGAGAGGGTAATCCAAGTGTTGGAAGACATGTTGAGGGGCTGTGTTTTAGATTTCCGTGGCAGTTGGGAGGAGTATCTACCTTTGGCAGAGTTCGCTTATAACAATAGTTATCAAGCGAGCATTCAGATGGCACCGTATGAGGCGCTGTATGGTTGGAAATGCCGTACTCCTACATGTTGGACAGAACTAGGAGAACGTCGGATATTGGGTCCAGAGTTAGTGGCAGAGACAGAGGATAAGGTTAGAATAATTCCGGCTCGTCTTAAGGAGGCATCGGACAGGCAGAAATCCTACGCCGATCTCAAGCGCAGAGATGTTGAGTATGCAGTGGGCGATAAGGTCTTCTTGAAGGTATCACCTTGGAAGAAGATTGAGGTTTGGTAGGAAGGGCAAGCTAAGCCCTAGATTCATCGACTGCATACGGTGTTGAAAGCAGCTGGGACCAGTAGCTTACCACTCGAGTTACCGGCAAAATTGAGCCGGATCCATGATGTCTTCCATGTTTAGATCTCGAGGCGCTATCGATCGGACCCTCACACGTAGTGCCGATATGGAAATCAAGTGAACTCGGACTTGTCTTTCGAGGAGGAGCCAAGACAAATCTTGGATCGAGATGTCAAAGTTCTACGTGGGAAGTCGGTGCCTTTGGTGAAGATGTTGTGGCGTAATCATGGTACGGAGGAGGCCACAAGGAACCCGAGGATGTGATCGGCAAGAATACCCCTGACTCTTGATCCTGTAATTTCGAGGCGAAATTCTTTTTAAGGGGTAGAAGCGTAACATCTGAATTAGGGGTTGTTTAAAATTTAATTATTTTTCCCATGTGTGTACTTGAAGAATTAAATGCTATGATCATTTGACATGTTTTAGGGTCTAGAAATAACCCCGAGCTAGGCCTGACTTAAAACTAAAAATTTCTTTCTAAGTGTTTTAAAGAAGAGAGCTAGGTGAGTTAGGGGTTAAGTAAAATTTAGGGAGAGCATGACACAAAGAATTAAGTGGCAGAGTGGCTTGCATGCGCCACTTAAGAAGTATTGGAGGTGACGAATGGGCAAGTCTTGGGTTCGATTCTTGGGAGATACAAGGGGGGATGAGTTTTATTTTTGGGCTTTTTGGCGTTAAAGGAAAGGGGGCCAAGTAAGAAGGCTTTAAAGAATTTTGTGGGTAAGGTTTAGACATGAAAGTTGGGTTGGCTAAGTGGCTACCGTGCGCCACTTAGGAGTTGGAGGTGAAGATGGGCACAGGTTCGAATGGCTGGAGCAGCGTTTTGCATTTTATTTTTATATATGCAGTGATGGGCTTAAGTAGGAAGGCTTTAAAATTAAATGATAGGGTTCTATGACATGAAAGTCAATTGGGAGAAATGGCCTGGGGCGTTGGAAGAGAGGGCTGCGGCAGTGAGGTCCTGGGTTCGAACCAAAGAAGCAGCAGTGGGGTTTTTATTTTTTTGGAAGCTGGCGTGAAGAGGGGGAGGTGATGGCTTAATTTTGGACTCTTAATGGGATAAACATAGGCTTAAATTTTTGCACATTTTCGGCTGGAAGGGGTAGTTGTTAGTAGTTTAATTGCTTTTAAATTGTAGGAAGAGTGGCTAGGGGATAAAGACTTAAGATAAATGTTATTTTTCAGGTGTAATTAATAGCCAAATTATCACAAAATGGGGGGTGTTGGCCGATTATAGGACTCCTTAGGGGCTGTCCACATTCGGTTTTATCACCTAAAGAGAGGGGCTGAAATTGATAGAAAAAAAATTCTTTTCTTTTCTCTTCTTGTTGTTGGCCGATTCTTCATAAACTCTTCAAAAAATTCTCTTCTTCTCTTTCTCTATTAGCCGAAACCACTCCATCCCTTTTTGCCGAAATCCTTCCTCCTCCATTAGAGTTACTTTGGTTAATAGCAAGGGAACACAAGTTTCTTTTCGGATTCTTTTCAACCGCTTAGTAAGAGGTATGTGGGCATGACCGAATGATATTTTGTTTGGATCTATGGTTATGGCCGAATGGCCTATGATTCTTATTAATGTGATTAAATCGATTGTAGGGAGGCCATAGCCGATTAAAGGAGTAAGGAGATCTTTGGATTTGATTCCCCAAGGTAGGGAGGTAGTAATATTCTACCACGTGCCTCGATTATGTATAAGTGTGCAAGCCAATTTTAACGTGCGCTTTGGTAGGGTTCTCAAGACTCAAGTGACAAATTCGGGATTTCGGTGAGTTTGGTAAGTGGGTAAGCACATTCGGCCAAAGGCCATATTTTTGGTACAAGTGGTCCTTCGGGATTATTAATATGGCCGAATAGGCCTAAGTCCCTAACCATGTTGTTGGCCGATTATAGGTCAAGGGATCTAGCATCGTAGATCGGATCTTCGAGATCTAGGAATTTCGGTGATAACAGGTGTGTAAAAACTCACCACACACTTTATTAGTTTACATGACTATATTGTTGTTTTTTTTATCATTGTGGTAGTGCTTGTGGACATAAGCATGGATTTCGGGTAAGTCCCCTATCTCATGATCTATGATGTATGTGTATGCCATCATATGTTGTTAAATGCATGATATATGATATTTGTGATGTAAGCATGATGATGGTGGGATTGATGAGAGGAGGGGGAGGATCTTATGGACTGTCACCAGTGGTTTTGACCACAAGATGGGTTGGCCCCATCAGATTTATTGTGACTTCGGTCACCACCACACCGATGATAATTGTGACTAAGTCCCAGTGGTTTGGTACCACCAGTGGTTTTGACCACATTATGATATTTTGTGACCTATGGTCATCAGTGGTTTTGACCACACGATGGGTTGGCCCCATCATTTAAATTGTGACACTAGTCACCAGTGGTTTTGACCACCAGTGGTTTTGACCATACGGGGTAGTTAAGGAGTACGGATGGTTAGTGGGGTTGCATATTTGCATGTTTATTAATAAATTGTGTGTGAGTTGTATTTTCCGGGTGGGGGATTTACACACTGAGTCTTGGTGACTCACCCCTTCCTATACTATTTTGCAGATGAGTAGATCGCGGAGATGGAGCCGGAGAGAACTCGAGGTGGCCATGCTTATCGTTGGATTTAAACTTGTTTTGTTATAGATAATATTATTTATTTTCTAAGTCATTTTAGTTTGGGATTGTAATAAGGCCGTTATTTATTATTTGGGTGTTATTTTATTTTACTTATGTTTTGCTACAAATGAATTTACAAATGATATGTAAACTGGTTAAAAGCAACGTTTTTACAACTTAATAACTTCTACGGGTTTTCAAAGATGTTACCATCGGGTAACAACATACACCAAGTCAACTATAACTTGACAAATTTTAAATCTTACATGATCAAACGTTGTCAAAGGGTTTATCAACCCAACCATGTTTATAAACATAATCCCAACTAAGTTTTGTCAAACCCCGTTTTAAAACCTTAGCCATATTTTAACAAGTTTTCACCAGACACTCAACACAATTCAAATTATTTCACTCCATGACATACCAGATCCGGTCAGACTCATGGGCCAGGTTTGGGATGTTACATGTTGAGAGTTTTAGAAAGGGTTGCTGGAGTAGGCATGGGCACAGGAGCCCGAAAATCTGTGCCGGAGCGGCTTAGGGCCAATGGGGCAGAAGCGTTTAGAAGAATTTCTAGTGTAGCCTCAAGTTCAGCTGAGTATTGGTTAGAGGCGGTAGAACGCATAATGGATGATTTAGACTTTACGGAGGAGGAAAAGTTGAAAGGAATTATATCTCTCCTGTGGGATGAAGCCTACCAATGGTGGCTTACGACTAAGGACGGAACAGTGGCTGACTGTAACACCTCAAACCTCGCCCAAACACCACGACCGGATCTGGCATGTCACTAAGAATATTTTGTAAAACATGTCGCATTTTTGGAAAACATTTTTCTGGTGTTAAACCTTTTATTCGGGAAAAATTAATAATTTGATAATTTAGATAAGATATAAATTTTACAAGATGCCTTTAAAAACTGAAATTTAAATCCATGCCTTAGTTTAATTAGAGCGCAAAATTTTAAATGTCTAATAATAATGAAAGCGTAAAATGAAACTGTAACCAAAAATAAAACTAGTGGCCCGTGGCCTTATTACAATGATATTTAAAACCCATTAAATAAAAATACTAAAAATAAATAAACTAAAGTCTTTTGTTGAATCCAAAGTGCTCTATCGCATGGCCACCTTGCGCTCCTCTCCAGCTCGGTCCGATGCACTAGGTGCTACTCGAAAAAAATATTAAATAATAGGTTGAGTCGCGAGACTCAGTATGTAACCCTCGTGCACCATCAGATTGGGCCTTAGCCCCACAAATCAGAATAACAGATATCATATAATAAAATATATGCAAAAACCCAACCCAATCCTAGGTTTCCATCCGCTACACACCACCCTTATCTGCCAATCACACCATTGGGGATTTCTACAATCAACCCACACCGCTACACACCATCGATGGCAATCATGCTGCTCATCCTCAGATCATGGCAATAGCCACTACAACAGATCATGGGAAAAGCCACTACAATAGATCATGGCAAAAGCCACTACAACAGATCATGGCAAAAGCCACTACATAGAACACTTCCCCTTTCATCAAATCAAATCCCGTGCAATCACAGAAATCAGCATACTTATAAAACATATCATCTTAACAGGAACATTCACTGAAGAATGACAGAGATCACCAACCTGGTGATTCACTTTTACCCTCCTTGGGTTTTGAACGTTATGCCGGGATTTCGACATTTAACAGAATATAAGCAGATTTATTAACACATATTAACAGGCAATCTAATGGTGTGAAAAGTTACACCGATAACGCATAGTACTACTCTATGTCGATACCTCGCTAACTGATCTACTCCCCTTTGTCTACAACCTTGCTCAAAAGCCGGAAGAACGCAAGGATATGGCCTCTCCTATATTCGGCCAAGGTTAGAGCTTTACCCGATTCATACATTTAAATTAATAGATATACTTACTTTAAAATCTCGAAAGTAATTCGATCCGAAGTGCTCTTGAACCTAGCTTAGAAATCTAAGCGATTGGACCCCTTCAAACTCGGAATGCCATAAATGAGAGAAAACACCGATTAGTTAACCATATAGCCATTCGACTAAGATCTCTAAAAGCGAAAAAGATTAAAATCTCACGAATCGACACTTACCTATACAAATGGTTTGGCTACTCCTTGTAGGAAGATTTGGCAATCACAATGAGAAGATCAAGCGTAGAAGATTAGAGATCTAAGAATTTGGCTTTTAAGAAAATCCTGCAAAAAGATTAAAAAGAGGAAGATTTCGGCTACAAGAACAAACAAGAGTGTAGTTTCAGCTTTTAGTGAATGGGAGAAGAATAACAATGGAGATCGGAAGATTCTACTAATGAGGAAATTTCAAAGAAAGAAGAAAGGGTGAATGAGGTGGTGATTTTGGCTTTTGAAAGAAAGTTGACAGAAATTGTGGAGGGAGAGACTGAGTATTTTGGCACAAAGAATGAAGAAAAAGTAAGGTTTAAATGCCAAAATTGATGAGCTATTCCCCCTATTTATAGAAAATTCGGCACCCCCTATGGCTATTTGAAACCGATTTCCTTACTCCTCTAGGTGATGGAATTTCGGCCAACTCTGCTCTCAGTAGATAGCTCCTAATTTTTCTCCTTTTATCTTCCATATTATCAACTATATTATCTACATTATCCTATTCACATAAATCCTCCTATTTTTGAGCCTTATAGCCGTCCACTCCACCTAACCCTAATGCCTAAATTAGCTAACTTGAATCCAAGGAATTGGGCTCCTTGAAACTTAAATTTGGGCCCCTTACTCCTTGGTATGGCGTCACCTCCTTGTTCCCTAAGTGGTGCTACTGACCACTGGGCCACAAGCCCATTTTGACATTTTAAACACAGGTTCTACCTTTTAAGTCCTATAATGCCCAAACAGATAATTTTAATCAAGGCCTCTGCTTAAGCCTGAGCCCAATTTGGACCCCTAACACTTAAATTAACTCATTACACATATTCACCCATTAAACGCATAGGCCCAAAAATTTAGGATGTTACAGTTCTACCCCCTTAAAGAAATTTCGTCCTCGAAATTTCCAATTAACTAGTAATCATACTACCTAAGTCTCACCACTATGCTTTCGCTGTGCATTCCAATTCTAAAGCCAAAATAAATACTTCTGCCCCATTGTTTCAAAGTCGCTCCAGCACAAATTTCTGGGCTCCTGTGCCCATACCTGCCCTAGTAACCCTCTCTAAAACTCTTAACACCGCTTGAGATACCACATCATCTCCGACCGTTTGGTCCTGAAATTTTGCCTCCGCAGCCGGTGGAACTGGCATCTCGTTTCCAGATCCATGGCTAGATCCTACTAGTTCTGACATCGTTATTCTACCCCTACCACGTCCACGGTAAGATGTCCACGACCCCTTGTACTCATTCTACCGATTCGCATTTATTCGGTTAGAAATTTTATGAATTATTAGTTTTCTTCCACTGATTAACCACGAACAGTCTCATGAATAGTAGTTTTAAAAGTAGTTCTTTCAAATTCGCAATTATATCTACAATTCAGTCTCAAGTTTGTATCTCTTAATTCTAGGGAGCACGTACATCCATTCATCAAACATGCATACACAAGTGGCATCCACAAACTCACATTCATCATGCAAGCGTATTTTCATCATTTCACTACCTAGGGGTATTTTCGTAATTTTATCCTACAAGGGTATTTTTGTAATTTTTGAAATAGGGTTCCTTGGTGATTTTGTAGAATAAGGGTATTTTGGTAATTTTGTAATCTGGGGTATTTCGGTAATTTTTCAATCCGGGGCTATTTCAGTAATTTTTCAAACTAGGGTAATTTTAGAAATTTTACAAATTAGGGGTAATTTGGTAATTTTACAATTTAGGGGTAATTTGGTAATTTTACAAATCAGGGAAATTTTAGTAATTTTGCAAAATAGGGGTATCTTGGTCATTTTCCAAATCAAGGGTATTTCAAAAATTTTCAAAACTAGAGGTCATTTTTGGTATTTTTACAAAGTAAGGTGGTTGGTCCCTTTCGGGTTTTAATTTTAAGTTTTAGCCTGTCAACAAGTCCTCATGGCTAAGGTGAACAGTCACTACGCACCAGGTAGGATTCTAGCGAAGAGAAGGTGAGTCACGAGGATTGCTTACATACCAAGCTCTCCCTGAATCCACTCCTAGACATGCGTTTGCCTGTTGCCACACCCTAATCTAGCGAATTGTTTACGGGTTTGTGTGGATAAATTAAGCCTTATGAAATTTATAAAGTTGTTTAAGCTAATCCTAAAGTCCATCAAGTTCTAGCTAATCCCTTTAAAGCCCATCAAGCCCATATCACACACAAGGAGTTCAGAATACTTACCTGCCGGACTTGGGCCGGAGACGTAGGTGCCATGCCAAGAAAACCATCCTGTATTATTTATAAACATGCATGTTTCAAAAACCCATCTTTAGAAAATGTTTTGAGCCCAAAAACCCCAAAGCCGAGTTTTAAACCGAGCTTTGATACCAATTTGTAACACCCCAAACCCCGCCCAAACACCACGATCGGATCTGGCATGTCACTAAGAATATTTTGTAAAACATGTCGCATTTTTGGAAAACATTTTTCTGGTGTTAAACCTTTTATTCGGGAAAAATTAATAATTTGATAATTTAGATAAGATATAAATTTTACAAGATGCCTTTAAAAACTGAAATTTAAATACATGCCTTAGTTTAATTAGAGAGCAAAATTTTAAATGTCTAATAATAATGAAAGCCCAAAATGAAACTGTAACCAAAAATAAAACTAGTGGCCCGTGGCCTTATTACAATGATATTTAAAACCCATTAAATAAAAATACTAAAATAAATAAACTAAAGTCTTTTTGAATCCAAAGTGCTCTATCGCATGGCCAACTTGCGCTCCTCTCCACTTTGGTCCGATGCACTAGGTACTACCTGGAAAAAATATTAAATAATAGGTTGAGTCGCGAGACTCAGTGTGCAACCCTCGTGCACCATCAGATTGGGCCTTAGCCCCACAAATCAGAATAACAGATATCATATAATAAAATATATGCAAAAACCCAACCTAATCCTAGGTTTCCATCCACTACACACCACCCTTACCTGCCAATCACACCATTGGGGATTTCTACAATCAACCCACACCACTACACACCATCGATGGCAGTCATGCTACTCATCCTCAGATCATGGCAATAGCCACTACAACAGATCATGGCAAAAGCCACTACAACAGATCATGGCAAAAGCCACTACATAGAACACTTCCCCTTTCATCAAATCAAACCCCGTGCAATCACAAAAATCAGCATACTTATAAAACATATCATCTTAACAGGAACATTCACTGAAGAATGACAGAGATCACCAACCTGGTGATTCGCTTTTACCCTCCTCGGGTTTCGAACGTTATGCCGGGATTTCGACATTTAACAGAATATAAGCAGATTTATTAACACATATTAACAGGCAATCTAATGGTGTGAAAAGTTACACACCTGATAACGCGTAGTACTACTCTCTATGTCGATACCCTCGCTAATCTGATCTACTGCCCTTTGTCTACAACCTTGCTCAAAAGCCAGAAGAACGCAAGGATAAGGCCTCTCCTATATTCGGCCAAGGTTATTGCTTTACCCGATTCATACATTTAAATCAACAGATCTCCTTACCTTAAAATCCCGAAAGTAATTCGATTCGAGTGCTACTGAACTCTGGCTTAGAAATCTAAGCGATTGGACCCCCTTCAAATCCAGGAATGCCGCAAATGAGAGAAAATACCTGATTAGTTAACCATATAACCATTTGGCTAAGATCTCTAAAAGCCGAAAAAAGATTGAAATCTCACGAATTGACACTTACCTATACAAATGGTTTCGACTACTCCTTGCAGGAAAATTTGGCAATCACAGCGGAAGATCGAAGCGTAGAAGATTAGAGATCTGAGAATTTCAGCTTTTAAGAAAGTCCCAAATAAGATGAACAAGAGGAAGATTTCGGCTACAAGAACAAACAAGAGTGTAGTTTTAGCTTTTAGTGAATGGGAGAAGAATAACAATGGAGATTAGAAGATTCGGCTAACAGGAAATTTCAAAGAAAGAAGAAAGGGTGAAGGAGGTGGTGATTTTTGGCTTTTTGAAAGAAAGTTGACAGAAATTGTGGAGGGAGAGACTGAGAATTTTGGCACAAAGAATGAAGAAAATGTAGGGTTTAAATGTCGAAATTGATGAGCTATTCCCCCTATTTATAGAAAATTCGGCACCCCCTATGGCTATTAGAAACCGATTTCTTTACTCCTCTAGGTGATGGAATTTCGGCCAACTCTGCTCTCAGTAGATCGCTCCTAATTTTTCTCCTTTTATCTTCCATATTATCAACTATATTATCTACATTATCCTATTCACATAAATCCTCCAATTTTTAGCCTTGTAGCCGTCCACTCCACCTAACCCTAATGCCTAAATTAGCTAACTTGAATCCAAGGAATTGGGCTCCTTGAAACTTAAATTTGGGCCCCTTACTCCTTGGTGTGGTGTCACCTCCTTGTTCCCTAAGTGGTGCTACTGACCATTGGGCCACAAGCCCATTTTGATATTTTAAACACAGGTACTACCTTTTAAGTCCTATAATGCCCAAACAAATAATTTTAATCGAGGCCTCTGCTTAAGCCTGAGCACAATTTGGACCCCTAACACTTAAATTAACTCATTACACATATTCACCCATTAAACGTATAAGCCCAAAAATTTAGGATGTTACATCGATCAGTACACACGGAATCTCTTTAAACATAGATTTCGAATAAGTATACTGGATCAAGTTATGTGGATGTGCAGCGCAGAGCATTTCTGAATCTAGTGCAAGGGAGTAGGTCAGTGGCTGGGTATGAAGCTGAATTTTTACGTCTTAGCCGTTATGCTCGTAGGATGGTAGCCACGGAGCATGAACATTGTGTTAGGTTCGAAGATGGCCTGAGGGATGATTTGCGTGTTTTGATAGCCCCACAGCGGGAGAGGGAATTTGTTGTGCTTGTGGAAAAGGCTAAGATAGCTAAGGAGGTAAAGTGAACTGAGAAACTGAATCGGGATAGAGATAGGAGTGGAAGTAAGAGTAATTTTGAATCATCAGGGGCAGTTGGGCAAACTCAGAAAAGACCTAGGTCAGACAGGCCGAAACAGGATGAGAGACCGGCTGCTGCTAACCAGACACAAAAGTGTGCTCGATGTGGTATGTTCCATACCGGTGAGTATTGGGCAGGCACTGGGAAGTGTTTTGGGTGTGGATCTATAGACCACCAAGTTAGAAAGCATCCCACAAAGAACAGGCGGTGAAGGGCCCACAGGTTAAGAGAATACAACGCCGGGAAGAGGAGGTCAATAACCACCAAGGGGTCGTGGTCAAGTCAATGGTGGCAATGGCACAGGACATGGTCGTGGAGGTGCAGGCTATGTTGAGGCGAGGTGACCAACCTTGGTCTATGCAAAGACGCGTCGCCAAGGGGACGAGAACGCCTAGATGTGAATATCGGTGTGCACTCTACCGTAGTATACTAAGTGTTTATTTTGGCTTTAGAATAAGAGTGCGCAGCGAAAGCATATTAGTGAGACTTAGGTAGTTTGATTACTAGTTAATTGGAAATTTCGAGGACGAAATTTCTTTAAGGGGGTAGAACTGTAACATCCTAAATTTATGGGCCTATGCATTTAGTGTGGGGATATGTTTAATTTGTTAATTTAAGTGATAGGGGTTCAAAATTGGGCTTAGGATTAGGCAAAGGCCTTGATTGAATTATTTTAAGGTGGCGTCATTAACAATAAAAGAGGCCCCAATTTTGGCCAAGAAGGAGCCCATGTTTTTAGGGCCATTTTGGCACCTAAAATGAAGCAAGGAGTGACGCCACAAACAAGGAGTTAGGGGCCCAAAATTTAAGTTTAATAAAGCCCAAATCTTTTAATTTAAGTGAGTTAAATTTAGGCATTAAGATTTGATGAGGTGGACGGCTACAAGGCTCAAAAATAGGAAGATTTAGATGGATTTTATAATTGATAAGATAGTAGATATCTAAAAGGAGAAAAGTTAGGAGCTTATCTACAAGGGAGGTGATGGAAACCTAGAAATGCATGAAAATGGAAATGAAAATGGAGATGGAAATGAAAATGGAAAATCCATCACCTAAGAGGAGTGTAGCCAAAATAGGAGCCCAAGGGGAGCTTAGGGCCAAGTGACCCTAAAATATAAAGTACATGAAATTTGACCCAATAACGGACTTGGAAATGTGGCTGAAGATGCCACCTAAGGCCCTAGGAAATGGCCCAAATGCAAGAGGATTTTGGGCTGAGTTTGAGTCATCTAGGAAGAAAATAAAAGAAGTTTTATTTTTCTTCCATGAGTGGGGAGTTAGACGGCACAAGGGAAGCTAAGAAGAGAGTTTTATTCAATAGAACTTTTGGCTAATTAGGAGATTTGATGGAATTTCATAGTTGATAAAATTAAAACTTATCACAAATGAAGAGTTGGAGGATTTAGGGACACTAAGGCTAATAGTTTCGGCCAAAGAGAGAAAAGTAAAGAGTCATTCTCTTCTCTTCATCTTCTTGCCGAAATCTCCTAGTCAAAGTAACAACAATCTTTTCTCTTTTCTTTAGCCAAATCCTCCTTGTCAAAACTCTCTCCATCTCTTTTCCTTTCTTTTTCTTTTCTTCTACTATCCCTCCACAAAAGCCAAAACTTTGAGATCCCAAATAGTGCCATAGCCGAATATTAAAAGAGATCATCCGGGATTCAAAAACGAGGTAAGTACATCAAGATACATCCGGCAATAAGGTCTCTTCCAAAATTGCATAATAGTTTAAATCTAACAAGTGATTTCGGCAGGAATTAAAAATAAAGATCAACTTCGGGATTTGAGAACTTCAAGGTAAGTAAGTCTATACATTCGGCCAAGGCCAAATCTTAGTCAATTAGATCAAATTGATCAAAAAACTAACCTATTCAGAGATCTAGGTGTTGGCCGATTACAAGGAAAAAGGGAAGGTGAAGTTTTCGGGATTTAAAAATCCATAAGGTAAGCATTTGAAGGTATTCGGCCAAGGTTGTGTGATTACATAGATAAGATCTATAATTATTAAAAAGCCGAAAACTAAGATTTTGTTGAGATTTAAGGTTGGCCGAATAGCAAGTGAAGGAAAACAAAGTTTCCGGGATTTGAATAAACATCAAATCGGCATCAAAGGTAAGCCTCTTTACAAATCCTACTAGGATTTGGATATTATAGCCAAAATAGAATTTATGCTAAGTAATACCTGATAAACCAAATGTAGGAATTAAGGATCTAAACATTAGATCTTGCTTTCGGAATCTCAAGGAATCGCTAAACAAATCAGGTGTGTATTCCACACTATTCTTAATAGTTTTATGGTTTAAATATGTTATATATGTTAATGTGAAAGTGAAAGAAAGTGGCTAAAGTGCCATATAATGGTACAAAGTATTCAGGTACGTTTTCCTACTTCTACTAGGATTTCGAAAAAAAATGTTATACAAGTGAAAAGTGATGTGAAAGTGAAATAAAAATATGTTATGCATGATATTTATTACTTGGGGCATCCGGGTCAATTGAAGAAGGGAAGTGAATGTGATGACTTGGTCTCACTAAGTGAATGTGATGGCTTGGTCTCACTAAGTGAATGTGATGACTTGGTCTCACTAAGTGAATGTGATGACTTGGTCTCACTAAGTGGTAACTTCGGTTACATTACGATGGTGGCTATGCCACAATATTATCGATGGCGAGCACGCCGTCATTGCAATGACGCCTTCGATGGAGTGTAGCGGAAGGAGGTTGACTTAGTAGTCCCCACTTGTACAAGTTGGTATGGGTGGAGTGTAGCGGATGGCATATAGGTTTGGGTTCGGGTTTGCATCATTATCTTGAATTTTTATATGCATATGATTTTTATGGTGTGCCTATTTCTATTATGTTTAGTGTTGGTTACACACTGAGTCTATCGACTCACCCCGTTGTGGGAATATGTTTCAGGTGATGAGCAGTAATGGACCGGGACGGTAGAACTTGTGGTGGCCATGATCGACTTGAAGTTCAGTTTAATTTGAATATTTATTCTATTTTAAGTACTGTACAATTTATTATTTTGGGTTTCATTTTATGTAATAAGGCCACCGTGATTTAATTTTATTTCTACTATAATTACTATGTTATGAATTGAGGCTTTATAAAGAGTAAGCCCACTTAGTATGAAATAAGTTTAAATATTTTGTCACTTGAAGCAAATGGGTTTTGTTATAAAATAAATTTGTTTTCAAATCAAGCCCAACCCACAACGAACTATCTTCCAAAACTCATGACTTTCAAAGTATTGAATGAATTTGAACCAGGTTACTTGAGGAACATACGAGATCCAGTCCATTCTCGTGGGCGGGTGTGGGGTGTTGATTTGGTATCGAGCCAGTTCAAACTCTCGGCTGTGGCCTAAGGCCCAAAATGATTTTAAAAAATAAGGCCAAATGAGTTTTATGAAAGTATTTTTACAAATGGGCAGTATAAAGACATGGCCCCTAAGTCTCCAACCCATGATCCACCGGTAAGTACCCCTAACTCTATGTGTGATTCGTGATTTATATAAGGGTAGAAAAGGCATGGAACGTGAGAATAGCATGATAGGAACTTGAACCTAGGATTAGACTACTCAAACACAAACACATAAGATTTAAGGCACTAAACCAACCTATGACTAAGTCAATTAAGCTAGGGTGTGGCAACCATGGTACGCATGTCTAGGAGTGGATCCTGAAGAGCTTGGTATTTAAGCAGTCCTAGTGACTCACCTCCTCTTCTCGAATCCTACCTGGTGCGTAGCTTCGGTTCACCCTAACCTAGAGGACTTAGCGGGTGTGGCAACCCCTGTACGCATGTCTAGGAATGGTTTCAGTGGGAGCTTGGTATTTAAGCAGTCCACGTGACTCACCTCCTCTCCACTCGAATCCTGCCTGGTGCGTAGCTTTGGTTCACCCTGACCAAGAAGGCTCAGTCATAGGCTAAACTCAATACCTAAAACCCGAAAGGGAATTAGCCATTTTTTTTAAAAAAAACACTTAATATTAAAATTCTTAAATCACTTTCTTTCTCTTATCCTTAATTCACGAAAACTATTTTTGTACACAATTATTTTCGAAAAATTTTTGATCCATACAAATTACAAAAATGCCCTTAGTGGTAAAATTACCAAAATGCCCTTGGTTTATAAAATGTCCAACTACTCAATAGTTTTGCCAAAATTTCATTATGTTATAAAAGTCCAAAACCCTAATTTGCAAACTATCAAAAATACCGTGATTTTGGAAAATTACAAATTGCCCCTAACTTACCAAAATTTCCAAAATGACACGATTTCTAAAATTTTTGCAACTTCATCGTCTTTGGAAAATAAATTTCTCAAAAGAACCCTCAAAGTTTTGCAACTTGAAATATCCCTGATTTATTAAAATTTTACAATTTACCCCGTTTGTGGAAAAATTACCAAAATACCCCAAGTCTAAAAATTTTGAAATACCCTGATTTCAAAAATTCTCCAAAACACCCCAGGAACTTTAAAATTTCAAAAATACTTTGTGACAAAAACACCAAGGAACCTTATTTTGACAAATTACGAAAATACCCCTGTAGGACAAATTACGAAAATACCCCCGGGTAGTGGTAAAACAACAACAACGAAAACTACAACATTTCTCTGAATGAACGAAAGTTCATACTTGTTTGATGGATGAATGAATGAATGGAAAAGACTGTGTGTTTGTATGAATACGAAAGAACCACTCTTAAAACCCTTTCCATAAAACTCCTTCGCTAATAAATAAGTGGAACAAAGACTAATCCATAAAATTTCTAAATCAGATCTCAACGCTAGAAAATGAGTTCTAGAGGACGCGGTCGTCAAGGACGCGGTAGAGGAAGAATAACTGTGTCAGAACCCGTTAGATCAGGTCAAGGTTCGACAATGAGTTACCACCGCCACCACCACCCCCACCGTTAACGCGGCGCGAGCAGAACGATGGGGATGAGGTCGTGTCGCAGCTATGTTGCAGTATTGGAAATGGTGGGGCGTGGGTGGAAATTCGGGAGCTCAAAATCATGACCAGCGACTCCGAGCCAATAGGCCGAGGTGTTCCGTGGAGTGTCCGGTGTGGCACCCAGATCACCGAGTATTGGTTGGAAGCAATCGGCGTATTATGGATGAACTCGACCGACCCCGAGGAGAAGTTGCGAGGATGGGAGCCCTGTTACGTGATGAAGCATACCAATGGTGGCTAATCGTTCAGTGATGGTGCCACGGCAGAGGATCCGACGTGGGAGTATGCTAAGGGCATATCGGAAGAAGTATGTCAATTTTCGGTATATTGATGAGCAGCGAAAAGCTTTTCTAGGACTAGTTCAGGGGAACAAATCAGTAGCGGCATATGAGGCTGAATTTTTGAGGTTAAGCCGATATGCTCGAGGAGTAGTCGCGACTGAACATGAACGCTGTGTCCATTTTGAGGATGGATTAAGGGATGACCTAAGGTTATTGATAGCTCCACATCAGGAGCGGGAGTTCTCCACGTTGGTTGAAAAGGCTAAGGTAGCTGAAGGAATCAAGGACTCGACTAGGCAGAACTCTGACAGGAATAGACCCAAGAGAGGTTATGGATCATCGGGAAATGTGCAGAAAAGGCCCAGAACTGAGGGGTCGAAGGGTCAGCAAGTTGATACCAGAGGGCAGTATCGTCCTTGTGAGTATTGTGGAAAGAAGCACTTTCGGTGAGTGTTGGAAAAGATAGGAGCATGTCTTAAATGTGGGTCTAAGGACCATATGCTCAAAGACCGTCCAAAGATATCGATGATGATGAGACGACCAAGAACTCGTAATGTTAATCGGTAGGTAGGGAGGACAATGACCTCAACGAGGTCGAGGTTCAAATTACGAGGTAATGGTTCCGGCCAAGGTCGTGGAGCACCAAGCGGAGGTGTTGAAGGTTCGAAGCAAGGTAGCCAAGGTTAGTTTATGCGATTACCGTGCGAGGATAGTGACGCGCTGAGACGAGACAACGAGTAAGTTTCTTATTTATGGATTATACTTCATTACTTTACTCGCTATAAGATTAGTTCGATCTTATGTTGCTAATGAAGTGTATGGAACCTTGATTGTGAACTTAGAGAATGTGCCTAAAAAGTATGATAGTTCTTTAAGATCGAGTCTGTGACAATAGCGTAGTGTGGTGAGTTAAACTATGCGGATGAACGATAGTAAGTAATTTCGAGGACGAAATTATTTTTAAGGGGTAGAAGCGTAACATCTGAATAGGGCCTATGCATTTCAGTTTAATTGTATGAAATGACAAGTTTTAAGTACTATGAATAAATTTTGATACTTTTGGAAACCTAGAAATGCATGAAAATGGAAATGAAAATGGAGATGGAAATGAAAATGGAAATGGAAATGGAAATGGACATTTTTGGAAACCTAAGTAAATTAGGAAAGTGAACATTTTGGAAACCAAGCCAAAATAGGAAACTAAACATTTTGGTAACCAAACCAAAATAGGAAACTAAACATTTTGGAAACCAAACCAAAATAGGAAACTAAACATTTTGGAAACCAAGCCAAAATAGGAAACTAAACATTTTGGAAACTTGGAAAATACAGAGTAGCCTTGAAAATTTTAGGAAACTTAAAATGACCCGAATGTCGAATTTAAGAGCCCAAAGGGAGCTTACGCCAAGTGACCCTAAAAATATAAAGTACATGAAATTTGACCCAATAACGGACTTGGAAATGTGGCTCAAGATGCCACCTAAGGCCTAGGAAATGGCCCAAATGCAAGAGGTTTTGGGCCTGAGTTTGAGTCATCTAGGAAGCAAATAAAAGAAGTTTTATTTTGCTTCCATGAGTGGGAGTTGACGGCACAAGGGAAGCTAAGAAGAGGAGTTTTTATTCAATAGAACTTTTGGCTAATTAGGAGATTTGATGGAATTTCATAGTTGATAAAATTAAAACTTATCACAAATGAAGAGTTGGAGGATTTAGGGACACTTAGGCTAATAGTTTGACCAAAGAGAGAAAAGCAAAGAGTCATTCTCTTCTCTTCATCTTCTTGTCAAATCTCCTAGTCAAAGTAACAACAATCTTTTCTCTTTTCTTTAGTAGAATCCTCCTTGTCAAAACTCTCTCCATCTCTTTTCCTTTCTTTTCTTTTCTTCTACTATCCTCCACAAAAGCCAAAACTTTGAGATCCCAAATAGTGCCATAGCTGAATATTAAAAGAGATCATCCGGGATTCGAAAACGAGGTAAGTACATCAAGATACATCCGGCAATAAGGTCTCTTCCAAAATTGCATAATAGTTCAAATCTAACAAGTGATTTCGGCAGGAATTAAAAATAAAGATCAACTTCGGGATTTGAGAACTTCAAGGTAAGTAAGTCTATACATTCGGCCAAGGCCAAAGCTTAGTCAATTAGATCAAATTGATCAAAAAACTAACCTATTCAGAGATCTAGGTATTGGCCGATTACAAAGAAAAAGGGAAGGTGAAGTTTTCGGGATTTAAAAATCCATAAGGTAAGCATTTGAAGGTATTCGGCCAAGGTTGTGTGATTACATAGATAAGATCTATAATTATTAAAAAGCCGAAAACTAATATTTTGTTGAGATTTAAGGTTGGCCGAATAGCAAGTGAAGGAAAACAAAGTTTCCGGGATTTGAATAAACATCAAATCGGCATCAAAGGTAAGCCTCTTTACAAATCCTACTAGGATTTGGATATTATAGCCAAAATAGAATTTATGCTAAGTAATACCGATAAACCAAATGTAGGAATTAAGGATCTAAACATTAGATCTTGCTTCGTAATCTCAAGGAATCGCTAAACAAATCGGTGTGTATTCCACACTATTCTTAATAGTTTTATGGTTTAAATATGTTATATATGTTAATGTGAAAGTGAAAGAAAGTGGTTAAAGTGCCATATAATGGTACAAAGTATTGAATCGTTTTCCTACTTCTACTAGGATTTCAAAAAATGTTATACAAGTGAAAAGTGATGTGAAAGTGAAATAAAATATGTTATGCATGATATTTATTACTTGGGGCATCTGGGTCAATTGAAGAAGGGAAGTGAATGTGATGACTTGGTCTCACTAAGTGAATGTGATGACTTTGGTCTCACTAAGTGAATGTGATGACTTCGGTCTCACTAAGTGGTAACCGGTTACATTACGAGTGGTGGCTATGCCATAATATTATCGATGGGCGATGAGCACGCCGATTGCGATGGCGCCTTCGATGGAGTGTAGCGGAAGGAGGGTTGACTTAGTAGTCCCCACGGTGTCTGAGTTGGTACGGTGGAGTGTAGCGGATGGCATATAGGTTTGGGTTCGAGGTTTGCATCATTATCTTGAATTTTTATATGCATATGATTTTTATGGTGTGCCTATTTCTATTATGTTTAGTGTTGGTTACACACTGAGTCTATCGACTCACCCTGTTGTGGGAATATGTTACGGTGATGAGCGGTAATGGATGGGACAATGAGAACTTGTGGTGGCCATGATCGACTTGAAGTTCGATTTAATTTGAATATTTATTCTATTTTAAGTCTTGTACAATTTATTATTTTGGGTTTCATTTTATGTAATAAGGCCACCGTGATTTAATTTTTATTTCTACTATAATTACTATGTTATGAATTCGTGGCTTTATAAAGAGTAAGCAAATCGACTCTTGCATGGCAAAGGGGTGCCAATTTTCCTCTCATTTAGCTTGAATTTTAATTAATTAGGAAGGGCATTTTCGGTTTTATACATGACGTGTCAAAATATCTATAAATAGGGGGGATAACTCCTTGATTCTGACATTGAAAACCCTAATTTCTTCTCCCATTGTGCCGAAATTCCTTAGCCTCTCCCTCTCCAATTTCTTTTCTCCAATTTCTTCAAAAGCCAAAACTCCTCTCCACTTTTTCCTCCTTGTGCCGATTTCTCTAAAAAGCCGAAGCATCTATAGTCTTTTCTTTTATTCATCCTATTTGAGAATTAGTTCTATTCTTTCGGCATTTAAAACTTTCCTTTGGCATTGTCGAATCTCCTTTCCAAGTGTTAGCCAAATTTCCTATACTAAGGTAAGTGCTGATTTCTGTTAGATCTCATATTCTATTTCAGTTCTTAAAAGGCAAAAGCTGAAAAATTAACAGTTTAATGATTCTATGTTGGGCGGCAATTCGGGATTTGAAGGAAGCTTGGTCAATTAGATCTAAAAGCCGAAAATAGCTAGTCTCCACTTTCAGGAATTTTAAGGTAAGAAGATTTCCCTAGATTTCTATTAGATTTGATCATTATATACAAGATCTTAAGGTTATAATGAGAATTAACGATTAAATATGGTGATAGTAGTTCGATAAGGACTTGTGATGGAATTAAATATGGATCGTGCAAAGGAGAAAATCCTAAGTTTAAGAAAAGAGCGATATCGCCATTCGAGATTGGCCACTTGGTTGTGGACCGCTTTTGAACAACACCTTAGGCAGATAGCGATGAGTGTCGACTAAGGATAGCGTCGACATAGAAAGCATCGTCTTATCGGTAATCGTGTGTATATCTCTAACACACTAATAAACCCGTATGTATGACTATATATATGTTATGGGCTTAAAAGATGGAATGAAATTTGTTTAGACAATCAAATGGAACCCTAAAAGGGTTAGGCAAGGATGCTGCACGTAAACATAGAACTCCCTATGTGTATCGGAAAATATATATGACTGCATGATGTTTTCTTTATGTGTATGCATGGGGTGGGAATATGATATTGAAGGGGAAGTGCATGATAGGTCACTTGGTGATCGGTGGTATAAATCCCACATATACAAATGTTAGGTCACATAGTGATCGGTGGCTATGCCACATTCAATGATTCCTAATTAATAGGAATAGGCAGTGCGGCTATCGTTTTGGTGTGTAGCGGATGGAGGGTTGATTGTAGAAATCCCCAAGGTGTGATGGTTGGTACGGGTTGGTGTGTAGAGGATGGAAACGTAGGATGGGTTGGGTTATTCATTATTTAACGTTTACCATGTGATTATGATTGTTACCTTCATGTATGGGCTAGGGCCCATAATGTGTTTGTGGGCTCGGGTCGTTGTGTGTTTTGAGATTTATACATTGAGTCTTGGTGACTCACGCTTTCCTTTTCTCTACTCTTCCAGATGAGCGAAGAATCGTGGACATGGAAGCCGAGACGGACTCGAGGGCCATCAAGTTTTATTTCTACAAACAATTTTGGGGTTTCTTTAAATTTTATTTTATTTTATTTGAGAATATTTATGTAATCAGGCCCCTAGTTTTATTCAACTAAGTAGTTTTCAATGTTATGCAACTTATGAATTTATGACAAGGTTTATTTATACGTAATAATAATACAAAGAGGTTTATTTCCAAAAAGTCACTTCTTTATTCAAATTTTAAATAATTAACTTGTGTTTTCAAAATTCGATAAAGTGTTATGTGTTCCATAACACGCCAGATCTGGTCGAAACGCATGGGCCGAGTTTGGGGTGTTACAATAAAAATAATACTAAAGTTAAAACTTTGTTAATAAAAAAATAAAAATAATACTAAAAATTTAAATCCAAAATTTAAAACTAAGTTCTCAAATGCTACGTAAATTGGATAGTAAAATACTTCCAAATATAACATTCATGATTCCATTGATTTGTAAAATGCTTATTTAGTAGAGAATTCAAATTTCTTAAATTATTTAGGGCTAATATGCAAATTTAGTGAAATTTGAAATTTACCACTATACTTCACTCTCATCAATATTTTAAAACTTTTTATAATGTCAAAATAATAATTTTTCATTTTAAAGGTCCCCTGGATTCCTGTTCACAAAAGTTCAATTTAATTTTCAAATACAAAGACTTAATATTTAACTTGAATTTTTATTTAATTTCAAAAATAAAAATTCAAACCACGTAATGGTGTTATTTGAAGGGCAAGAGAGATGGCCTTAAAAGAACTGAATAAAGTGCAAAATCACAATACTATATAGTTTTAACTTTGTCAATATTTCGGTATCCAAAAAGAAAGCACCCATTTACATCAACAACTACAATGTTTTAATCAAAATAATTGACGGCGTCTTCAAAGTTTCTCTTACCATCAATATGGGTCTTGGCTAAACTCCATGCACCAACACGTTCCAACTGAGGCCTAAAAGGGAGGGAAAAAAACATCTGATATTAAGAATATAATTTTATATCATTGTAGCAAAAATTGAAGGCTTAATGGGCAAGAACCAAAAAAGGCCCCTATACGTTTCCAAAAAAACCGATTGAACCCCCAGACGTTAGAATTATAAAAAATTAAGGCCTTTATCATTAAAGTCATCCATCAAAGTTACAAAGCTAAAAGTGCCATTTTTTTGCTTGTTTTCATCACATGGCAAAAACTAGTATTTAAAGTAAAAAACATTAAAAAAATCAACAACCATTTATAAAAATTCATAGAAAATCGGAAAATATTTTTTTATAATTTTTTTTACTTATGGCCACATGGCAAAAATAGCTTGAAGAAAACCGGCACCCTTGGCTTTGTAACATTGACCGTTAACTTTAACAGTCAAAGGGCTTGATTGATTGATTGTAATTCAAATGTTCAAGGGCTCAATTGAGTGAAAACAAAAAAGTTCAGGGAGCTTAATTGATTTTTTGAAAAAGTTTGGGGGCTTTTCTTTACCCTTTAGCAAAAATTAAAGTATATTTGATTAATATATAATATATCATTCTGCTCCATAAAAATAATAATTAAAAATATAAACACACACATTTCCATCAGCAGACCACATCAACAGGCACCAAATGAGCCCTAAAAATCAATATTGTTAATAATAATAAAAGCTTCCATGTCCTTTTGTAGCAATAAAAAGTGAGTAAGATTTATTATTATTATTATTATAACTCACAACTACAAACAAAACAAACACATCGGAGAAACGACCTCCATAATCTATTAATGGTTTTTCAGATATACATCTGCAGTCTGCAGCATTCATCTTCATATGTAATTCATTCCATTTTCATTTTTAACTTCTTAAGTGTTGGAGCTTCATCAGTCAAGCACGCAAGAATAAAATCAAAGAAACGAGGAAAAAACAATACACAAATATAATTATCACTCTCAAACCTTCTTACTTTCCAAGAAAACAAACGATTCATATGATATACAAAACCGGAAATATAGGATGGCAAAATATTTAACAAGAATTTCTAAATAAACATTTTTGTCCCCTACTAATTACTTTTTCTCTACTTCAAATTCTCTACTGGCTTACCTTTCATATACTTCCAGAAAGAATTGATGTCCAAAAACCTTGGTGCCTATATCAAAACATTAAAATAACAATATTCATTTAATATGAATTTAAAAAACAAATTTACAACGATAGTATAATTTTTCTATATTCCTTACCTGTTTACTCTTGCATAAGTGATTAAACCTTCAAATAAATGAAGATACAGGCATGGTAGTAGCGTACTCAACTCATTCTCGATGTCAATGATGCTAATCTATCAAATAAACAATTTAAGTAAAAGTTCATAACAAAAGTAAATAGAATATCATAATAAAAAATATTGAAATATTACTTTTGTGAACATTTGGTTGATGATTGTAAATAGAATGAAGCGGTGAACATTTGGTTGATGAATTAAATAGAATGACGCACCAATTACAAGCACGGAGACTCCCAATTATATGGATATTTTTTCTCAAGTGAGATAGGCATAAGTCAAAATTATAGTCAGCAATCTCTCCACACTTTATCATGTGATCCAAATGTACAATGAAATTGAACTTATCAATAGGTCTCCAAAATAAAGGCGCATCCAATAAAAACGGGAGACTCAAAAATTTCCTATCCATTTGGACATAGGCAAATAAGTAAACAAAAAAATTATGAAATTATTGAAGTAGAACATATGAGTTATCGAACTTTAAAATAAATATATGAAAGATAACTTACAAGTTTTGACAATCGAGCAGGGTAAGAAAACATGATAGTTCATTCAGCATATTGAAATTCTCATGATTTCGAATACCAGATTCGAATGGCATATTGACGATGCAGCTCATCAAATGTTTCAACTCATCAATATCACCTTCCATTGGTTGGTCAGATGCATTCAAATTGGGTAAAAACTTTACCGCCACACCGAAATTAGTGATGAAAATGGACTTTGCCAAATATTTCGTGTAAATGCTCCTATCAATTTTAGCCCATATACTAACTAGATCCTTTAAGATCTTAACGGAATCCTCCTTAATATAATTGAACCATTCACTCTGATTTCGGTTCTCACTTTCCCACCCCTCCATCTTTTCTCTAAAGTATGTTAGAATATTTTTAGAATATTCTAGTGCAACCAGTCATTCATCTTGATACCGTACAAGATGATGGCAACTTAATATCCAGTCCTCATGATACTCTACTAAATGTTTGTATACTTCTAAAGTTTTCTCTTCGTCTTTAAACGCTAAGAAAGTGGAGCAAATTTCTTTTTCACAAATTTTTAAAACTCCAAAACACACACAATCATCCCGTTTTATAATAGCAATATCCGGTTCCGACATAGCCGTTCCAAACCAAAAATAATAGATGCTTATTTTCTACTTTGGAATCCAAATAAACCAAATTAGCCTAAATTGCAGTAAAAAGAAAAAGAAATGACCCAACATATTGCAACAAACATTGGAGGAGCAACAGCAAGAAAGATGTATCTATCCTACTTGGGGAAAGCAAGATCATGACAGAAAAAACATAAAAAGTACAATAAGCACAGAATAGAAAAATGCTCTCAATCAATATCCAAAAAAGAGATAGCAAGAACAAAGCACAAGTTGGAACACCATACCACTCAATATTATGTAATCAATACCTAAATATATGAATAGTAGTCAAACCAGTAGCAATATCAGCGGCTGGCTTCCCAAGCCTGATAACAAATAAGGTTAGGTATGAAGTTATTTTAACTTTTAAGGATAAAAAGGAAAAATCATAGATAAAATATGGTTATATTTTTCAAAGGAAAAGGCTTCTTGGTTCATTGTAGGTTCACCGAACGCTTCGACTCTAGTCAAAGCAAAATAGCCTTTTGGAGTTTGTAACTGCATTGAGTCTATGTGCCTTTGTGGAGGCAATCAGTGATCCAAAGGAAGTCAAACTTAGAAAAAAAGTCTTCCCATTAAAGTTTCCCATGATTCTCACACCAAACGAAAGGAATCAAATATGAATTTTAAATTTTTAAAGGAATTAATGTGTAATTTTATCATTGTAGATTAGATCTTAACATAATTTATCATTGTAGATTAGATCTTATTCAATTTCAATGCAAACATAAGATGAAAAGTACTAAAATTTGCCCTGCATAGCATCAAACATGGTAGCCTTCCTTGGTACTTATAAAAGAAAAACTTTCAGTGGAAAATCAAACTAATCATTATCAAAAGCTCATAGTTTTCCACAGCAAAAACTAACTACTCTTATAAGTTACTTTCAGTCACATGGCGACAAGCAAGTATGCACAAATATTTAATACCATTAAACTTTCTGTATTATGGTGATAAGGGGTGGAGTTTACAATATGTCATACATTCAATTTAAAATACTCTTACAAGTTGGAATATTTGTATAAAGATGGAAGCATGGTAATGAATTTGATTCCTTTCCTAATGGATGATATATGCATTTTTTATATAATGGACAGTTCCTTTCCTCAAAAACATGTCATTTGAAATCTTAAAATAATCTTAAAATGTAAACCAATGAATTTTAAAATAATTATATAAAAAGAATTCAAATATTTTTGAATTTTATTTAATAAATAGAGAAAATCTAAATTCTAAAAAGGAGGATGAGGCGAACTCTTAAAATACATCTTCATTTCGAGAGAAAACCTTCATTTTCCATTTATCTTCTTGTTTGGTTACCGGGAAAATGCGAGAATCTAGGAGGAAAAGAAATGGGAAAAAAATGCTTTCCTTGTTAAAGCTATACAATGCACCCAACTGTGATCTATCTTATGCTTAGATTAATAGGTTGGATTTTTTTTATTTCTAGTACGCTTTAAAGCATATATTGAAATTATTCCTTTGCGGTATCTTTGAAACCAAAAGAAAAAAGCAAAAGCAGAACTCAACCAGAAATGAAGATTGAAGAAGAAGCTTACAACTTGGGGAGCTCGAGACCACAAAATTGAAGATACTCTCTCAATGTCTTTGTCGGGAATGTTTGGGAGGATGAGGAGGACGAGAAGAGGAAGTTAGCTTAGGATTTTGATTTTAGAAATGGATAAAAGGGAGGAACGGAGGAAGCCCGAGAAAGGCACGTGAAAAAATAAAATAAAAACAATACTAAAGTTAAAATTTTATTAATAAAAAATAAATATAATATTAAAATTTAAATCCAAAATTTCAAACTAAGTTCCCAATGCTACATAAATTGGATAGTAAAGTACTTCCAAATATAACATTCATGATTCCATTGATTTCTAAAATGCTTATTTAGTAGAGAATTCAAATTTCTTATATTATTTAGGGCTAATATGCAAATTTAAGTGAAATTTGAAATTTACCACTATACTTCACTCTCATCAATATTTTAAAACTTTTTATAAGGTCAAAATAACAATTTTTCATTTTAAAGGTCCACTGGATTCCTTTTCACAAAAGTTCAATTTAATTTTCAAATACAAAGACTTAATATTTAACTTGAATTTTTATTTAATTTAAAAAAAATTCAAACCACGTAATGGTGTTATTTGAAGGGCAAGAGAGATGGCCTTAAAAGAACTGAATAAAGTGCAAAATCACAACACTATATAATTTTAACCTTCTCAATATTTCGGTCTCCAAAAAGAAAGCACCCAATTACATCAACAACTACAAAGTTTTAATCAAAATAATTGACGGCGTCTTCAAAGTTTCTCTTACCATCAACATGGGTCTTGGCTCAACTCCATGCACCAACACATTCCAACTGAGGCATAAAAGGGAGAGAAAAAGAATCTTAGATTAAGAATATAATTTTATATCATTGCAGCAAAAATTGAAGGCTTAATGGGCAAGAACCAAAAAAGGCCCATATACGTTTCCAAAAAAACCGATTGAACCCTTAGACGTTAGATTTATAATAAATTAAGCCCTTTATCATTAAAGTTATCCATCAAAGTTACAAAGCCAAAAGTGTCATTTTTTTGCTTGTTTTCATCACATGGCAAAAACTAGTATTTAATGTATAAAACATTAAAAAAAATCAACAACCATTTATAAAAAAGTCATAGAAAATTGGAAAATATTTTTTTTACAATTTTCTTTTGACTTATGGCCACGTGGAAAAAACAACCTGAAGAAAATCAGCACCCTTGGCTTTGTAACATTGACCGATAATAAAAGTCATAGGGCTTGATTGATTGATTGTAATTCAAATGTTCAAGGGCTCAATTGAGTGAAAACAAAAAAGTTCAGGGAGCTTAATTGATTTTTTGAAAAAGTTTGGGGGCTTTTCTTTACCCTTTAGCAAAAATTAAAGTATATTTGATTGATATATAATATATCATTCTGCTCCATAAAAATAATAATTAAAAATATAAACACACACATTTCCATCAGCAGACCACATCAACAGGCACCAAATGAGCCCTAAAAATCAACATTGTTAATAATAATAAAAGCTTTCATGACCTTTTACAGCAATGAAAAGTGAGTAAGATTTATTGTTATTATTATTATTATAACTCACAACTACCAACAAAACAAACACATCGGAGAAACGATATCCATAATCTATTAATGGTTTTTCAGATATACATCTGCAGTCTGCAGCATTCATCTTCATATGTAATTCATTCCATTTTCATTTTTAACTTCTTACGTGTTGGAGCTTCATCAGTAAGCACGCAAGAACAAAATCAAAGAAACGAGGAAAAAAACAATACACAGATATAATTATCACTCCCAAACCTTCTTACTTTCCAAGAAAACATACGATTCATATGATATACAAAACCGGAAATATAGGCTGGCAAAATATTTAACAAGAATTTCCAAATAAACATTTTGTCCCTACTAATTACTTTTCTCTACTTCAAATTCTCTACTTTATTACCTTTCATATACTTCCGTAAAGAATTGATGTCCAAAACCTTAGTGCCTATATCAAAACATTAAAATAACAATATTCATTTAATATGAATTAAAAAAACAAATTTACAACGATAGTATAATTTTTCTATATTCCTTACGTGTTTACTCTTGCATAAGTGATTAAACCTTCAAATAAATGAAGATACAGGCATTGCAGTAGCGTACTCAACTCATTCTCGATGTCAATGATGCTAATCTATAAAATAAACAATTTAAGTAAAAGTTAATAACAAAAGTAAATAGAATATCATAATAAAAAATATTGAAATCTTTCTTTTTGTGTTATATTGTCGTTGTAATGACAGTAAACATTAGAGCAGTACCGTACTACAGAAGAATAGCGAAGGGAACGGTGAACATTTGGTTGATGATTGTAAATAGAATGAAGCACCGGATTCTAACGCACCAGAGACTCCCAATTATATGGATATTTTTTTCTCAAGTGAGATAGGCATAAGTCAAAATTATAGTCAGCAATCTCTCCACACTTTATCATGTGATCCAAATGTACAATGAAATTTAACTTATCAACAGGTCTCCAAAATAAAGGTGCATCTAATAGAAACGGGAGACTCACAAATTTCCTATCCATTTGGACATAGGCAAATAAGTAAACAAAAAAATTATGAAATTAATGAAGTAGAACATATGAGTTATCAAACTTTAAAATAAATATATGAAAGATAACTTACAAGTTTTGACAATCGAGTAGGGTAAGAAAACATGATAGTTCATTTGGCATATTGAAATTCTCATAATTTCGGATACCAGATTCGAATGGCATATTGACGACGCAGCTCATCAAATGTTTCAACTCATCAATATCACCTTCCATTGGTTGGTCAGCTGCATTCAAATTTGGTAAAAACTTTACCGCCCCACCGAAATTAGTGATGAAAATGGTCTTTGCCAGATCTTTCGTGTAAATGCTCCTATCAATTTTAGCCCATATACTAACCAGATCCTTTAAGATCTTAACGGAATCCTCTTAATATAATTGAACCATTCACTCTGATTTCGGTTTTCACTTTCCCACCCCTCCATCTTTTCTCTAAAGTATGTTAGAATATTTTTAGAATATTCTAGTGGAACCAGCCATTCATCTTGATACTGTACAAGATGATGGCAACTTAATATCCAGTCCTCATGATACTCTACTAAATGTTTGTATACTTCTAAAGCTTTCTCTTCGTCTTTAAACACCAAGAAAGTGGAGCAAATGTCTTTTCCACAAATTTTTAGCACTCCAAAACACACACAATCATCCCGTTTTATAATAGCAATATCCAGTTTCGACATAACTGTTGCAAACCAAAAATAATAGATGCTTATTTTCTACTTTGGAATCCAAATAAACCAAATTAGCCCAAATTGCAATAAAAAGAAAAAGAAATGACCCAACATATTGCAACAAAAATTGAAGGAGCAACAGCAAGAAAGTTGTATCTATGCTACTTGGGGAAAACAAGATCATGACAGAAAAAAACATAAAAAGTACAATAAGCACAGAATAGAAAAATGCTCTCAATCAGTATCCAAAAAAGAGATAGCAAGAACAAAGCACATGTAACACCCTAAACCCGGCCCATGAGTCCTGACCGGATCTGGCATGTCACGGAGTAAAACGATTTGAAGTAATTTGAGTGTCTGGTGAAAATTTGATAAAATTCGGCTAAGGTAAAATAGGGTTTGATAAAACTCAGTTGGGATTATCTTTATAAACATGGTTGTATTGAAAAACCCTTTGATCATGTAAAATTTTAAAATCGTCAAAGTTATAGTTGACTTGGTGTATTTTGTTACCTGATGGTAACATCTTTGAAAACTCGTAAAAGTTATTAAGTTGGAAAAGTTACTTTTAACCGGTTCGCTTAACATTTATAAATATCATTTGTAATATATCATACGTAAAATTTAACAGTAAAATAAACATCCAAAAAAATAATTAGCGGCCTTATTACAACCCAAAATAAAAAGACTTAGAAAATAAGTAATATTAACTATAACAAAGTAAATTCAAATCCAACGATAAGCATGCCCGCCTCAAGTCCTCTCCGGCTCCATCTCCGCGATCTTCTCATCTGCAAAATGGTAAGGGAAGGGGTGAGTCACCAAGACTCAGTGTGTAAATCCCCCACCCGGAAATGTAACTCATACACAGATTATTAATAAACATGCAAATATGCAACCCCACTAACCATCCATACTCCTTAACTACCCCGTGTGGTCAAAACCACTAGTGGTCAAAACCACTGGTGACTAGTGTCACAATTTAAATGATGGGGCCAACCCATCTTGTGGTCAAAACCACTGATGACCATAGGTCACAAATATCATAATGTGGTCAAAACCTTTGGTGGTACCAAACCACGGACTTAGTCACAAATTTTAGCACTCCAAAACACACACAATCATCCCGTTTTATAATAGCAATATCCGGTTTAGACATAAGCTGTTTTGCAAACCAAAATAATAGATGCTCATTTTCTACTTTGGAATCCAAATAAACCAAATTAGCCCAAATTGCAATAAAAAGAAAAAGAAATGACCCAACATATTGCAACAAAATTGAAGAACAACAAACAACAAAGATGTATCTATGCTACTTGGGAAAGCGAGATCATGATAGAAAAAAACATAAAAAGTACAATAAGCATAGAATCTCCTAGAAAAGCAAGAACAAAGCACAAGTTGGAACACCATACCACTCAATATTATGTAATCAAAACCTAAATATATGAATAGTAGTCAAACAAGTAGTAACACAATAAACCAGTAGCAATATCAACGGCTGCCTTCCAAACCCTGATAACAAATAAGGTTAGGTATGAAATTATTTTAACTTTTAAGGATAAAAAGGAAAAATCATAGATAAAATATGGTTATATTTTTCAAAGGAAAAGGCTTCTTGGTTCACTATAGGTACACCGAAGGCTTCGACTCTAGTCAAAGCAAAATAGCCTTCTGGAGTTTGTAACTGCATTGAGGCTATGTGCCTTTGTGGAGGCAATCAGTGATCCAAAGGAAGTCAAACTTAGAAAAAAAGTCTTCCCATTAAAGTTTCCAATGATTGTCACACAAAACGAAAGGAAACAAATATGAATTTTAAATTTTTAAAGGAATTAATGTGTAATTTTATCATTGTAGATTAGATCTTAACATAATTTATTATTGTAGATTAGATCTTTTTCAATTTCAATGCAAACATAAGATGAAAAGCACTAACATTTGCCCTGCATAGCATCAAACATGGTAGCCATCCTTGGTAATTATAAGAGAACAACTTTCAGTGGAAAATCAAACTAATCATTATCAAAAGCTCATAGTTTTCCACAGGAAAAACTAACTACTCTTATAAGTTACTTTCGATCATGCATGGCCGACAAGCAAGTATACACAAATATTTTATACCATTAAACTTACTGTATCAAGGTGATAAGAGGGTGGAGTTTACAATATGTCATACATTCAATTTAAAATTCTTTACAAGTTGGAATATTTGTATAAAGATGGAAGCATGGCAATGAAATTGACAGTTCCTTTCCTAATGGACAGTATATATGTATTTTTTTATATAATGGGCAGTTCCTTTCCTAAAAACATGTCATTTGAAATCTTAAAATAGTCTTAAAATGTAAACCAATGAATTTTTAAAATAATTATATAAAAAGAATTGAATATTTTTGAATTTTATTTAATAAAGAGAGAAAATCTAAATTCTAAAAGGAGGGACAGAGGCCAACTCTTAAAATATGTCTTCATTTCGAGAGAAAACCTTCATTTTCCATTTATCTTCTTGTTTGGTTACTGGGAAATGCGAGAATCGAGGAGGAAAATAAATGGGAAAAAAAATGCTTTCCTTGTTAAAGCTATACAATGCACCCAATGTGATCATCTTATGCTTTGATTAATAGGCTAGATTTTTTTTATTTCTAGTACGATTTAAAGCATATATTGAAATTATTCCTTTGCAGATATCTTTGAAACCAAAAGAAAAAAAAAAGCAGAACTCAACCAAGAAATGAAGATTGAAGGAGAAGCTTACAACTTGCGGGAGCTCCGAGACCACAAAATTGAAGATGCTCTCTCAATGTGCTGTCGGGAATGTTTGAGAGAAAGAGGGAGGAAGATGAAGAGGAAGTTAGGTTAGGGATTTTGATTTTTAGAAATGGATAAAAGGGGAGGAACGGAGGAAGCCTGAGAAAGGCACGTGAAAGAATAAAATAAAAATAATACTAAAGTTAAAATTTTATTAATAAAAAAATAAAAATAATATTAAAATTATAATCCAAAATTTAAAACTAAGTTCCCAAATGCTACATAAATTGGATAGTAAAGTACTTCCAAATATAATATTCATGATTCCATTGATTTGTAAAATGCTTATTTAGTAGAGAATTCAAATTTCTTAAATTATTTAGGGCTAATATGCAAATTTAAGTGAAATTTGAAATTTACCACTATACTTCACTCTCATGAATATTTTAAAACTTTTTATAAGGTCAAAATAATAATTTTTCATTTTAAAAGTCCTCTGGATTCCTGTTCTCAAAAGTTCAATTTAATTTTCAAATACAAAAACTTAATATTTAACTTGAATTTTTATTTAATTTAAAAAATAAAAATTCAAGCCACGTAATGGTGTTATTTGAAGAGCAAGAGAGATGGCCTTAAAACAACGGAATAAAGTGCAAAATCACCATACTATATAGTTTTAACTTTGTCAATATTTCGGTATCCAAAAAGAAAGCACCCAATTACATCAACAACTACAAAGTTTTAATCAAAATAATTGACGGCGTCTTCAAAGTTTCTCTTACCATCAACATGGGTCTTGACTCAACTCCATGCACCAACACATTCCAACTGAGGCCTAAAAGAGAGGGAAAAAACATTTGAGATTAAGAATATAATTTTATATCATTGCAGCAAAAATTGAAGGCTTAATGGGCAAGAACCAAAAAAGGCCCCTATACGTTTCCAAAAAAACCGATTGAACCCCTAGACGTTATAATTATAATAAACTAAGCCCTTTATCATTAAAGTTATCCATCAAAGTTACAAAGCCAAAAGTGCCATTTTTTTGCTTGTTTTCATCACATGGCAAAAACTAGTATTTAATGTATAAAACATTAAAAAAAATCAACAACCATTTATAAAAAAGTCATTGAAAATCGAAAAATATTTTTTTATAATTTTCTTTTGACTTATGGCCACGTGGCATAAACAGCCTGAAGAAAATCGGCACCCTTGGCTTTGTAACATTCACTGTTAACTTTAACAGTCAAAGGGCTTGATTGATTGATTGTAATTCAAATAATCAAGGGCTCAATTGAGTGAAAACAAAAAAGTTCAGGGAGCTTAATTGATTTTTTCAAAAAGTTTGGGGGCTTTTCTTTACCCTTTAGCAAAAATTAAAGTATATTTGAGTGATATATAATATATCATTCTGCTTCATAAAAATAATAATTAAAAATATAAACACACACATATCCATCAGCAGACCACATCAATAGGCACCAAATGAGCCCTAAAAATCAACATTGTTAATAATAATAAAAGCTTCCATGACCTTTTACAGCAATGAAAAGTGAGTAAGATTTATGATTATTATTATTATTATAACTCACAACTACTAACAAGACAAACACATAGGAGAAACGAACTCCATAATCTATTAATGGTTTTTCAGATATACATCTGCAGTCTGCAGCATTCATCTTCATATGTAATTCATTCCATTTTCATTTTTGACTTCTTCCGTGTTGGAGCTTCATCAGTCAAGCACGCAAGAACAAAATCAAATAAATGAGGAAAAAATAATACACAAATATAATTATCACTCCCAAACCTTCTTACTTTCCAAGAAAACATATGATTAATATGATATACAAAACAGAAATAGGATGGCAAAATATTTAACAAGAATTTCCAAATAAACATTTTGTCCCCTACTAATTACTTTTCTCTACTTCAAATTCTCTACTTGCTTACCTTTCATATACTTCCGTAAAGAATTGATGTCCAAAACCTTGGTGCATATATCAAAACATTAAAATAACAATATTCATTTAATATGAATTAAAAAAATAAATTTACAATGATAGTATAATTTTTCTATATTCCTTACGTGTTTACTCTTGCATAAGTGATTAAACCTTCAAATAAATGAAGATACAGGCATGGCAGTAGCGTACTCAACTCATTCTCGATGTCAATGATGCTAATCTATAAAATAAACAATTCAAGTAAAGTTAATAACAAAAGTAAATAGAATATCATAATAACAAATATTGAAATCTTACTTTTTGTGTTATATTGTCGTTGTAATGACAGTAAACATTAGAGCAGTACCGTACTACAGAGGAATAGCGAAGGGAACAGTGAACATTTGGTTGATGATTGTAAATAGAATGAAGCACCGGATCGACGGCCTTTTGAGAGACTCCCAATTATATGGATATTATTTTCTCGAGTGAGATAGGCATAAGTCAAAATTATAGTCAGCAATCTCTCCACACTTTATCATGTGATCCAAATGTACAATGAAATTGAACTTATCAACAGGTCTCCAAAATAAAGTCGGATCCAATAGGAACGGAAGACCCACAAATTTCCTATCCGTTTGGACATAGGCAAATAAGTAAACAAAAATTTATGAAATTAATGAAGTAGAACATATGAGTTATCGAACTTTAAAATAAATATATGAAAGATAACTTACAAGTTTTGACAATCGAGCAGGGTAAGAAAACATGATAGTTCATTCGGCATATTGAAATTCTCATAATTTCGTATGCCAGATTCGAATTGCATATTGACGATGCAGTTCATCAAATGTTTCAACTCATCAATATCACCTTCCATTGGTTGGTCAGCTGCACTCAAATTGGGTAAAAACTTTAACGCCCCACCGAAATTAGTGATGAAAATGGTCTTTGCCAGATCTTTCGTGTACAAGCTCCTATCAATTTTAGCCCATATACTAACCAGATCCTTTAAGATCTTAACGGAATCCTCCTTATTATAATTGAACCATTCACTCTGATTTCGGTTCTCACTTTCCCACCCCTCCCATCTTTTCTCTAAAGTATGTTAGAATATTTTTAGAATATTCTAGTGCAACCAGCCATTCATCTTGATACCGTCCAAGATGATGGCAACTTAATATCCAGTCCTCATGATACTCTACTAAATGATTGTATACTTCTAAAGCTTTCTCTTCGTCTTTAAACACCAAGAAAGTGGAGCAAATTTCTTTTCCACAAATTTTTAGCACTTTAAAATACACAAAATCATCCTGTTTTATAGTAGCAATATCCGGTTTCGACATAGCTGTTGCAAACCAAAAATAATAGATGCTTATTTTCTACTTTGGAATCCAAATAAATCAAATTAGCCCAAATTGCAGTAAAAAGAAAAAGAAATGACCCAACATATTGCAACAAACATTGAAGGAGCAACAGCAAGGAAGATGTACTATGCTACTTGGGGAAAGCAAGATCATGACAGAAAAAAACATAAAAAGTACAATAAGCACAGAATAGAAAAATGCTCTCAATCAGTATCCAAAAAAGAGATAGCAAGAACAAAGCACAAGTTGGAACACCATACCACTCAATATTATGTAATCAATACCTAAATATATGAATAGTAGTCAAACCAGTAGCAATATCAGCGGCTGGCTTCCCAAGCCTGATAACAAATAAGGTTAGGTATGAAACTATTTTAACTTTTAAGGATAAAAAGGAAAAATCATAGATAAAATATGGTTATATTTTTCAAAGGAAAAGGTTCTTGGTTCATTGTAGGTACACCGAAGGCTTCGACTCTAGTCAAAGCAAAATAGCCTTCTGGAGTTTGTAACTGCATTGAGGCTATGTGCCTTTGTGGAGGCAACCAGTGATCCAAAGGAAGTCAAACTTAGAAAAAAGGTCTTCCCATTAAAGTTTCCCATGATTCTCACACAAAACGAAAGGAATCAAATATGAATTTTAAATTTTTAAAGGAATTAATGTTTAATGAGGGTGGAGTTTACAATATGTCATACATTCAATTTAAAATACTCTTACAAGTTGGAATATTTGTATAAAGATGGAAGTATGGTAATGAAATTGAGTTCCTTTCTAATGGACACTATATATACATTTTTTTATATAATGGGCAGTCTCTTTCTAAAAACATGTCATTTGAAATCTTAAAATAATCTTAAAATGTAAACCAATGAATTTTAAAATAATTATATAAAAAAAATTGAATATTTTGAATTTTATTTAATAAAGAAAAAATCTAAATTCTAAAAGGAGGGGCGAGGCCAACTCTTAAAATACGTCTTCATTTAGAGAAGACCTTCATTTTCCATTTTCTTCTTGTTTGGTTATCGGAAAATCCGAGAATTGAGGAGGAAAATAAATGGGAAAAAAATGCTTTCCTTGTTAAAGCTATACAATGCACCCAACTATGATCACTCTTATGCTTAGATTAATATCTTGGATTTTTTTTCTAGTCGATTTAAAGCATATATTGAAATTATTCCTTTGCGGTATGCTAAAACCAAAAGAAAAAAGAAAAAGCAGAACTCAACCAAGAAATGAAGATTGAACAAGAAGCTTACAACTTGGGAGCTCCGAGACCTAAAATTGAAGATGCTCTCACAATGTCTTTGTCGGGATGTTTGGGAGGAAGATGAAGAGGAAGTTAGATTAGGGATTTTGATTTTAGAAATGGATAAAAGGGAGGAATGGAGGAAGCTTTGAGAAAGGCATGAAAGAATAAAATAAAATAATACTAAAGTTAAAATTTTATTAATAAAAAATAAAAATAATATTAAAATTATAATCCAAAATTTAAAACTAAGTTCCCAAATGCTACATAAATTGGATAGTAAAGTACTTCCAAATATAATATTCATGATTCCATTGATTTGTAAAATGCTTTATCATTGTAGATTAGATCTTAACATAATTTATTATTGTATATTAGATCTTATTCAATTTCGATGCAAACATAAGATGAAAAGCACTAACATTTGCCTGCATAGCATCAAACATGGTAGCCATCCTTGGTAATTATAAGAGAACAACTTTCAGTAGAAAATCAAACTAATTATTATCAAAAGCTCATAGTTTTCCACAGAAAACTAACTACTCTTATAAGTTACTTCCAGGTCACATGGCCAACAAGCAAGTATACACAAATATTTAATACCATTAAACTTCTGTATCAAGGTGATAAGAGGTGGAGTTTACAATATGTCATACATTCAATTTAAAATACTCTTACAAGTTGGAATATTTGTATAAAGATGGAAGTATGGTAATGAAATTGAGTTCCTTTCCTAATGGACACTATATATACATTTTTTTATATAATGGGCAGTCTCTTTCCTAAAAACATGTCATTTGAAATCTTAAAATAATCTTAAAATGTAAACCAATGAATTTTTAAAATAATTATATAAAAAGAATTGAATATTTTTGAATTTTATTTAATAAAGAGAAAAATCTAAATTCTAAAAGGAGGACAGAGGCCAACTCTTAAAATACGTCTTCATTTCGAGAGAAGACCTTCATTTTCCATTTTTCTTCTTGTTTGGTTATCGGGAAAATGCGAGAATTGAGGAGGAAAATAAATGGGAAAAAAAAATGCTTTCCTTGTTAAAGCTATACAATGCACCCAACTATGATCTGTCTTATGCTTAGATTAATATGCTGGATTTTTTTTTCTAGTACAGTTTAAAGCATATATTGAAATTATTCCTTTGCAGTATGCTAAAACCAAAAAGAAAAAAGAAAAAACAGAACTCAACCAAGAAATGAAGATTGAACAAGAAGCTTACAACTTGGGGGAGCTCCGAGACCACGAAATTGAAGATGCTCTCACAATGTGCTGTCGGGAATGTTTGGGAGGAAGATGAAGAGGAAGTTAGATTAGGGATTTTGATTTTTAGAAATGGATAAAAGGGGAGGAATGGAGGAAGCCCGAGAAAGGCACGTGAAAGAATAAAATAAAATAATACTAAAGTTAAAATTTTATTAATAAAAAATAAAAATAATATTAAAATTATAATCCAAAATTTAAAACTAAGTTCCCAAATGCTACATAAATTGGATAGTAAAGTACTTCCAAATATAATATTCATGATTCCATTGATTTGTAAAATGCTTATTTCAGAGAATTCAAATTTCTTAAATTATTTAGGGCTAATAAGCAAATTTATGTGAAATTTGAAATTTACCACTATACTTCACTCTCATCAATATTTTAAAACTTTTATAAGGTCAAAATATTAATTTTTCATTTTAAAGGTCCTCTGGATTCCTGTTCTCAAAAGTTCAATTTAATTTTCGAATACAAAGACTTAATATTTAACTTGAATTTTTATTTAATTTTAAAAATAAAAATTCAAGCCACGTAATGGGGTTATTTGAAGAGCAAGAGAGATGGCCTTAAAACAACGGAATAAAGTGCAAAATCACAATGCTATATAGTTTTAACTTTGTCAATCTTTCGGTATCCAAAAAGAAAGCACCCATTTACATCAACAACTACAAAGTTTTAATCAAAATAATTGACGGCGTCTTCAAAGTTTCTCTTACCATCAACATGGGTCTTGGCTCAACTCCATGCACCAACACGTTCCATCTGAGGCCTAAAACAGAGGGAAAAAAACATCTGAGATTAAGAATATAATTTTATATCATTGCAGCAAAATTTGAATGCTTAATGGACAAGAACCAAAAAAGGCCCCTATACGTTTCCAAAAAAACCGATTGAACCCCTAGACGTTAGAATTATAATAAATTAAGCCCTTTATCATTAAAGTTATCCATCAAAGTTACAAAGCCAAAAGTGCCATTTTTTTGCTCGTTTTCATCACATGGCAAAAACTAGTATTTAATGTATAAAACATTAAAAAAAAAATCAACAACCATTTATAAAAAGTCATTGAAAATCGAAAAATATTTTTTATAATTTTCTTTTGACTTATGGCCACGCGTAAAAAACAACTCAAGAAAACTCGCACCATTGGCTTTGTAACATTGACCGTTAACTTTAACAAATCAAAGGGCTTGATTGATTGATTGTAATTCAAATATTCAAGGGCTCAATTGAGTGAAAACAAAAAGTTCAGGAGCTTAATTGATTTTTTGAAAAGTTTGGGGCTTTTCTTTACCCTTTAGCAAAAATTAAAGTATATTTGAGTGATATATAATATATCACTCGCTCCATAAAAATAATAATTAAAAATATAAACACACACATATCCATCGCCAGACCACATCAACAGCACCAAATGAGCCCTAAAATCAACATTGTTAATAATAATAAAAGCTTCCACGACTTTTACAAGAATGAAAAGTGAGTAAGATATTATTATTATTATTATTATTATTATTATTATTATTATTATTATAACTCACAACTACCAACAAAACAAACACATCGGAGAAACGATCTCCATAATCTATTAATGGTTTTCAGATATACATCTCGCAATTCGCAACATTCATCTTCATATGTAATTCATTCCATTTTCATTTTTGACTTCTTACGTGTTGGAGCTTCATCAGTCAAGCACGCAAGAACAAAATCAAAGAAACGAGGAAAAAACAATACACAGATATAATTATAACTCCCAAACCTTCTTGCTTTTCAAGAAAACATACGTTTCATATGCTATACAAAACCGAAAGTAGGATGGCAAAATATTTAACAAGAATTTCCAAATAAACATTTTTGTCCTCTACTAATCACTTTTTCTCTACTTCAGGTTCTCTACTTGCTTACCTTTCATATACTTCCAGAAAGAATTGATATCCAAAAACCTTGGTGCCTATATCAAAACTTTAAAATAACAATATTCATTTAATATGAATTAAAAAACAAATTTACAACGATAGTATAATTTTTCTATATTCCTTACCTGTTTACTCTTGCATAAGTTATTAAACCTTTAAATAAATGAAGATACAGGCATGGCAATAGCGTACTCAACTCATTCTCGATGTCCATGATGCTAATCTATAAAATAAACAATTTAAGTAAAAGTTAATAACAAAAGTAAATAGAATATCATAATTAAAAATATTGAAATCTTACTTTTTGTGTTATATTGTCGTTGTAATAACAGTAAACATTAGAGCAGTACCATACTACAGAGGAATAGCGAAGGGAACGGTGAACATTTGGTTGATGATTGTAAATAGAATGAAGCACCGGATTCTGATGCACCAGAGACTCCCAATTATATGGATATTTTTTTCTCAAGTGAGATAGGCATAAGTCAAAATTATAGTCAGCAATCTCTCCACACTTTATCATGTGATCCAAATGTACAATGAAATTGAACTTATCAATAGGTCTCCAAAATAAAGGCGCATCCAATAGAAACGGAAGACTCACAAATTTCCTATCCGTTTGGCAATAGGCAAATAAGTAAACAAAAAAATTATGAAATTAATGAAGTAGAACATATGAGTTATCGAACATTAAAATAAATATATGAAAGATAACTTACAAGTTTTGACAATCGAACAGGGTAAGAAAACATGATAGTTCATTCGGCATATTGAAATTCTCATAATTTCGGATACCAGATTCGAATGGCATAATGACGATGCAGCTCATCAAATGTTTCAACTCATCAATATCACCTTCCATTGGTTGGTCAGATGCACTCAAATTGGGTAAAAACTTTACCGCCACTCAAATTAGTGATGAAAATGGTCTTTGCCAGATCTTTCAAGTAAATGCTCCTATCAATTTTAGCCCATATACTAACCAGATCCTTTAAGATCTTAACGGAATCCTCCTTAATATAATTGAACCATTCACTCGATTTCGGTTCTCACTTTCCCACCCTCTATCTTTTCTCTAAAGTATGTTAGAATTTTTTAGAATATTCTAGTGGAACCAACCATTTATTTTCTACTTTGGAATCCAAATAAACCAAATTAGCCCAAATTGCAGTAAAAAGAAAAAAAAATGACCCAACATATTGCAACAAACATTGAAGGAGCAACAGCAAGAAAGATGTATCTATGCTACTTGGGGAAAGCAAGATCATGACAGAAAAAAAAACCATAAAAAGTACAATAAGCATAGAATAGAAAAATGCTCTCAATTAGTATCCAAAAAAGAGATAGCAAGAATAAAGCACAAGTTGGAAAACGATACCACTCAATACTATGTAATCAATACCTATATATATGAATAGTAGTCAAACAAGTAGTAATCACAATAAACCAGTAGCAATATCAGCGGCTGGCTTCCCAAGCCTGATAACAAATAAGGTTAGGTATGAAATTATTTTAACTTTTAAGGATAAAAAGGAAAAATCATAGATAAAATATGGTTATTTTTTCAAAAGAAAAGGCTTCTTGGTTCACTGTAGGTACACCGAAGGTTCGACTCTAGTCAAAGCAAAATAGCCTTCTGGAGTTTGTAACTGCATTGAGGCTATGTGCCTTTCTAGAGGCAATTAGTGATCCAAAAGAAGTCAAACTTAGAAAAAAAGTCTTCCCATTAAAGTTTCCCATGATCCTCACACAAAATGAAAGGAATCAAATATGAATTTTAAATTTTTAAAGGAATTAATGTGTAATTTTATCATTGTAGATTAGATCTTAACATAATTTATCATTGTAGATTAGATCTTATTCAATTTCAATGCAAACATAAGATGAAAAGCACTAAAATTTGCCCTGCATAGCATCAAACATGGTAGCCATCCTTGATAATTATAAGAGAACAACTTTCAGTGGAAAATCAAACTAATCATTATCAAAAGCTCATAGTTTTCCACAAAAAACTAACTACTCTTATAAGTTACTTTCAGGTCACATGGCCGACAAGCAAGTATACACAAATATTTAATACCATTAAACTTATGTATTAAGGTGATAAGAGGTGGAGTTTACAATATGTCATACATTCAATTTAAAACACTCTTACAAGTTGGAATATTTGTATAAAGATGGAAGCATGGTAATGAAATTGAGTTCCTTTCCTAATGGACACTATATATGCATTTTTTATATAAAGGCAGTTCCTTTCCTAAAAACATGTCATTTGAAATCTTAAAATAATCTTTAAATGTAAACCAATGAATTTTAAAATAATTATATAAAAAGAATTGAATATTTTTGAATTTTATTTAATGAAGAGAGAAAATCTAAATTCTAAAAGGAGGGACAGAGGCCAACTCTTAAAATACGTCTTCATTTCGAGAGAAAACCTTCATTTTCCATTTATCTTCTTGTTTGGTTACCGAGAAAATGCGAGAATCGAGGAGGAAAAGAAATGGGAAAAAAATGCTTTCCTTGTTAAAGCTATACAATGCACCCAACTGTGATCTGTCTTATGCTTAGATTAATAGGCTGGATTTTTTTTTTATTTCTAGTACAGTTTAAAGCATATATTGAAATTATTCCTTTGCAGTATGCTGAAACCAAAAAGAAAAAAGAAAAAACAGAACTCAACCAAGAAATGAAGATTGAAGAAGAAGCTTACAACTTGGGGGAGCTCCGAGACCACAAAATTGAAGATGCTCTCTCAATGTGCTGTTGGGAATGTTTGGGAGGAAGAGGGAGGAAGATGAAGAGGAGGTTAGGTTAGGGATTTTGATTTTTAGAAATGGATAAAAGGGGAGGAACGGAGGAAGCCTGAGAAAGGCACGTGAAAGAATAAAATAAAAATAATACTAAAGTTAAAATTTTATTAATAAAAAAATAAAAATAATATTAAAAATTTAAATCCAAAATTTAAAACTAAGTTCCCAAATGCTACATAAATTGGATAGTAAAGTACTTCCAAATATAATATTCATGATTCCATTGATTTGTAAGATGCTTATTTGGTAGAGAATTCAAATTTCTTAAATTATTTAGGGCTAATATGCAAATTTGCGTGAAATTTGAAATTTACCACAATACTTCACTCTCATGAATATTTTAAAACTTTTTATAAGGTCAAAATAATAATTTTTCATTTTAAAGGTCCTCTGGATTCCTGTTCTCAAAAGTTCAATTTAATTTTCAAATACAAAGACTTAATATTTAACTTGAATTTTTATTTAATTTTAAAAATAAAAATTCAAACCACGTAATGTTGTTATTTGAAGAGCAAGAGAGATGGCCTTAAAACAACGGAATAATGTAACACCCCAAACCCGGCCCAAACGCTACAACCGGATCCGGTATGTCACTTAAGGGATTTTACAAAACATGTCGCATATTGGAAAACAATTACTAGGTTTAAACCTTTATTCCGAAAGCTTAAGAATTCATTACAGTGTAAAATATTAAGTTATAAATTATCTTGGTTGGTTTTAAGTAAAAACTAAAATTTCGTACATGTCTTAACTTAATTGAAAACATAAAACTTAAAAGCCCAACATAAAACCCAAAACAAAATAATAGTCTAGAAGCCCGTGGCCTTATTACTACCATTTTTAAAAATCCGCAAAATATAACAATAACAAACTAAAGTCTTTTAGCTGAATCCAATTGCTCTTTTGCATGGCCACCTCGCGTTCTTTTCCAGCCCGGTCCGATGCACTAGGTGTCACCTGAAATTGTTAAATTAAAAGGGTGAGTCGCGAGACTCAGTGTGCAACCCTCGGGCACCATTAGATTTGGGCTTTAGCCCCATAAAATAGAATATCAAAAAAAATTAATATACATAACAGAAATTATGCAAAGCCCAACCCAAATCCTAGGTTTCCATCCGCTACACGCCCCCGTACCAACCTTTCACACCGTTGGGGATTTCTACAATCAACCCACACCGCTACACGCCTTGATGGCAGTCGTGCTGCTCATCATCAGATCATGGCCGTAGCCACTACAACAGATCACGGCAAAAGCCGCTACAATAGATCACAGTAAGGAACTGCTACAACAGATCACGGTAAAAACCGCTACAACATATAACTTCATCCTTTCATCAAACTCAACCCATGCAATCACATAAAATCAATATTCTTATATCATTTAATCAAGACATTCACTAACCTGGTGATCTTCCTTTACCCTCTTTGGGTTTCCGTCATCATGCCGGGATTTCGGCATATATCAAAACATATAAGACTTATAATCATATATTAATTAAACAATCTAGATGGTATGGAGAATTACACACCTGATATCGCGAAATCCAATATTCTTAGTCGATGTCCTTGCTATCCGGATCTATTATCCTCAATCTATAGTCTTGCTCAAAAGCCGGAAAATACACAAAGATTTAGCCCCTTCAACAATCAGCCAAGGTTAAATAAGTCCCAAATCACACGTTTAAACTAATAGATCTCTTACCTTGGAATCCCGAAAATAATCACGACTCAAAGGTTACTGAATCCTTGACTTTAAAGATCTAGGCGTTGTACTCTCTTGGATCCCAAAATACCGAAAATAAGAAAAACCTTTGATTAGTCACTTGAATAGCTATTCGACTAGAGACTTTGAAAAGCGGAGAAATATTGGAAACTCAAAATCGACACTTACCTTAGCATAGAAGATTGGCTAGCACTAAGAAGAGGATTAAGCAATGCTAATGAAAGATTTAAATGCCGAAGTATAGAACTAATTCTCAAATAAGATGAATAAAGAGAAGACTATGGATGCTTGACTTTTTAGAGAAATCGCACAAGGAGGAAAAAGTGGAGAAGAGATTTGGCTTTTGAAGAAATTGGAGAAAAGAAATTGGAGAGGGAGAAGCTAGGAAATTGGCACAATGGGAGAGGAATTTAGGGTTTTCGATTGTCGAATCAAGGAGCTAGCCCTCCTATTTATAGATATTTGGGCACCTCTCGCTAAAAAGCGAAAACACCCTTAAATTCAAGCTAAAGAGAGGGAAATTGGCACCCTCTTTGCCATGCGAGAGCAGAATTTTCACTCCTCTAGGTGGTGGATTTTGGCCAACACTTCCTTTGAAGATAAGCTCTAACTTTTCTCCTTTTTATCTATTATATTATCACTTATAAAATCCACATAATATCTCCTATTTTCAAGCCTTGTAGCCAGTCCACCTCATTAAACCTAATTGCGAAACTTAACTCACTTAAATTAAAAGATTTGGGCTTCATTAAACTTAAATTTTGGGCCCCTAAATCCCTTGTGTGTGGAGTCACTTCTAATTCCCTTACAGTGCCACTAATTGTTGGGCCACAAGCCCATGTTGGCATTTTAAATATAATTACCACCTTTTAACTCTATAATGCCCAATCTAATAATTTAAACAAGGCCTTTGTCTAACCCTGAGCCCAATTTGGACCCCTATCACTTAAATTAACTCATTACACTTATTCACCCATTAAACGAATAGGCCCAAAAATTCAGGGTGTTACAAATAAAGTGCAAAATCACAATACTATATAGTTTTAACTTTGTCAATATTTCGATATCCAAAAAGAAAGCACCCAATTACATCAACAACTACAAAGTTTTAATCAAAATAATTGACGGCGTCTTCAAAGTTTCTCTTACCATCAACATGGGTCTTGACTCAACTCCATGCACCAACACGTTCCAACTGAGGCCTAAAAGAGAGGAAAAAAACATCTGAGATTAAGAATATAATTTTATATCATTACAACAAAAATTGAAGGCTTAATGGGCAAGAACCAAAAAAGGCCCCTATACGTTTCCAAAAAAAACCGATTGAACCCCTAGACGTTAGAATTATAATAAATTAAGCCCTTTATCATTAAAGTTATCCATCAAAGTTACAAAGCCAAAAGTGCCATTTTTTTGCTTGTTTTCATCACATGGCAAAAACTAGTATTTAATGTATAAAACATTAAAAAAAATCAACAACCATTTATAAAAAGTCATTGAAAATCGGAAAATATTTTTTTATAATTTTCTTTTGACTTATGGCCACGTGGCAAAAACAGCCTGAAGAAAATCGGAACCCTTGGCTTTGTAACATTCACTGTTAACTTTAACAGTCAAAGGGCTTGATTGATTGATTGTAATTCAAATATTCAAGGGCTCAATTGAGTGAAAACAAAAAAGTTCAAGGAGCTTAATTGATTTTTTGAAAAAGTTTGGGGGCTTTTCTTTACCCTTTAGCAAAAATTAAAGTATATTTGAGTGGTATATAATATATCATTCTGCTCCATAAAAATAATAATTAAAAATATAAACACACACATATCCATCAACAGACCACATCAACAGGCACCAAATGAGCCCTAAAAATCAACATTGTTAATAATAATAAAAGCTTCCATGACCTTTTACAGCAATGAAAATTGAGTAAGATTTATCATTATTATTATTATTATTATTATTATTATTATTATTATTATTATTATAACTCACAACTACCAACAAAACAAACACATCGGAGAAACGATCTCCATAATCTATTAATGGTTTTTCAAATATACATCTGCAGTCTGCAGCATTCATCTTCATATATAATTCATTCCATTTTCATTTTTGACTTCTTATGTGTTGGAGCTTCATCAGTCAAGCACGCAAGAACAAAATTAAAGAAACGAGGAAAAAACAATACACAGATATAATTATCACTCCCAAACCTTCTTACTTTCCAAGAAAACATACGATTCATATGATATACAAAACCGAAAATAGGATGGCAAAATATTTAACAAGAATTTTCAAATAAACATTTTTGTCCCCTACTAATTACTTTTTCTCTACTTCAAATTCTCTACTTGCTTACCTTTCATATACTTCCAGAAAGAATCGATGTCCAAAAACCTTGGTGCCTATATCAAAACATTAAAATAACAATATTCATTTAATATGAATTAAAAAAATAAATTTACAACGATAGTATAATTTTTCTATATTCCTTACCTGTTTACTCTTGCATAAGTGATTAAACCTTCAAATAAATGAAGAAACAAGCATGGCAATAGCGTACTCAACTCATTCTCGATGTCAATGATGCTAATCTATAAAATAAACAATTTAAGTAAAAGTTAATAACAAAAGTAAATAGATTATCATAATAAAAAATATTGAAATCTTACTTTTTGTGTTATATTGTCGTTGTAATGACAGTAAACATTAGACCAGTACCGTACTACAGAGGAATAGCAAAGGAACGGTGAACATTTGGTTGATGATTGTAAATAGAATGAAGCACCGGATTCTGACGCACCAGAGACTCCCAATTATATGGATATTTTTTTCTCAAGTGAGATAGGCATAAGTCAAAATCATAGTCAGCAATCTCTCCACACTTTATCATGTGATCCAAATGTACAATGAAATTGAACTTATCAATAGGTCTCCAAAATAAAGGCGCATCCAATAGAAACGGAAGACTCACAAATTTCCTATCCATTTGGACATAGGCAAAGAAGTAAATAAAAAAATTATGAAATTAATGAAGTAGAACATATGAGTTATCGAACTTTAAAATCAATATATGAAGATAACTTTCAAGTTTTGACAATCAAGCAGGGTAAGAAAACATGATAGTTCATTCGGCATATTGTAATTCTCATAATTTAGGATGCCAGATTCGAATGGCATAATGACGATACAGCTCATCAAATGTTTCAACTCATCAATATCACATTCCATTGGTTGGTCAGATGCACTCAAATTGGGTAAAAACTTTACCGCCCCACCGAAATTAGTGATGAAAATGGTCTTTGCCAGATCTTTCATGTAAATGCTCCTATCAATTTTAGCCCATATACTAACCAGATCCTTTAAGATCTTAACGGAATCCTACTTAATATAATTGAACCATTCACTCTGATTTCGGTTCTCACTTTCCCACCCCTCCCATCTTTTCTCTAAAGTATGTTAGAATATTTTTAGAATATTCTAGTGCAACCAGCCATTTATCTTGATACCGTACAAGATGATGGCAACTTAATATCCAGCCCTCATGATACTCTACTAAATCTTTGCATACTTCTAAAGCTGTCTCTTCGTCTTTAAACGCCAAGAAAATGGAGCAAATTAATTTTCTAACAAATTTTTAGTACTCCAAAACACACACAATCATCCCGTTTTATAATAGCAATATCCGGTTCCGACATAGCTGTTGCAAACCAAAAATAATAGATGCTTATTTTTTACTTTGAAATCCAAATAAACCAAATTAGCCTAAATTGCAGTAAAAAGAAAAAGAAATGACCCAACATATTGCAACAAACATTGAAGGAGCAACAACAAGAAAGATGTATCTATGCTACTTGGGGAAAGCAAGATTATGACAGAAAAAAATATAAAAAGTACAATAAGCACAGACTAGAAAAATGCTCTCAATCAGTATCCAAAAAAGAGATAGCAAGAACAAAGCACAAGTTGGAACACCATACCACTCAATATTATGTAATCAATACCTAAATATATGAATAGTAGTCAAACCAGTAGCAATATCAACGGCTAGCTTCCCAAGCCTGATAACAAATAAGGTTAGGTATGAAATTATTTTAACTTTTAAGGATAAAAAGGAAAAATCATAGATAAAATATGGTTATATTTTTCAAAGGAAAAAGCTTCTTGGTTCCTTTGTAGGTAATGCAAGAAAACCGACTCTAGTCAAAGCAAAATAGCCTTTTGGAGTTTGTAGCGCATTGAGGCTATGTGCCTTTAATGGAGGCAATCGATGATCCAAAGGAAGTCAAACTTAGAAAAAAGTCTTCCCATTAAAGTTTCCCATGATTCTCACACAAAACAAAAGGAATCAAATATGAATTTTAAATTTTAAAGGAATTAATGTGTAATTTTATCATTGTAGATTAGATCTTAACATAATTTATCATTGTACATATGATCTTATTCAATTTCAATGCAAACATAAGATGAAAAGCACTAAAATTTGCCCTGCATAGCATCAAACATGGTAGCCATCCTCCGTAATTATAAGAGAAAAACTTTCAGTGGAAAATCAAACTAATCATTATCAAAAGCTCATAGTTTTCCACAGCAAAAACTAACTACTCTTATAAGTTACTTTCAATCACATGGCCAGCAAGCAAGTATACACAAATATTTAATACCATTAAACTTACTATATCAAGGTGATAAGGGGGTGGATTTTACAATATGTCATATATTCAATTTAAAATACTCTTACAAGTTGGAATATTTGTATAAAGATGGAAGCATGGTAATGAAATTGACAATTCCTTTCCTAATGGACAATATATATGCATTTTTTTTATATAATGGGCAGTTCCTTTCCGAAAAACATGTCATTTGAAATCTTAAAATAATCTTAAAATGTAAACCAATGAATTTTTAAAATAATTATATAAAAAAGAATTGAATATTTTGAATTTTATTTAATAAAGAGAGAAAATCTAAATTCTAAAAGGAGGGACTGAGGCCAACTCTTAAAATACGTCTTCATTTCGAGAGAAAACCTTCATTTTCCATTTATCTTCTTGTTTGGTTACCGAGAAAATGCGAGAATCGAGGAGGAAAATAAATGGGGTAAAAATGCTTTCCTTGTTAAAGCTATACAATGCACCCAACTGTGTGATCATCTTATGCTTAGATTAATAGGTGGATTTTTTTTATTTCTAGTACAATTTAAAGCATATATTGAAATTATTCCAAGATATCTTTGAAACCAAAAAGAAAAAGAAAAAGCAGAACTCAACCAAGAAATGAAGATTGAAGAAGAAGCTTACAACTTGGGGAGCTCGAGACCACAAAATTGAAGATGCTCTCTCAATGTCTTTGTCGGGAATGTTTGGGAGGAAGAGGAGGAAGATGAAGAGGAAGTTAGGTTAGGATTTTGATTTTAGAAATGGATAAAAGGGAAGGAACGGAGGAAGCCTGAGAAAGGCACGTGAAAAAATAAAATAAAAATAATACTAAAGTTAAAATTTTATTAATAAAAAATAAAATAATATTAAAATTTAAATCCAAAATTTAAAACTAAGTTCCCAAATGCTACATAAATTGGATAGTAAAGTACTTCCAAATATAACATTCATGATTCCATTGATTTATAAAATGCTTATTTAGTAGAGAATTCAAATTTCTTAAATTATTTAGGGCTAATATGTAAATTTGCGTGAAAGTTAAAATTTACCACTATACTTCACTCTCATCAATATTTTAAAACTTTTATAAGATCAAAATAATAATTTTTCATTTTAAAGGTCACGTGAATTCCTGTTCTCAAAAGTTCAATTTAATTTTCAAATACAAAGACTTCATATTTAACTTGAATTTTATTTAATTTAAAAAATAAAAATTCAAACCACGTAATGGTGTTATTTGAAGGACGATAGATAGCCTCAAAAGAACTGAATAAAGTGCAAAATCACAATACTATATAGTTTTAACTTTGTCAATATTTCCATATCCAAAAAGAAAGCACCCAATTACATCAACAACTACAAAGTTTTAATCAAAATAATTGACAGCGTCTTTAAAGTTTCTCTTACCATCAACATGGGTCTTGACTCAACTCCATGCACCAACACGTTCCAACTGAGGCCTAAAAGAGAGGGAAAAAAACATCTGAGATTAAGAATATAATTTTATATCATTGCAGCAAAAATTGAAGGCTTAATGGGCAAGAACCAAAAAAGGCCCCTATACGTTTCCAGAAAAACCGATTGAACCCCTAGACGTTAGAATTATAATAAATTAAGCCCTTTATCATTAAAGTTATCCATCAAAGTTACAAAGCCAAAAGTGCCATTTTTTTGCTTGTTTTCATCACATGGCAAAAACTAGTATTTAATGTATAAAACATTAAAAAAATTTAACAACCATTTATAAAAAGTCATAGAAAATCAGAAAATATTTTTTTATAATTTTCTTTTGACTTATGGCCACATGGCAAAAACAGCCTGAAGAAAACCGGTACCCTTGGCTTTGTAACATTGACCGTTAACTTTAACAGTCAAAGGGCTTGATTGATTGATTGTAATTCAAATGTTCGAGGGCTCAATTGAGTGAAAACAAAAATGTTCGAGGAGCTTAATTGATTTTTGAAAAAGTTTGGGGCTTTTCTTTACCCTTTAGCAAAAATTAAAGTATATTTGATTGATATATAATATATCATTACGCTCCATAAAATAATAATTAAAATATATACACACATATCCATCAAGAGACCACATCAACAGGCACCAAATGAGCCCTAAAATCAACATTGTTAATAATAATAAAAGCTTCCATGACCTTTTACAGTAATAAAAAGTGAGTAAGATTTATTTTATTATTATTATTATTATTATTATTATTATTATTATTATTATTATTATAACTCACAACTACCAACAAAACAAACACATCGGAGACTTGATCTCCATAATCTATTAATGGTTTTTAGATATACATCTGCGATCTGCAGCTTTCATCTTCATATGTAATTCATTCCATTTTCATTTTTGACTTCTTACGTGTTGGAGCTTCATCAGTCAAGCACGCAAGAACAAAATCAAAGAAACGAGGAAAAAACAATACATATATAATTATCACTCCCAAACCTTCTTACTTTCCAAGAAAACATACGATTCATATGATTATGATATACAAAACCGGAAATAGGATGGCAAAATATTTAACAAGAATTTCCAAATAAACATTTTTGTTCCCTACTAATTACTTTTTCTCTACTTCAATTTCTCTAGTTGTAGGACTAAGTAATTCCTGTTTATTAGAGTTATATTCTTAAGTAATATTTTGTCCACTCTCTTACTGATTTCAACAAGCTAATAGCTCACTTAGTAATAACATTCACTATCTCAAATCAAATTCAGACTAATGAATAAATCTATCCTCACTTAGTAATAGTGATATTTCCTGCACTTTCATCTTGCTTCTTATCATATGCATGTTGCAAAAATTTCTGTTCAGTAAGATGAGGAAACCTTGTAAACCAGTAAAACAAGATGTTGCAAGAAGACAGAAAGGAAGACTAAAAGGAACAAGTGCAGTGATGAAGGTTGTACGTTCCGGAGGCCAGTTAAATCATGATGATCGTACCAATCGTACAGAATTCCTTGAGAGCCAAAACTTCATCTCCGGGACAACTGCATAGCCTCTTCAAGTGAAGTTAAAGGGGCTGGGAATTAATTAGGAAAGCACTATTATGAAAGTAACACCAATCATGAGTAGTGGAAGAGATGGAGGTTACCAAAAGTAATTGGGGGGGGATGGAAGTCAAGTAGAAGTTACAACCCAAGTAATAGTTTGGTCATAGGTACGCCTGCTCACAAGTCGAGCCTAGACAGGATACTGACACCTTCCATGTTTGGGTAGGCCCTTGACCCAGCACAAAATATGGGCGATATCATTCGACTAGACCCAACCCTAGTTACCAAAAGGGAGCCATGCTTGGCCCAACATTACCCACCCAAATTCTTTTTCTAATTTTATTTAACTGGCAGACAAGCTTTACTTTGTTTACCTATTGTTCAAGGTTATCATAGTCCTTATCAATATTGGCATTTTTAAGTGTGGTATCCATCACCGACAAAAGGACATCATTTTACTAAATCTTCACTTGCCTATAGGTAATGACTTCGCTCTGATATTTCAGGCAGAAACATTGTCATAGTCTACCAACCTCCTAAGTAGGAATTTAAGCCTTTGTTTAGATCAGGACATTTTATTTTCTTTTTGGAACAAAAAACTAGAAGCAACTATTGGGGGTAAGGCAAGACAGAACTTGAGTTCTAGTTCTCTAAAGGTGCTAGGAGCCTCGTACCCATTTAAAACAACAAATAGACCACAGCGCATAGTCCTAATAAAACTGAGTCTTGGAAAAAGGAAGATATTTTCACACAATGCGAATCAGTCGCCTGATTTGTCTACTCCGTACCTTAGCATTACTCAAGTTTTATACAGGAAGTTCCAGGCTCACTATCAACTTCTTAGTGACAACACGAGCAAACAAAATGCAATGACAAGCAGTATCGGCAAATGAAAAATCCGTCAATTTACAAGGATGGAATAATTAAGATGTGGTAGTGATGTGAAGGGGGCACTAACCTTCATTTAGAGTAAACCAAATGTAATGGCAAGCGGCATTGGCAAATGAATAATTATGATGTAGTAGTGAAATGAAGGGCGCTCTAACCTTCATTCAGAACAACATTATATCAGAAATATCTTTGGGATATGAAACAGAGATGGCAGACTGATGCTCTGCAGCTGCATGAATCCCTCCATGCTCGTTGCACCAAATATTAAATCTTATGTACTCAAAAATATTATCGATATTATTGGCCCAACCCAAAATACACTTGCCATTGCCCAAACGAAACAGAGTGCCAGTCCTTGGTAAATCCACTGAAAATTCTGATAACCATTTGACGGGCAAATGTTTCTTATCAAGCAAATTATACGCCTCCAAAGAATGGAACTCACAAGAAGAAGAATCATAAATGACAGTTTACATCACATCGTCCACGATTGTCGCTGAGTGAGACCAGTAACAAAATTTTTGGTCGAGGCAAACCCATGATTTACGATCATAGTAATAAGCATAAAGAGTATGATTGACATTGCAGTGCACCAAAATCCGAGATCGGGAAGACTCTAGAACAGGATGATATGGATCGATAGGTTTCGGAGGGGGCGACAATGGTTCCCAAAAATCCCCACTTATATCGTAAACCTCCCCAAAAGACCCAACAAATCCTAAATTCAATTGTTCCAAGACGAAAATCTTTCCTTCAGCAGCAGAAACCCAGGGAAAAGACCGAGGGAACAACATAGAAGTAGTTTTTCTCCACCCACGATCAAGGTCCTTCAAATCTAACTGGAAAACATCGTTTACAGGATCACAACCACCAAAAGTAGGAGCATCTTTTGTGCGTATTCCCCAATAACATAAACGTGGTTGCCACAGGCAACGGCAGTGGAACATAAAGGAGCATCAAGTGGCATCGCCCTAATAAAGACCCTATCGCTTTCCAGATCCAAAAAGTGCAAACCGACCCTCATTTTACCATCGGTATCCGGCCATTTGTGGACGAAGGCCCTGATCAGTTCATCTGGCTCTCGCCCACCAAAGTAACTGGAGGAATCACTAGTATCGCCGCTCATGGTTCACCCTCAGCTTCGCCTTTCCAGATCCAAAATCGCTTTTAGTTTTAGGGTTTCTAGTTTCGGGTGATTTCCTCTTTTTTAATTTGGTTTGGGTTTAGTAGTCATTGTCAAAAAAAGATTTATAGACACGTTATTCAGTTATCTGTTTCTAGAAGTAAAAGGTCGATAATTTTTTTTGGAATTTTAAAATTGTTTATTAATTATGATTATTTTAATGAATATAAAATAATATTAGTTAGTATAGATTTGTTGTTAAAATTTGATTAACCATCGGATTAACTGGATCAGGAGTTGATAGGTATATTAATTTGAATAAGACAAAAAATTCGTTGACAAGTTGATATGAATAAGTTGAATCGAATTAAATTGATGATTAAACTAAGTTTTATAATTCTTAATTATTTACTTAATATGAAGGTTTAGAGTATTAAAAAAGATGTGGAAATGCGAAGCTTAAAGTTTTGAGTTTTTTGTTTATTTAGGAAAGCTAGTTCAAATCGAGCACGCCTTGTCGGCAATCGGATCGGGTCAAATGTCTCTTGGAATCAAAGCTCCTAACGGCTTAGTAATTGCTACTGAGAAGAAATTGCCTTCAATCTTGGTTTATTTGTTTAGGAAATATAATGCCTAACACCAAGCGTGTTTTATGGCGAGAAGATCTTTGATGTTGTACTCTTTACTAAAAACTTATTTGGAAGGAACCTCGTGTGTTGGCCTGGTGGTCAAGGGTGTTCATTGCCCTAGGTGTGGTCTGGGTTCGAGTCGCGCTAGTCGTCTTGCTGTTAAGGCTTTGCCCTCCCCTTGTAATTCACAAAAGAAAAGGAAAAGAAAAGAAAAGAAGATTTATTTGGAGGACACTTATACGAAATTAGATATTCATATTGGTTATATTTTAACAAGTTGCTTTATGCTTGTTTATAGATGACTTGTTTAGGTTATCATTAACAAAAGAGAGAGCACTTCTCTTTTGTTCATTTAGGAATTGTTTTTCAGTGCATAATTTGTGTAAATAAACTAGATTCTTCATCAATTTACAACTAAAATTTCAAAGAAGAAGACTTAGTGGATGAGTGATCTAGTTTGAAGTATATGAGTGAGATTGCAATATGGTTAGTGAACTGAACTTAAATCATGAACATGCACTTGTTAATTTATAATTGATTACTCTCTGGGCATGGCCCTACAAACGTAGAATGTTTCAAAACTTTGTAAACAAATTTTGGTGTTAATATATTATTTTATAATTGTTAGTATGTTTTTTCTTTACATGCCCTAATGATTTTGTAAGAATAAAATTCATATATTTATAATAAATCGATTGAGTTTCAATATAATATATATTTAAAATGGTATAAAAAAGGTATGAATTTGTCAAATTCATAAATACCTTAGGAACCCAAATCAACCGGTTAGTAGGAATCCAACAAATTCTTGTTTTAAGAAATAATCATGGATGTTATATATTGTATATATGTTATCACTTAATCAGTATTTTAAAAAAATTCAAATCTGAAATTTAAAATTAAGTTCCCAAATGCTACATAAATTGGATAGTAAAGTACTTCCATATATAACATTCATGATTATTTCTAAATCCATTGATTTGTAAAATGCTTATTTAGTAAAGAATTCAAATTTCTTAAATTATTTAGGGCTAATATGCAAATATCGTGAAATTTGAAATTTACCACTATACTTCACTCTCATCAATATTTTAAAACTTTTATAGGGTCAAAATAATAATTTTTCATTTTAAAGGTTCCTTGGATTCCTGTCCACAAAAGTTTAATTTAATTTCCAAATACAAAGACTTAATATTTAACTTGAATTTTATTTAATTTAAAGAATAAAAATTCAAACCACGTAATGATGTTATTTGAAGGGCAAGAGAGATGGCCTTAAAAGTACTGAATAAAGTGCAAAATCACAATACTATATAGTTTGAACTTTGTCAATATTTCGGTATCAAAAAAGAAAGCACCCAATTACATCAACAACTACAAAGTTTTAATCAAAATAATTGACCGCGTCTTCAACGCGTTCCAGCTGAGGCCTAAAAGGGAGGGAAAAAAATCTGAGATTAAGAATATAATTTTATATCATTGCAGCAAAATTGAAGGCTTAAGGGACAAAAACCAAAAACGGCCCCTATACTTTTCCAAAAAAATGAATTAAACCCCTAGACGTTAGAATTATAATAAATTAAGCCCTTTTATCATTAAAGTTATCCATCAAAGTTACAAAGCCAAAAGTGCCATTTTTTTTCTGGTTGTTTTCATCACATGGCAAAAACTAGTATTTAATGTATAAAACATTAAATAAAATCAACAAACATTTATAAAAAGTCATAGAAAATAGTAAAATATTTTTTTACAATTTTTTATTGATTTTATATATAAAATGTATGTTTTTGTCAAATGACCACGTGGCAAAAACAACTTGATGAAAACTGGCACCTTTGCCTTTGAAACATTGACCGTTAACTTTAAGGGTCAAAGGGCTTGATTAATTGATTGTAATTCAAATGTTCAAGAGCTCAATTGAGTGAAAACAAAAAAGTTCAAGGAGCTTAATTGATTTTTTGAAAAAGTTTGGGGGCTTTTCTTTACCCTTTAGCAAAAATTAAAGTATATTTGATTGATATATAATATAGCATTCTGCTCCATAAAAATAATAATTAAAAATATATACACACACATCCATCAGCAGACCACATCAACAGGCACCAAATGAGCCCTAAAAATCAACATTGTTAATAATAATAAAAGCTTCCATGACCTTTTACAGCAATGAAAAGTGAGCAAGATTTATTATTATTATTATTATTATTATAACTCACAACTACCAACAAAACAAACACATCGGAGAAACGATCTCCATAATTTATTAATGGTTTTTCAGATATACATCTGCAGTCTGCAGCATTCATCTTCATATGTAATTCATTCCATTTCCATTTTTGACTTCTTACGTGTTAGAGCTTTATCAGTCAAGCACACAAAAATAAAATTAAAGAAACGAGGGAAAAACAATACAGACATAATTATCACTTCCAAACTTTCTTACTTTCCAAGAAAACATACTATTCATATGATATACCAACTTCCTAAGTAGGAATTTAAGCCTTTTGTTTAGATCAGGATATTTTATTTTCTTGTTGGAACAAAAAACTAGAAGCAACTATTGGGGGTAAGGCAAGACAGAACTTGAGTTCTAGTTCTCTAAAGGTGCTAGGAGCCTCGTACCCAGTTAAAACAACAAATAGAGCAGACATTTTCACACAATGCAAATCCAAAGCCTGATTTGTCTACTCCATACCTTAGCATTACTCAAGTTTTATCCAGGAAGTTCCAGGCTCACTATCAACTTCTTAGCGACAACAAGAGCAAACAAAATGCAATGACAACCAGTATTGGCAAATGAAAAATCCGTCAATTTACAAGGATGGGAATAATTAAGATGTGGTAGTGATGTGAAGGGGGCACTAACCTTCATTTAGAGCAAACCAAATGTAATGGCAAGCAGCATTGGCAAATGAATAATTATGATGTAGTAGTGATATGAACGGGGCTCTAATCTTCATTCAGAACAAACATATATCAGAAATATCTCCGGGATATGGAACAGCGATGGCAGTTTGATGCTCTGCAGCTACATGAATCCCTCCCTGCTCGTTGCACCAAACATTAAATCTCATGTACTCAAAATCCTTATGGAGATCGTTGACCCAAGTCACCCAACCGAAAATAAGCTTGCCATTGCCTAAACCATACAGAGTGCCACCCATTGGTGGAGCCACTGGAAATTCTGATGACCATTTGACTGGCAAATGATTCTTATCAAGCAAATTATACGCCTCCAAACAACAGAACTTACAAGAATAATTATAAATGACAGTATACAGCAGATCGTCCACGATCGTCGCTGAGTCAGACCAGTAACAAAATTTTTGTTCGAGGCAAACCCATGATTTACGATCATAGTAATAAGCGTAAAGAGTATCACTGGCATGGCAGTGTACCAAAATCCGAGATCGGGAAGAATCTACAACAGGAACACATATATGGATAGGTTCCGGAGGGGGCGACAGTGGTTCCCAAATATCCCCACTTATATCGTAAACCTCGCCAAAAGATTCAGAACCCAAAATAAATATTCGAAGACGTAAATCTTTCCTTCAGCAGCAAGAACCAGGGGAAAAACCCGAGGGAACAACATAGAAGTAGTTTTTCTCCACCCACGTTCAAGGTCCTTCAAATCTAATTGGAAAACATCGTTTACTCCATCATTTTCGCGCATTCCCCCATCGTTTACTCCATCATTTTCGCACATTCCCCCAATAACGTAAACGTGGTTGCCCCAGGAAACTACAATGGAACATGAAGGAGCATCAGGTGGCATCACTTTAATAAAGACTTTATTGCTTTCCAGATCAATAAAGTGCAAACCCTGCGTTATTTTACCATCGGTACCCGGCCATTTCTGGACAAGGGCCCTGATCAGTTCATCTGGCTCTTGCGCATCAAAGTAACTGGAGGAATCACTAGTATCGCCGCTCATGGTTCACCCTCAGTTTCGCCTTTCCAGATCCAAAATCGCTTTTAGTTTTAGGGTTTCTAGCTTCGGGTTGTTTTTTTTAAATTTGGTTTGGGTTTAGTAGTTATTGACACAAAAAGATTTATAGTTAAATAAATTTGTTGACAAGTTATTCAATTATCTGTTCAAAGAAGTATAGATATTGTCAATATGTTATTGTTTGTACTTTAAATAGTAATTTGCTTGTTTTAGTTGTTAATTTCCAAAGTAAAGATATTGTTAATATGTGACTGTTTGAACTTTAAAATTATTTATTAATTATCTTATTTGGCCAACCGGTAAATTTTTTTAAAAATTATGGAAATAGACCTATTATTTTATTATTTATCAAAATGGGCCATTTTTCTCGAAAATGCGTTCACGTCAGTGCGATGTCAGGGTATGTGGCAGGAAAATGCGTTTCTGGGGGAGCGTTTTTGCCACATCAGTACAAAGCGCTTCATTGAGGGCACACTTTGCTGATATGGCAAAAATGCTCCCCTAGGGACGCGTTTTGCCTATTTTTTCTGTTAGGTTTTTAGCTATTTTTAAGGTTAGTGTTAGGATTTTTAGGGTTTGAGGGTTATAATTAGGATTTTTAGGGTTTTAGAGTTTATGGTTAGGGTTTTTTAGGGAAAAATTAATGAATTGGGGTTTAAGGTTAATTAATTAAAATAATTTTATGTTTAGGGTTTTGAAAAAATATATTAGCAATATAAAAATTATGTTTTTTTTACAGTAGTATGATAAAATAATTTTGAGAAGACGTTTTTAAACAAATAGTCTCCAAAATGCTTCAAGCAGAATGCACTATCAGCAAGAGTACTGAAAAAAACTCCTATGTGGACGATCTTTTGCTACAGTAGTTCCTGAAAAGATAATTTTAAGAAGACGTTTATGAACAAATAGTGACCAAAATGCTTCAAGCAGGATGCACTGTCAACAATAGTACTGAAAAAAGCTCCCACGTGGACGCTATTTTGCTACAGTAGTTCCTGAAAAGATAATTTTGAGAAGATATTTCTGAACAAATAATAACCAGGACACTTCAAGCAGGATGCATTGTCAGCAAGAGTACTGAAAAAAACTTCCACGTGGACGATCTTTTGCTACAGGTAGTTCTTATTGTATGCAACTATCGTATACAATTGCTGTAAGTTGACTTTGTGCTCATCATCGAGCACCTCAGGTGTCACGGAATCGGTTGTCGGAATCCAAATTGTCGCAGAACCCTATCTGACTGGTGCATCTCCATGGTGACATAGTTGACCAATGGGACCTTCACATGCCAAATGTTCGGATTTTGAAAGAATTCATCCGGAATTACTGTTTGAATTACCGGATTCTCGTATGGTGTCCGTTGAAACTATATGAACATGATAAAAATATTAGTTATATACATAATACTAAATACTAAATACGAATCGAATATTTTATTACGTATACATATTTTATTTAATACTTACTTGTGTTTTCGACTGTTGGTCTAATAGAAGCCGTATATCTTCAAGCGAGGTAGGTATTCCAACATAATTCGTCGAATGGTTCTACCTAATTAAATAAATTTTTAGCATACAATTATATTTTAAATCTACGTAATAATTGTAAAATCTAATATTGAATTTACCTCGTTATGAGTAGGAATGTATATGGGTGGTCCACTCGAGAACGTAAAAATGGAAAGTGAAATCGTGCCCATGATTGCAGTAGTGATAGGCAACCTCCGATTTTGGCTTTATTCGGTTGCATCGCCCTTCACATCTCCCAATACAATTTTGCTAGCACGGCAGACCCCCAACTCAATTCACCGACTGCTCTAAAATCAATGAGTTTCAGTAGCCATCTCAGATGTACGAGGTTTCGTGACAAGTCCGACATCAAATAGCCTACAATCATCTCAAGAATGTATGCCTGAGCATATCATATTCTTTCTAATTCAGTCGAATCATTATCTGGTTCCGGGAATGTGTCTCATAACCAACCCATCTCGATCTGATCTCCGTTAATATTATCCGAAATAGCACCCAAAAGCTCGTAGCATACGGCTCCCCAATCACCAGTTGCGAACCCGGTGACTACGTACCCATCCACCGGCAATCCCAATTGCAACTGTACGTCTTCTAGAGTGATAGTACACTCTCCGCATGGAAGATGGAAAGTATGCGTCATGGGTCTCCACCTCTCTATCAACGGACTGATTAGTTTTGGATTCAACTTGCACCCACGGCCTATCGTGGCCACGTGCCAAAAACTCACTTCCCGTAGGTAATTCTCTATCAACAGCGATGGCGGACCAGGCATATTATGAATATAACATTGCAACACCAGATCTACAGACTGTTATAAAAAATTATAAAATAAAAATTAATTAAAATTGCATAAGTGAAAAAAAAATACTAAATAGTATTGAAAAATTAAAATTATAACTTATCATTGTCATTTGATCGACAGAGATGTGTTTATTATCGAGATGAATTAATTCTCCGGCCATTGCTAACACAATCGAATATTTTTTAATTTAAATAAAAACTAATTCAAAAAACTTTTAAACAGGGCTTCTTTTAAAAGTTAAAGGACTTTTGTGAAATTTGAGAGGAATTTGAGAGAAAGTTGAGAGAAACTGTAAAAATTGTAAAAGGACTTTTATGTGAAAAAATTAAAAGAGGGCTTTTATAGTTTTCTTTTTTTTTTTTTGACCGTTGGAGGCCAAACGGTAAAAAAAAATAACCGTTGGGGTATTTAACATGAGCAAAATGCATCCCTAGGGGCGTTTTGCCACATCAACAAAACACGCCCTCAAGGAAGGACTTTCTGCTGATGTGGCAAAAACGCTCCCCCAGGGACGCGTTTTCTTGCCACATACCCTGATATCGCGCTGACGTGGACGGGCTTTCGAAGAAAATGGCCCATTCCGGTAAATAATTAAATAATAGGTCCATTTCCGTAATTTAAAAAAAAAGCATTTATTGGTAAATTGGCCATATAATTTCGTATCAAATGTTAGAGATTTGTTGAAATTTGATCAATTATTGGATCAATTGATTCAGGAGTTGATAGGTATATTAATTTGAATAAAATAAAAAAATCGGTTGCCATGTTGATATGAACAAGTTGAATCAGATTAAATTGATGATTAAACCAAGTTTTATAATTCTTTATTGTTTACTTAATATGATGGTTTAGAGTATTAAAAAAGATGTGGAAATGTGAAGTTTAAAGTTTTTGGCTTTTTTGTTTTATTTAGTAAATAAAAATATTGATTTTTAATTTGGTAGCTTTGTAATATATAAATATATTACTTTGCATGTGCTTTCTGCGATAATTATATTTGTAGGTGTTTGGCTAGCCGCCAAAATCCAACATTATTTTTTATACGAGTTTCCTCTTGTGATTTTCACTACACTTTGTCTTTATTCACATGGTTTCCCTCAATTGGTTAGATGCGTTGAAGTTGGACTCCCAGCTTTGATAGCAGTGATATTCCTTTCTCAAAATTTTGACAGCAGTTGGTGCTTATGATAATAGTGTTTAAAAATTGAGTTCACCTGTCGTACCGATCGTTCTAGCCTCAGTAGTGTTGCATTTTGTCCTTCAAGAAAGCTAGTTTAAATCGAGCACGCCTTGTCGGCAATCGAATCAGGTCAAACATCTCTTAGAATCAAAGCTGCTAATGGGGTGGTAATTGCTATTGAGAAGAAATTGCCTTCAATCTTGGTTTATCTGTTTAGAAAATACAGTGTCTAACACCAAGTGTTGAAATTGTTTACAGCATTTGGCAGGTTATAGCATTTTGGATCAAGTGAAACATAAAGTCTTTCTAAACTCTAACAAAACTTCAGTAAGCAAAGTAATACATTGATTGGTTCTCTTTCCATTGAACAATCAATCCACCAAAGCTCTTTTAATTCGCTCAAATAACATTCAGGTCGCCTACTTGAGAAGGCCATAATGATTTCTTTTACAGAGACCGTAACAATAACGAGAAGGAAAAGGAGTTTTAGTCTCAAAGTCCCATGTCCAATGCGTTAGAGGACATTTTTTGATATCAACCATGACATCTTCCAAGGAGAACCAACAGTCACTCCAAAAAGCACTGTTGTCTCTAAATTGAAAAGACACTAAGTTTGGACATCAGATTGAATAGGGAGTAACAAAATGATTTGGTGAAGGATGTTATCAGGTAAATGACTGATGAAATCATTCGGGTCCATACTATTATCACTTTTCGGGATATTGACATATTTGTACGATTTCTCTTGATTATTATGCTTGCACTTGCATCTCTTGATATAGGATAAGTTATAAATAGCCTTTGAAGTTGGATTTTGCAAGTATAACTATCTGCACTTGTTGAGATAGTTATATTTATGTTGGTATCACTTCAGTCAAATATGTTTTCCTCCCGCGAGTTTGATTATCTGTCACGATACCTTGGATCGGAACCAAATGGTGTTATTGTACGTGAGCAACAGGAAAAAGCTACTTGAAAAACTCCACAATAAAAATGACTATTTTATAAAAATAAACTCATCTTTTTTTTATTATATATGTATTTTATTTTCAATTTTTATTTCACTAAATAGAAATTCTACTTAATTATTAATTATTAATACTTATAAGTCATATTATTGTTAATTGTTAGAATAAAGTATTGGAAATAATTTTTCTTATTCAATTATGTTTTTAAATCATCAAAATAACATTTAAAATGTATTCAATTAGGATATTTGTTTAAAGGAATCATTGAACAACATATTATTCACCACGAATAGGGGCGAAAGGAGAAAAATTTTTTAGCGGGGCTAATGAAATTTTAATTTTTAATAGTCTATATTTTATACTTTTAAAGGATTAAATTAAATTTTCATAATTTTAAGGGGTTAAAGTGTAATTTTACCTTTACTAATTTAAAATTTTAAAATTTTCTATAAGACTAAAATAACAATTTTCCATTTTAGAGAAGCTGGAGCCTGCTAGCTCCCCAGGAAGGTTTAATTTAATTTTAAAATACAAAGACTTAATATTTAACTTGAATTTTTATTTAATTTAAAAAATAAAAAAATCAAACCACGTAATGGGTGTTATTTTAAGGGCAAGAGGCAAGAGAGATGGCCTTAAAAGAACTGAATAAAGTGCAAAATCACAATACTATATAGTTTTAACTTTTTCAATATTTCGGTATCCAAAAATAAAGCACCCAATTACATCACCAGCTTCAAAGTTTTAACCAAAATATATACACATATCCAACATCACACCCCATCAAAAGGCACCAAATGAGCCCTAAAACTCAATATTGTTAATAATAATAATAAAAGCTTCCATGACCTTTTACAGCAATGAGATTAAACTGTTTAAATAAATTAAAATAGAGATTTAAAAAATGTAACATCCCCAAACCCGGCCCATTCACTACAATAGAATACGGTTATGTCGCTGCGGAAAGACGGTTGAAAAATCTTTTGTCTTAGAATAAAACATTATAGTTAGTTGACTTTTGAAAAACATATCCATTTAAACTTATGAGTAAAAGCGTGTTATTAAAAACATATTCATTTTAAAAACTCTAGTATATACAAACTAATTTGAATAAAGAGGTACAAACCATAAATTCCTCCACTGAGTAGCTTAAAACAAGCCACCATTAAAATATTACCAAATATAATAAAATGGCCTTTATTACAACCCAATACTTAAAATGAAATACTCATGTCAAAATCATGCATAACATAATTAAACATAATCTTACGCATGGGCCACCTTGTCCTCTCCGAACAGGTCCGACTTTAAGCAATACACGAAAAGTTAAAGGAAAAAGGTGAGTCACCAAGACTCAGTGTGCAACCCTTTTTCCCCGGTTTAGTAAAATATCATACACAATCATAACAAGCTTATCATGCATCCCATTAATATGCACCCAACCTAACCATCCACAACACCTTTCTCTACCCCGTGTGGTACCAAACCACTGGTGGTGCCAAACCACTGGTGACCCAAAGTCACAATAATCATCAATGTGGTGCCAAACCACTGGTGTCCCAAAGACACGAATGTGATACCAAATCACTGGTGACCGAAGTCACGAATCAGATGATGGGGCCAACCCATCGTGTGATACCAAATCACTGGCGACGGTCCCGTATCTCAAAAGTGGGGCCAACCCACGGTGGTGTCAAACCACAGGGACAAATCGCTATGAGGTGCCAAACCTCTGGTGTCCCAAAGACACAAATGTGGTACCAAACCACTGGTGACCGAAGTCACAATAATCGAGTGATGGGGCCAACCCATCGTGTGATACCAAATCACTGGCGTCAATCCCTCAATACCGCCTTGTGGGGCCAACCCACTGTGGTGCGAAACCACGGGGACGAGACGCTGAGGTGCCAAACCTCTGGAGGTGCCAAACCTCTGGTGACCCAAAGTCACAAAAATGTGGTACCAAACCACTGGTGCCCGTCGGCACGAAATATCACTGCCCCCTCCACTCTTACAACCCACATCAATCATTGACATGCATCTTAACAGAAATATACCATCATGCTTGTTTAGCAACACACATATTATTTATCAATCAACCAATTATTATAGCACACAAACCAGATACATCATGCTTACCAAAAGCATCATAAGGAAAGCTCATAACAGGGACTTACCTGACCCTTTTCCTTATACCTTAATAGTATTTAATCCACCCTTTACATGGATCCAAACAACACACAATATATATATAAATATATATATTAACAGGGAAGTGTGTATATGTACACACCTGCAAGCCTTAATCGAAGAACCAATCTAAGACCCTTGATAACCTCGATAACCTTCGCTCCTAAAATCGGCCAAACAAGAGATTAGCATCCTAAGCCATTCGGCCAAAACAGAACATACCAAAAAGAGTCAACACTTGAAACCCGAGACCTACCTACACGCTTTTGAACACTAGCCCACACACCAAGTGCTCCTGCTCCACCTCCTACAATTGGCAACCAACCAAAAATAATAGCCTTCGGCTTAAACAAATACCAAACGATTAGTATTAAAACAATCCCTTACCACCACTTACCAACCGGTCAACAGAGAACCGAGGCTATGCTTGGCGCTTGAAATCTGGATGCCCTATGACAAAAGCGATTCCAAACAAATGATCACTATACTTCCAAACAAACACCAAAACCAACTCTTACCTTTGAAGATGCCGACAGAGAACGTAAGAGGCGAACATAAGCATTTGGCCTTACCTACTACCTTCTCCTACGATTGGAAACAAAACCCCAAAAAGATCCACACCACACCTACTATTCGGCCAAGGTGATCGCAAATAGAAAAGGA